>CM031597.1:33484135-33489135 GCA_018398815.1 Conus ventricosus | reverse complement strand
ATGTCGACATATGGGTAAACAGTTTTCGTCTATAACATGTCTCTCTTCATAGAAGTGATTTAAAAATACATGTTGTTAAAAAAAAAAAAGAAAGTGTTGTTTTCATGGGATCATAGTTGATATTTCTTTAAAAAAAATGACGAGAACATCAGCAGCAATAAAAAAGATATGTGACATTTTGTCTGGCGGCAAGATTTGGATTTGGACAAAGCATACGAGCAAATTAACGTGTGAAAAGTCCAGTGTATTGTCACTGAGCGTGAACTGAAGTTAGTAGGTGGATGTCAACTATGGGAAAATCTATGCGTTTCTTTTTGTTCCCTAAAAAAAACCAACTTTTGTTTTCTTTTTCTTTTCCTTCTTTTCTTTTCTTTTTCATTTTTTCTTAATGTAGATAGGAAAAGAACGCCAAATTCAGCAATAGTATCAGCGAGAAGAATTGTGACAAATCTGTATGGTGGACCGTCAGCATTGAGAAAAGCGCGGCAAAGGCATGAGAAGTAGTTTTGAACTCTTTTCTTTTGACTAGAATCTAGAAGAAGCGAGAGACGTTCTTCGTCTGCTTTGCAATAAATCAAATACACATTGTTACTTTACATTCTCTCCTCTCTCTCTCTCTCTCTCCTCTCTCTCTCTCTCTCTCTCTCTCTCTCTCTCTCTCTCTCTCTCCTCTTCTCTCTCTCTCTCTCTCTTCAGTCAGTCAGTCAGTCAATCAGTCTCTCTCTCTCTCTGTCTGCCTGTCTCTGTCTCTCTCTCTCTCCCTCCCTCCCTCTCTCTCTCTTTCTCCCTCCCCCCTTCCTCTCTCTGTCTCTCTCTCTCTCTCTCTCTCTCTCTCTCTCTCTCTCTCTCTATTTAAGCAAACAAGAAGAGGCTTAGAACGGCTCAGACCGAAGAGAACAAACGCGCAGACAGGACGTGTAGAGACAGTAGATGGGAATTATTTCGGGACTAATTTGATAACCCAGACACAGCATTAATCTTGAAACAGACAGGTCCAGAGGGGAGGCATCAACGAGTGATCCAAGTCACGAACAAAAGAATGAATTGATGAGAAAAAGGATGGTGGTGTTGGTGGTGGTGGTGGTGGTGGTGGTGACTTCGATGTTACCAGGACTCCATTTGGTTTCACCTTCATTGGATGCAATGCAGTTCGAGCCGTGCTGTTTAGTTCTGAACGATGTACGTAAGGAAGAGCTTTTGGCGAAGTCTGGTTCCTGAGAAACACACCTTTCGTGACAGAGGCAGATTTAAAAAAAAAATGTTTTGCTCATGTTTTTATCTAGAAGCAGGTCTTAAGATAAGATGAAGACCAAAACCTCTGTGGAGTTAATTGAGCCAGTGATGGACAATGGGTACCTTTACTATCAAAGGCAGAGTAAAAATCCCATAAAACAAAAACAAAGATTTCGTTACATGCACAACAAGATCATTCACCACTATGTAAAGAGTATCCACCAACTTATTTCTATTTCCAACGAGGAAGTATGAACAGACTTGAAAGTGGGCGGGGGGTGGTGGAAGAGGGGGGGGGGGGGGGGTGCTTCTTTGGGCACGCGAGTGTGGGGTGAACGTGGCATCAAACTGCGCACCAAACTGGCTGTATAAGAAGTTGGCAGTCATTCAGTCCCTGGTGTATGGCGATGAAACGTGGACACTGTACAGGAAAGAGTTGAAGACACCGAATCAGTTCCACCTCCTCTGCCTGCACAAGACCATGGTCATCTCCTGGGAGGACAGGTGTCTACAAGAGAAGTGCTTCACAGAGCAAACGTGCCAGGTATCGAGGCAGTCATCATGAAGGTGAAAACTCCGATGGGTTGGACATGTGGTCCGTATGAACGACACGCGACTTTCTTTTTTTTCTTTCTGCGTGCGCAGGCTGATACTCCTGTGGACACTCCCTGTATAGACAGGCAAGGATTAATCCCATCTACCCAGCAAAGGGAGTGGAGATTTGTGTGTATGACCGGTTTTTTTGCCCGCCATTAAGGCAGCCATACTCCAGCTTCGGGGAAGGTGCATGTTATGTGTAACGTGTCATCTATACCAACGGCCGAAATGGCCCTCTCTTCCGAAAGATGGTGATGGCATTTTACGTGTGTGCAAGATGTTGCGTGTGCGTTCACACACGGAACCTCAACTTATAGTCTCATTCGAAGGACTGTATGGGAAATGGAGTGAGAACCAATGTAAACTCCGAGGGAAAAGTTCCCCCTGTACCAAAACGGCACGGAGGAGATTCAAACCCGCAACCTCAGGATCACCAAGATTACGAGTCGGGCGCACTACCACTGAGCTATTCCAGCCCCCATGCGACTTTCAGAACTGGTCTTCTTCTCAGAGCTGGCATCTGGAGAAAGAAACTCTGGTCAGCCACTCAAACGTTTCACAGACTGCCCGAAAACATCCCTAGGAGCCTTCACAGACTGCCTGAAAACATCCCTAGGAGCCTTCACAGACTGCCTGAAAACATCCTTAGGATCATTCACAGACTGCCTGAAAACATCCCTAGGAGCCTTCACAGACTGCCTGAAAACATCCCTAGGAGCCTTCACAGACTGCCTGAAAACATCCCTAGGAGCCTTCACAGACTGCCTGAAAACATCCTTAGGAGCCTTCACAGACTGCCCGAAAACATCTCTAGGAGCCTTCACAGACTGCCTGAAAACATTTCTAGGAGCCTTCACAGACTGCCTGAAAACATTTCTAGGAGCCTTCACAGACTGCCTGAAAACATCTCTAGGAGCCTTCACAGACTGCCTGAAAACATTTCTAGGAGCCTTCACAGACTGCCTGAAAACATCCCTAGGAGCCTTCACAGACTGCCTGAAAACATCCCTAGGAGCCTTCACAGACTGCCTGAAAGCATCCCTAGGAGCCTTCACAGACTGCCTGAAAACATCCCTAGGAGCCTTCACAGACTGCCTGAAAACATCCCTAGGAGCCTTCACAGACTGCCTGAAAACATCCCTAGGAGCCTTCACAGACTGCCTGAAAACATCCCTAGGAGCCTTCACAGACTGCCTGAAAACATTTCTAGGAGCCTTCACAGACTGCCTGAAAATATCCCTAGGAGCCTTCACAGACTGCCTGAAAACATTTCTAGGAGCCTTCACAGACTGCCTGAAAATATCCCTAGGAGCCTTCACAGACTGCCTGAAAACATTTCTAGGAGCCTTCACAGACTGCCTGAAGACATCCCTAGGAGCCTTCACAGACTGCCTGAAAACATTTCTAGGAGCCTTCACAGACTGCCTGAAAATATCCCTAGGAGCCTTCACAGACTGCCTGAAAACATTTCTAGGAGCCTTCACAGACTGCCTGAAAATATCCCTAGGAGCCTTCACAGACTGCCTGAAAACATTTCTAGGAGCCTTCACAGACTGCCTGAAAACATCCCTAGGAGCCTTCACAGACTGCCTGAAAATATCCCTAGGAGCCTGTGCTATTTTTCGGGTTGGATGGGAGACCCTGCCACTGACCATAGTGCCTGGCGACATGCTGTCCACAAGGGAGCTCAGGTCTTTAAGACGAGATCTCTACAAGTCCAAGACCAGAAGTGTCAACTCCTGCAAGGACAGAAGACCTGACCTAGCCTCTGCTTCAGCATGCCCACAGTGCGGCCGCTTCTGTGCATCCGACTTGGGGCTGTGTGCCCACCTACTGTGTCCACGTCGTCATTATCGCTGGCGACGGATCTGTGATATTCTTCTAGTTATTTCTGTATTGTCAGACTGTCTGGTGCGGATTTCTTAAAGAATGATATTCTGTGTCACCCGACTTGGGGCTGTGTGCTTACCTACTGTGTCTCCGTCGCCATCGCTCGCGATGGATTTGTGATATTCTCCTAGTTATTTCTACATTGTCAGGCTGTCTGGTGCGGATTTCTTTAAGAATGATATTCTGTGTCTGGCGATAGAAAGAAAAGACAGATTCGATTAAGAAACATAATATTTCTTAATGGATTTGCGATCGAGGCATACCCCATCGCTTTTTGTTTATTTGCTTAAGTCTTAGATTATGGTGGAAAGTACTATGCAGAAGAAGGTTGATCTGTAGTGCAAACATTATAGCAGAATTTTATATACCTCAACCGAATCACTAACACACACACACACACACACACACACACACACACACACACACACACACACACACACACACACACACACACACACACACACACACACACACACACAAGCGCGCGCACACACGCATTCACGCTCCAGACAAAAGTATTCTGGATTTTTGTGACGTGGCGGATGGTTTGTCACACAGGTTCTGGTTCATGTAAGTCCTGTGCATTGTCATTGGGCTTGTACAGGGTTTCTATCGTATCTGGAACCTAGACGTCTATGATCATTCTGGTAATAATTGGTCAATGTACAAAATCAGCGTATATATTTATTATGCAATCTGGGTCTGCAATTCATGTCTCATATGGGGACCATGTGTATACAAAGTCTTCATGTACAATTTTTTTTTTAGGAACGATATATTCTTCAGCTCTATATCTGTATATCAGTTTGTTGCAAAATACTTTCAGTCTTGGGATTCCTTTTTTCTTTCATTTCTTTCTTTTTTTTTGTGCTGTGTACTGGCACAAATACTGTTTAGCGAATGTAATGAAATGAAAGATAAGGTCATCCTTATCAAATCCAATTGTAGCTGGTTATCCAGTTATCCTCATATGAATAGGCATTGACATGATGGCATCAGAAAAGCTGAAACCTGAAGATTAATGGGCAAAAGCATTGCAGCAGCTGTGAAAATGACATATTAACGGACAATAACATTGCGGCGTCTGTGAAGCTTGCAAATCAATAAAAAAAAAAAAAAAAAAAACAGCTGAGGCGGTTAAAAGCTTGGAGATCAAAGAGCAATGAAACTGCGGCACTTGGAAAGCGTGGAGATCAATGGGCAATAGCATTTGCAGCAGGTGGAAAGCGTGGAGATCAATGGGCAATAGCATTTGCGGCAGGTGGAAAGCTTGGAGATCA
>CM031597.1:33454135-33461635 GCA_018398815.1 Conus ventricosus | reverse complement strand
GGCGTGCTCACCAACGGCATCTGTCCTATGAAAACGACGGGGTCACTCTCGGTGAACGTGAGCTCAAACACAGATTACCTCCCTTGCAGATTTCCAAGCCTCGCCAAGTCATCGTCATTAGGGAAGAAACCACAGAACTCAGTGGGCCAAACCTGTTGAAGAAGGAGGCAGTATTAGAGAGGAAGCTGAGCTGAACCCAGAGTTATCGGGAATCAAAGAGACCAGGCTTTGGAAATCTTGGGGAGGAAGAACATGGCAAGAAGGCTGAAGAAGTGCGACTAGAGTGTTGAAAGGGGCGACGAGGCATCAATGCATTCGGAGGAAGGGCCTTGGGTGGCCAACTTTTTTTTTTTTTATCCCCAAAGGCTGTGGGTCAGCATTGGACATAATTATTTTGTCTGTTACTAGTGTTAGTAGTTCTACTGAATAACATCTTCCTCTTCTTCAACCGCACTTTTTTTTTCTCGATTCTTAAATATTTCCTATAGTGATTTAATGTTCGTGTTTTGCACTAGATCGATCTTGTTCGTCTATCTGTCTTTCGTGTTGCATACCATCTGCATCCTTTTGGTATCATTTCATGTTTGTTTTGTTTTTGTTGATAGCCCTGTCGACTACAGTGGGCCGTATTAGAGCTGACTTTCTTTCTTGATGTGCTAAAGCTTTAGAACGCTTGTATAAAAGAATGCAACGAAAGACGGAGTTGTATCTGTTGTCATGGCAGATTGGTTTCACGTTTATAGCTCGCCTACGATCTTTCACCGACTGGCTAAGTTCGTAAATGTAAAGCCAAAAATGTTTCGGGGATATCATAGTGTAGTGGGCAATGTTGTAAATGGACGATGTAAACCGAATAGTAGAATATCATGAGGAAAATTACTTCAGCACACAGAGTACACTTCTATACACATGGTAAATTTTCAGATAGCGGTTGCCAGACCAGACATAGTCGATTCCCCGCACTACATAGCCATGGTTGGAACCCCAGCTTTTCCCCCTTTACACTCTTCATACACTGAAGACTGGATAAAACAAAAATTCTGGCCAAATTGTGCCGATGTTGCTCATTTTATCGATCGTTCGTTTTATCGTCTTTATAACTTACAAAGAATGAAATATTTCCTTCGAGAAGACATGCAGACCTAATAATAATAATAATAATAATAATAATAATAATAATAAACATTATCTTAACACGAATTCGCGTCACTCATAAGTACAGCTTTCTGGAAACTAACTCCTGATTAATATATATAGCTTATATACACCGAAAAATACTACAGTGTCTACAACGGATTCAGATATGAAGCTATTACATACCCAGTGAAATCTTCACACAGCGTACTTTAAAGCGTCTCTGTATTAAAGAAATGTCGGTTACCATGGCCACACCATGCATTGAGAAACAATGTAGAAAGGTAAGATTATTTGAGGTGACTCGGACTCGTCATTAAGGTAGAATAAACGTAACAATCTGCTGCTGGTTTTGCATTTTTCTTTAAAAAAAAAAACGAGCCCGCCAAAGTCCCCGTCCATGTGATCTGTGTTACAATACATCATTAACAATCGAGTGATGGATTATGAGGATGTGTAGTCCTATAATGAAGCGCGATGTTCACCATTTGTATTCCGCGCACCATGTGACGGCAAAGTCACTGTGAAGTACATGCAAGAAGGATGTTCTGCAGACAGCGCTGTAATTACATTTTGTCAGGGTCTGGCAGTTAGTAGGATTGTGTATCCGTTTACCTGGTTTTGGTGGGATAATAGACCTTGGCCTGTCCATAGACCCCCCTCCCCCCCCCTGGGGGGATTTGTGGGTGAATTTTTCTGATACTTTGTTCATTTTGAAATTTTATGGCATATGTTACCCCGCTGTAACCAGGTTATTTAAGGATATACGAGCATTAAACTATAGTAACCCTACCGATAGCGATTATTCAGGGGGTGGGGTTACTTTAAGTCTCTTAAATCAAATTTCTTCTTAAATATTTATATTAAATTTGGTACCAAACTAAAGAATATTGAAAAGGCTATCTGCTCATGTACAGTTTACAACCATAAAAGGTATGCGGAACATGTTATTTACAAACAAAGTCATGTGGTCCATGGCAAACAACAACGGACACATCTCTTGCAGGCAGGTAAGATGTAAATCAACATTGTTCTCTTTGTTGCCCTCAGGAACCTCAAAACAAGCCAAATCATGTCAATGTAGTAAAGCCACAACTGTGCTGTTTTGCCAAGGAGGCCATCTCTTACTTTGACCTTGAAGAGGGAATACTGTTCATACAGCTGTTGGCATGCACCATTTTCCACAACAGACTGCAGCTTGTCCTTACCAGGATTGAACAGAGTAGCCACTGCATGCTGCACTTCTTGAAGTTCTTCAGCTTCACCTGTAGCCAGAAATTTGATAAGCAGTTGCCTCTCCAATGCTTCAAGGACTAGTTTGTGTACTCGAAGAGCACGATTGTAGTGCTTGCCAGCAAACACTTGCTCAATTGACCCACTTGCACAGATAGCAGACTGAATGACTATTTCAGCAAGACCAGTCCCTCTCATCAGTTTGCCAACAGCGCCAAGGAAAGAGCAGATTGTGTGGAAGCTTCCCAGTCTGACAAAGATGTCTTGGAAGAGATTGTTCTGCCACACCAAGTTGTATGCTTTCCTCGCTACTGCTAAGTCAAATGTAACCAATGTTATATCTTGCCCCACTTGCTTTGTTGCTGCCTGTGACACTTTGAGGACATGCTGGACTGTGGAATTTTCCGTGATGGGGTGATGGATGGGTGGCATGTAGTCAACAGTAGACTTCATCTTTTCTATCCCTTCTTCTCCTGTGAGAGACACCCACCCTCCCATCCAGGCACCAGTTGATTTCAGTCTTTGGCCTCAAATCTGGAGAAAATCCACCAAAAGTCAGCAAGTTTAGCTTTGTACACAGCCTCTGGGTTTGAGAAATGAGTGTCGACAACATTCAACTTGGGTTCTGCCTTTCTTTTGCAAAGCAGGGTGGTACGTTTCTTGGTTCATACTGCACGGAGCATTGCTGGTTTTGAGGAGCAGGGGTAGTTCTGTTTGAGAAGGAACTGTATCATGCACTGTGTCTCCTGTAACCTCTTGAATAACTATGCCATGAGTGGAGTGTGTGGTGTCGGCTCCTGAAAGGGTTTCTTCGTTGAGGTCAAAGTTTATCCCAGCAGAAATGAATCACCTTGTTCTGCCCCAAACTCACCGTTGAAGGCAGAAGACTAGCACACTGATGTACAGAGTTGGCCATAGCAGTCTCAAGTCGTACAACTGTTTTGTATCCAGCAACGTGCCCAAAACGATTCAAGAGACTTAGAACTTCAGAGCTACCAGTAACATGTCTGATAGACATTCCAAGTAGAAGATGTTTGGGCATTTTCCACTTTCCCCCTGTCAAAGAGTAGCATATGTCCTGGCCAATGGAGGATGCCAATCTGGTGGTTTTGTTTTGCTCCACAGTACTACTCTTTCCAGATAACAGATTTTGGAGAAAGTCTGTGAGAATAGCTGGAGGATTGACAGCATCAGACTGAAGGTACTCTGCAGATGGAGGCCATGGCATGTCAGGTGCAGCTCTAAAAGCATCCATGATGTGCCGACGAAGGACATATGCGACTCCTCAAGTCGCCTTTCTTCTGAAGCTGCTGACACAAACGCTGTCTCAACTGCCTGACCTCTGGCAAGTTCGTCACAATAAACAAGTTCACTGCGATGGTTTGGAGCCCAAAATTTTATTCTGAAGCCAAAACGTTTCATTATCTTTTCTTTCAGTTTGTAAGTCTTGTATCTTGGGTTGTAGAAGTCAGGGGAATGTTGTTGCATGTATCCACAGTACTTCTCTCTCAGCATGGTCATTCTCTCCACCTGTGCACCTCTGATCAAGGCATTTTCAATGTAGTCACATATGTACTCAAATGCCCCCTCATGTGCCTGTTGCTGCTCAGCAGATATCTGGCCTGTGGATGTTTCAGCATGCCTGCCTTCAGATCTTACATAGTCTTTCCTGCAACCCTCATGATAGTGAGCTTCACGTGCTACCAGATCTACATCTTGATAATGAGTGAAAATGTCATCTTGCTTAGTTTTTGCTGCATCCTTTATGGACTGTTCTGCCGTTTGGTGACACATTTTACAAGTTTATCAAAACATGCAACTCCTTTTGAAGCTTTCTTCTTGAATTTTTTGTTGCAAAAATGCATCTGTCGTTTGGAAGCAATGGGCCTGATGTAGCAACAGCAGTCCTCTTTGGTTTAGATGGTCCTGCAACTTCTTCACTCTCTGTCTCATGTTTCCTTTTCCTGGCAAATTTCACATTGGTAAACCGTGCATAACAGCTTCTGTGATAACCATGGCGAGTAAGTCCATGTCTTCTGGAATACAATCACAAATCTGATCTAGTCTATGACATGCTACATTTGAAGCACGTCTCAAGTGGAGAGACTTCTGGATAATTTGTTTACTTTCTTCAGTTAGTGGGGTTATAGTCTTCTCTTTTCTGTTGTTTTTGAAATGAATTATACATGTTCTCCCATCTCTTGAACATTTTCTTTTGCATTTGGGTGTGCTTTTAAAAGTCACTGGTTGTTCATCTACCATGGTGCAAATCTGACTTCACACAGGACGTGTCTCATGGAGAAGATGATGCATTTTTCATTACAGTGTAGTCAGAGACTGCACACCTGCCCATTCCCAATGACCTGAAACAAGACGGTTTAAAAACAAATGGATACTATAATGCGGCAAAGCGGTTTGCCCAATTCATACACTTTTGGCAAACTTAGTGGTGAAGAACGCAGAACTAAAACTAGCAACGAACTCAAGCAGCGTTTTTTTTTTTTTAAGGCACGCTCAGCACGGAGTCTGGCCGAAATAACGAGACTCGCGCGCGACGTGGATGGGGATGGGCGGAGGTGTGTAGAACTGAGGTGTGCATGAACGCTTTACACAGAGAGAGAGAGAGACGAAGAGAGAGAGAGAGAGAGAGAGGTGGAGATGGGGTGAGGTGGGTTTACCAAGGACATGCATACATCATGCTGCAGACAGAGATCACAGTAGGCTAAAGCACGCAGTGACATGCATACATGACTGCTTTGCATGTTTGATTTCTTTACAAAGTCAACATTTAGATGTAGCGACAAGAAGAAGAAAATACACATGCGCCTTCATAAGATAGGTGTGACCAGTGAGAGACACCGATCAGACGCTAACGTATGTTACAGTACTTACTTTTCATAGACATTCTCTGTATCACAATGATCTAGGCCTAAGTAAACATAAACTGTTTTGTGATACACACTTGTGGGAACACAAACACTAGCAAGAAACGTGGAAAAGTGTCGACTGCTCGACTGCGCTGGAACAGAACAGCGCACAGCTGTGGTTGAGTGGTACGACATATTTCAGCTGCATGCGATTCGGATGCCCATGCACAAACATCATCACTGTATCTCTTTTTGTAAATGCCAGCAGAATAGTGTGCAGATATATCGAGAAAAATTGTTCAAGATGCCATTCATGACAAACCTATGAGATATCGAGCCAGATTATGTGTGACAAACATAGAGTGAACACACCTACCCCACAATGCTAAATACAAGGGCCAAAGAGGAAAAAATACACTATTAATGCAGCTCTCACTGCCAAAATAACCTGTTTACCAGAGGGTAACATGTCAAATGTTTCTTCCAATATCATAAGCTTTCTAGAAAATTAAGTCAAAAATTCCCCCAGGGGGGGGGGGGGGGAGGTTTCCACTCCCGCAGACCAAGGTCTATAACGGAGAGGTGTGTGTGTGTGTGTGTGTGTGTGTGTGTGTGTGTGTGTGTGTGTGTGTGCGTGCGTGCGTGCGTGCGTGCGTGCGTGCGTGCGTGCGTGCGTGTGTGTGTGTGTGTGTGTGTGTGTGTGTGTGTGTGTGTCTTTTGCGTATTTGTTCGTTTGTTTGTTGTGTGTCTCATCTCCTGTGGCATTACCTCCACGACGGTCATTCCATCTCCCCGTCCACAGTCACATCCTGGCTTCTTCCGTCGCAGCCCCGGCACCGGCAATCCACGGGGAGAGCCTGTGTCAAGTCGTCATGAGGCACCTCGCCGGAGGAGGCACTGCACTGCTGCTGAGGCTATTCAGCGGTGCGTGTTCTGATTCAACATACGCAGGAACCATCTACTGAGTCCCTCACCAACAACAACAACTGCTTTGTCGCGGATCCAGCGTGATTTAGCATCACCACATCCGTCCAGCGACAGTCCCCATGACATTTCCAATGCCGGAGACAGCGCCATGAACGTCACCAGGGCAGAGATGTGGAGAGGAAATCGGCATTGGGGTCACCATGAAAAGTAGGGTGTGAAGGGCTTTAGAAGTTGAGACATTTTTTTTTTCATGTTGATCGATGTGGATGAGGATGATGAAGACGATGCTATGGATGTCCATTTAGTTCTGAGACAATAAGACAGGGGTTGTATTCTACGCTTAATTTCATACTACATCCCGGCGTCAACCAGGTCAGAGAGATGCGGACATCTGTAGCGCTGGTCAGGTAAGTTGGCCAACACTCTCGCACAGGCATCCGTTAAGTGGATGAGACTAGAGTGTATGGTCTCAGTCATCTCAGCTTGCAATGAGCCCACATCAAACTCCACTCTGGATAGGAGCCGGACACGAGCCGAAGAATCCCACTAATATAAATAGCTCTGAGGGGGATCGAACCCACAACCTCCCATCTGAGAATCCGCAACGCTAACCACTGAGCCACTGCAGGTGGAACAGAGGGGTGGGTTGGCCCCAGACACAAGGAATTGCAAGGGTGAAAAAAAAGAATGAGAAGGAAAAAAAGAAGAAGAAAAAGAGGACAACAAGCATGGTTCAATGTTGTTTTGCGACTTACATCGCAGAGATTGTAGTCTGCTTGTAGCACACTGCTCTGTGACATAATATGAGGTTGTTACTATTGTCATCTACGACTGTTTTTCAAGCTGAATAAATCACGCGGTTCAGACTTCTTTCATGTAGATTGCAATTCATTGTCAAAATAGAAAACGAAGATACAAAAAAACTCACATTCTGTTCACCATGTTATAAGTTGTACAATTACACTGGTATGCTTCATCAACCCTTCTAATTTCAAAACACAGGACAACATAAACTCAAATCATGGTATTGTAGATTACATCGAGTTTTAAATAACATGATCTTGCATTTGACTTTTCATAAAATATTGTACGGGTTTTCTTGCATTACATTGGGCAGTGCGGTGGTTAAAGAACAGGAAAATACTGACAGGTATTTCTATTACCATCATTAACGACAGGCTCCAAACTGAACACTTTTGAGCTAGACATGGCTTAGTTTGCTTTTAGGAGGCTATGAAGTTCAAGATACGTTTGATGAAAACAAGCACCTGTTTCCGGGAATGTTTTGGTGTTTTGACTTCCCCCACCCAGTCCCCGTGGGTCCCAGTCCACCTCCCCC
>CM031597.1:33444135-33449135 GCA_018398815.1 Conus ventricosus | reverse complement strand
CTGCAACGTCTAGTCCCAAAGTTCTGCACCATACTGAGCAATGGGCTGAACCTGGGAATCAAATAACTTCAACAACAAATATAAACTAGAATTCTTCAAAACATGAAGTTTTCTCATAATACAAAGCAGAGCTTTCTTTGCTTTACTTACCAGGTCATTGCATGCTAATGTGAAGCTGAGTTTTGTTGAAAACAATATACCCAAGTATTTATAAGCATTTACCACAGGCATCACAGCATGGTTATACGTCCAATGCTCTCTTGCTGCTAAATAACCACCTTTTCTGAACACAATTATATTGCTCTTATTTAAATTCACTTTCAAATCAAGAGAAAAAGCTGCGCGTTGCACACTATTTAACTGGGTTTGCAAACCAATAATTGTCTCTGATAACAGTACAACATCATCTGCGAGTAGTTAAGATAAAGAGCTCAAAATAGTCGATTGTAAAACATTGCACCATGTTTACCATTTTGAATTATTCCTATGGCAAGTTCATTATAAACAAAGAAAATAAAACCGGACTGCACACATCACCTTGTTTAACACCATAAGTGCACTTGATAAAATCAGTTAATTTATAACCACACCGTACCTTAACTTTAACATTATTATACATACTTTTAATACAATGGTATAGATTACCACTTATACCATTTTTTACTAGAAACTGACCAAAGAATTTTCCTGTTTATAGTATCAAAAGCTTTTTCAAAATCAATAAATGCAACATATAATTTTCTGTCAAAAGAGAACTGTTTTTGAACAAGAGCTAACAAAGTAAACATGTGATCAATAGTCGAATAATTCTTTTTGAACCCTGCTTGGTATTCCCCAGTAATGTTATTTTCTTAACCCACTCTTGTAAACGATGATTAATAACTGTACTATAAATTTTACTACTAATATTGCATAGCGAAATGCCCCTGTAATTGTTAGGATTGTTGACATCACCTTTTTTGTACAGAGGAAATACAATACTTTCTGTCCATGTGTTAGGGAATATACCTTTCTGAAACAAAGCATTAAAGAATATGACAAAGAAATCTGCAACACAATCACCTGCATTTTTTAACAACTCTCCAATTATTCCATCCGGTCCAGAAGCTTTTTTTTCATTTTAATCTTTCTAATTGCTAAAAGAACTTCCTCTTTTGAAATTGGTCGATTAAAATAACTATCATTATCATCAACATTAAATTCGTCATCATCTGCTTCACTTTCTTTTTCGAGTAAATTTTTAAAGTGTTGAAACCAGTCATCCAGAGTGATATCATTACTAATGTATTTTCTTTTACATGAAATTTTATTTACATTTTCCCCAAAATTGCTTTGATTATTCACAGAAGATAACAATTCATTTAACCACGACTTATGAAAATCATTCTCTTTGCGTTTTAACAGATGCTTATACTCTCTACGTGCAATGCAAAAAGCATTTTCGTCTTCATGATCTCCTGTTCGACGGGCTGTTATGTAAAGCTTTCTTAAATTTTTCTTTGTTGTTTTACATTCATGATCGTACCAGTCATCTGATTTATCATTGTCACCAGTGCTGATCTGCTTATTCATGCATTTAGCGCATCGCTTAATACAATCATTAAAAGTAGACAAAGCTTTGTCAATATCATAGTCGATTAAACGTACAGCCAGTTCTAATGTTCTACGAGATTCCTCAGAGTGCATTGAGTTAATAAACACTGACGCTGCATCATTGTTCCAGACTATCCTATTTAATGTTTGCTTCACATCTGGAGATTTTCATACTGCCATGCTCTTCCGAAAACTTTAAGTGTAATTCAAGTGGCATATGATCTGAATGAAACATATCATGAATATTGAGTTCACACAAGGATTCAAATATGGCAAAACAAGTCATTTGACTGAAAAAGTAATCATTCACACTACTGCCTGAATCTGAGATGTATGTGTAGCAACCATAGTGGTCGCCATTACATGCACCATTCAGAATACGTAAATCAAATGTAGTACATAAATTCAACATAAGCTTACCATTTATTCAGCACTTTGTCTTGAGAATTCCTTTTGCTGATCGAACTGCTTGTTTTTAATGAGTAAATAAAATTTTCACTACAAAAATCTTCAACGTTTATATCAGCAGTTCGACTGTTGAAATCTCCCGACAATACAATGTATACATCATGAAATGCAACTGAACAATCTGCTAAGCATTCTTCCAGAAGACTAATGCCATTGTTTACATCAAAAAAAGAATAAAATGGTGACCCCTCAGGCGGAACATATGCACACATGTACAATATATCTCTCATGGTACCTAATAGAGCTTTGTCTATAAGAAAAACAATAATATTAGAGTAATCTACGTCAATAGATCGAACAAATGGAGCATACATTCTCTTAATAAGACACACAATCCACCAGAAAAACGACCATGTTTAGACAATTTAACAGCAGATTTACAAAAGATCATATAATCAACAAATAATCTGACTGAAATGTCTCTGTAAAGGTTTCAACAAAACAAATGATGTCAAAGGAACGAACATAAGAAACGAAATCTTTATGTTTTAACTTAGGGAGCAGTCCATTGACGTTCCATTGCAAGACTTTAAAACGCTTAATAGAAAACGCACGTGCTTCACAATCAGAATTAACTTGACCTAACACAGAGCGCGACCGTGAACTTTTTTGCACGGCCGCACGGTCTGTAACCCGCTCGCTCACACATTCTTCACTGTCACTGACAATGTCACAAGCTTCAAACATACAAGCACGTGCAGCGTCAGCCTCACAAATGTTCTCTGGTTGTTCAACCGGTGTCAACTTTTTGGATGCTCCGCCTAAACTAAATGTGGAAAAAACATTATTCACACAACAAAACATAGAAGAAACACCTTCACAAGAAGAGCGGCACTGTCCTATTTCATTTCACTCAGCTTGCCCTCTGTGTCTACAAAAAACTTAGTACCCTCTATGATGAGATGGTCAAATACCATTGACGCCTTTTTATTGGCTGCCCTTGCTTGTTTCAAATGGGCTAACAGTTTCCGTCTAATTTCTCTAACCCTGAAAGAAAAATCTTCCCCAATGAAAATCTTAGTGCCTTTCAATTTCCCTCTCGCCCTAAGTAACTCTACCTTGTCCTTGTAGAAGGTACAGCACCCGATTATCGGAGCGTTGGGCCTCTGGTTCAAACGATGTAGGCGGTCGAAGGGGAACGTCCTTGGCCAGCTCCAGTCGGTCAGTGAAGAGTTCCCTGACAGCAGCTTCCAGGTCATCTGCCGACTCCTTCTCTGGTTTGTGGAGCCCATGGATGATGACGTTCTTCCGTTTGGATCTGCATTCCAGGTCGTCAGTCCTCCTCTCCATCTCTTCCATCCTCTTCTCTAGGCGGTTGTTGCTCTCCCTCAGCGCGGCGTTTTCTTCTCGTAGACGGGTACATTCTTCTTTCATGTTCTTCATTTCCTCGTGCATCATATCAAAACCGTCTCTGAGGCCTCTGATGTCATCCCTCACCTCATCAAATTTCTGGTTCAATTGATTGAGCATAGACAAGACATCACTAGAGCACCGATCTCGGTTCTGGGAAGCATCCGATGGTGTGTCTCGTGCACTAGCACTAGGAGAACGTGAGGACTGAGATCCAAGTTGCGTTTGTTTCGTGGAAGAACGGGGTCCTGGATTCAGTTCAACGTTGCCGCATCGTAACAGCAACAAACTCCCCCAGAAGAAATAGGTGAGGAGGAAACCAAACACGACACCGGTTGTCCTAGTTTTCAATGTCAGTCCCATTCGCGGTAGATTTGAATTTGCACGTTTCTTCATAAACGACACAAAAACAAAAACAAAGAGACCACATCGCTGTCTAAAATCCAACGTTTCTGAAGGCATGGCACCTCACAGCAGTCTCTGCAGAAATGAGTCCACAACAATGCCTATGACACTTATAATTTGCGATTTTTATCAGACGCGATTCTACATGATGTTCACCGGCTGACATCCACTCAGCTCCCCACGCACGCCACACACACACATACACACACACACACACACACACACACACACACACACACACACACACTCACACACTCACTCACTCACTCGCTCACTCACTCACTCATTCACATGTGAATATCATGGTCGCTGATTCTAGCACAAACAGGAGCCAGTCAGCAAAGCAATACGGCTTGATGCTTTTCGCATTTTTTGCCATCTGCCATCGAATGAAAAGAGAGATCAGATCACAAAATACCCTCTTTTCCTCTCTCTCTCTCAGTGCTTGTATACTTGTATCTTTCATAAAATGGTGCTCTCTCTCTCTCTCTCTCTCTCTCTCTCTCTCTCTCTCTCTCTCTCTCTCTCTCTCCTTTTCTTCTTCTTCTTCTTCTTCTTCTTCTCACAATGCATATACACACAGACAAATACACACATGCTTGTGTGTGTGTGTGTGTGTGGAGAGAGAGAGAGAGAGAGAGAGAGAGAGAGAGAGAGAGATGAGAGAGAAGAGAGAGAGGAGAGAGAGAGAGAGATGTAGTTTTCAATATAGCTTAGAGAAGATGGCCAAAATAGACATGATCTATCGTTTGTTTTTAAGAATGCTGTTTGGTCACCTCCTTTGTAAACAGGTGTCATTCTGCAGCTGTAAAAGCTTTCGGGGTATGATTATTAGTAATTTATAGAATGTAAAACATGTGACTCAGCCACTACAGGGGGGACAATTTTAATATTTCTCTGTCATCTTATATGTGTGCTTAATGACGTGGTACAATCTGTATGCGTGTGTGTGTCATTCATTTAACGTCTTTCCACTAATCGTGATATTAGACGATCATCTGTATGCGTGTCTGTGCGCGCGCGCGTGCATGCGTGTGTGCGTGTGTACATGGTGTGTGTGTGTGTGTGTGTGTGTGTGTGTGTGTGTGTGTGGTGTGTGTGTGTTGTTGTTTGAAAACAAAACAAGAAAAAGAAAAATTTTTTTCCATTGAAAACCAGAGGGTTTTTTGGGACGTGATCAAGTT
>CM031597.1:33434786-33443135 GCA_018398815.1 Conus ventricosus | reverse complement strand
TTGACGCTTTTTATTGCTGCCCTTGCTTGTTTCAAATGGGCTAACAGTTTCCGTCTATTTCTTAACCCCTGAAAGAAAAATTTCCCCAATGAAAATCTTAGTGCCTTTAAAATTTCCCTCTCGCCCTAAGTAACTCTACCTTGTCCTTGTAGAAGGTACAGCACCCGATTATCGGAGCGTTGGGCCTCTGGTTCAAACGATGTAGGCGGTCAAAGGGGAAAACGTCCTTGGCCAGCTCCAGTCGGTCAGTGAGAGTTCCCTGACAGCAGCTTCCAGGTCATCTGCCGACTCCTTCTCTGGTTTGTGGAGCCCATGGATGATGACGTTCTTCCGTTTGGATCTGCATTCCAGGTCGTCAGTCCTCCTCTCCATCTCTTCCATCCTCTTCTCTAGGCGGTTGTTGCTCTCCCTCAGCGCGGCGTTTTCTTCTCGTAGACGGGTACATTCTTCTTTCATGTTCTTCATTTCCTCGTGCATCATATCAAAACCGTCTCTGAGGCCTCTGATGTCATCCCTCACCTCATCAAATTTCTGGTTCAATTGATTGAGCATAGACAAGACATCACTAGAGCACCGATCTCGGTTCGGGGAAGCATCCGATGGTGTGTCTCGTGCACTAGCACTAGGAGAACGTGAGGACTGAGATCCAAGTTGCGTTTGTTTCGTGGAAGAACGGGGTCCTGGATTCAGTTCAACGTTGCCGCATCGTAACAGCAACAAACTCCCCAGAAGAAATAGGTGAGGAGGAAACCAAACACGACACCGGTTGTCCTAGTTTTCAATGTCAGTCCCATTCGCGGTAGATTTGAATTTGCACGTTTCTTCATAAACGACACAAAAACAAAAACAAAGAGACCACATCGCTGTCTAAAATCCAACGTTTCTGAAGGCATGGCACCTCACAGCAGTCTCTGCCAGAAATGAGTCCACAACAATGCCTATGACACTTATAATTGCGATTTTTATCAGACGCGATTCTACATGATGTTCACCGGCTGACATCCACTCCAGCTCCCCACGCACGCACACACACACACATACACACACACACACACACACACACACACACACACACACACACACACTCACACACTCACTCACTCACTCGCTCACTCACTCACTCATTCACATGTGAATATCAATGGTCGCTGATTCTAGCAACAAACAGGACCCAGTCAGCAAAGCAATACGGCTTGATGCTTTTCGCATTTTTTGCCATCTGCCATCGAATGAAAAGAGAGATCAGATCACAAATACCCTCTTTTCCTCTCCCCTCTCAGTGCTTGTATACTTGTATCTTTCATAAAATGGTGTCTCTCTCTCTCTTCTTTTCTCTCTCTCTCTCTTCTCTCTCTCTCTCTCTCTCTCTCTCTCTTCTTCTTCTTCTTCTTCTTCTTCTTCTTCTCACACATATACACACAGACAAATACACACATGCTTGTGTGTGGTGTGTGTGTGGAAGAGAGAGAGAGAGAGAGAGAGAGAGAGAGAGAGAGAGAGAGAGAGAGAGAGAGAGAGAGAGAGAGAGAGAATGTAGTTTTCAATATAGCTTAGAGAAGATGCCAAAATAGACACTGATCTATCGTTTGTTTTTAAGAATGCTGTTTGGTCACCTCCTTTGTAAACAGGTGTCATTCTGCAGCTGTAAAAGCTTTCGGGGTATGATTATTAGAAATTTTTATAGAATGTAAAACATGTGACTCAGCCACTACAGGGGGACAATTTTAATATTTCTCTGTCATCTTATTGTGTGCTTAATGACGTGGTACAATCTGTATGCGTGTGTGTGTCATTCATTTAACGTCTTTCCACTAATCGTGATATTAGACGATCATCTGTATGCGTGTCTGTGCGCGCGCGCGTGCATGCGTGTGTGCGTGTGTACATGAGTGTGTGTGTGTGTGTGTGTGTGTGTGGTGTGTGTGTGTGTGTGTGTGTGTGTGTGTGTGTGTGTGAAGAACAAGAACAAGAACAAGAACATATTTTATTCCCATATGAAAACCAGAGGTTTTGTGGGGCACAGATGATCAAGTTCAGACATTCAACTAAACTAAACTAATCCTAGCGTTGTCACATCTTGCAACATAACATCATTAGTAGCAGAAAGAAAAGCATAGTGTGTATCAGAGTCTGATTAAATTTTCTGTCTCCGAAGAGAAAAACACAACAGGATATACGGGGCAAGTACAGGTTGGAAGCAGTCCAATAACATAAGCTCCGAGGGTTTTGTCATGTTAGTCTGTGGTGGAAAATCAGTTTTTATTATCCTCGTCATCAGGTCATAACGTTGTTGGTCAAATAATTTGCAGTCGTCGAGAAAATGTAGTTCGTCCTCAACGACGTGGCATGTCGTGCATAATCTGTTTTCTCTGTCAGTGTTGGGTATAACGGCCCTCTCAATTTGGAGGTCATGGGCACTTATTCGTAATCTAGTTATGCTCGTCTGCAATCTGTGTCAGTGTGTTGCTCCAAAATAAGCCGCCTGTTTGTATTCGTAGTAACTGTGGCATAAAATTTGAGCTTGATGTGCTTTTCATTCTTTTGTTTCTTCCAAAACTCAAATATAAAACTTTTCCCAGCTTCGCATTGATCAGAAACTTCAGGCGAGTCACACTAAATGTCCCCTGATTTTCCCAGACATGCTGTAATCCTATCGTTGACAAGGTTTGTCGTATAAACTTCGTCCATTTGCTTTCTTCGGTGCCTTGAGAGATCATTGACTGATAAATCTGTTGTTGGTAAGTCTTGGTCTGACTCTAATATGTGTATCCAGAATGCGATAGTCTGGGTTATCACTTTAAAAGTAATCGGGAATCCCCCCAGTTCGCCCAAAACCGGTAATGCCATTGCTTTTCTATGAACTCTTAATAATTGCCTGCAGAATTTAATGTGTGCAGTTTCATGTGGGAATTTGTTTGCAAGACAGGTTTTGAACAAATGCTGCATTTTCTTTTCTTGACATATTTCATCTTTGTATTGGTAAGAGGAGGGGAAACCCACACCTCCGACCCATATGTGAAGATGGGAGAGACTAACGAGTCAAATAGGGTTGTACTGTTCTCATATTTACATTTTGACCATAAAACGTTCTCTTCAAGGTATGTGCGGCTTTATTCCCCTGTCTTGCTAAGTGTTCTTGGGCTTCTGTAAAATGTCCGTTTTTATGGAAAATGACTCCAAGATATTTATATTGATCTACTGTTTCAATTATGTTTTCACCGCAATTGAAGATTAGTGGTCCCTTTGGATCTGATTTGGTGAATACAACGACCTTTGTTTTCTCTGTGTTGATTTTCATTCCCCAGTCTAAACAGTAGTTGTGTAACTGGTTTAATTTACGCTGAAGTCCCTGTTTGAAGTCGAGAGGATAGCTAAATCATCTGCATACAAAAGAACGGAATTTCGACTTGTTTTAGATCGGAAATTCTTGGGAATCATGGTCTCTGAGATATCCGACAATGTCATTTATGAATATGTTAAATAGGTTGGGCTAAGGGTATTACCTTGGAGGACACCTTTTGTATTAATTTTCCCCTTAGTGAAACCAGATTGGCTTCTTGTACAAACCGTAGCCCCGTTGTACATGTCCTGTATGATTTGGTAGCATTTACCTGTTATTCCCGCTTGGCATCATTTTCATCAGTAGGGCTTCGTGCCATATATGATCAAATGCTTTGCTGAAGTCAACAAAAGCAGTAAAGCCTTTTACTTCTGTCTTTTAGTCCCTTTTATCAACTTGTTTTGACAATATGAATATTTAATCAGTGGTCCGTGATCCCTTTCTAAACCCTGCTTGCTCCTTTGCCAAAAGGTGGTTTGCCTCAAGATAATTCATTATCCTTTCATTTATTATGTTGCAAAACACTTTTCCCAGCGAACTATTCAAAGTTATGCCTCTGTAATTGTTGGGTTGGACTGGCCGCCTGACTTATAGACTGGGACTGTGATTCCTGTTTTCCAGAGGTCAGGGTTTTTTCTGATTTTAAGTTTAAAGTTAAACGCGTCTTTCAGAAGGGGAGCGATTTCGGGTAACATTGCTTTAAGCATTTCGTTTCTGATTCCATCTTTGCCTGGGGATTTTTTATTTTTCAGCTTTTGACCGCGTTCCTTACCTCCGTTTCTAATATTTCATAATCTAACTCTGAATTCCCAGAAGGACGATTATTTGACCTCTTAAATGCTACTAACATGTCATCAACTGTTTGTTTTCGTTTATCTGCGATCTTCTGTTTCTCACCTATTAGTGTTTTTAGATGTTCAAACCATTTGTTCGCGCTGAGACAATTTTCTTGACCATAAATTTCATGATCGTAGTTTGCAGTTCCGAACGGTTTTCCATATTGAATTGGGATCAGTTTCTAGGGCTTCATTTAGGGAATTAAGGAGTTTGTTCCCATATATTTTCTTGGTTTTCTTTAAAAGTCGTTTATATATTTTACATTGTGAAAAGTATTTTAGCCTTAGTTGTTTATTTTGGGGGTTTCTGTTGACTGCGTTCAGTAGTGATCTTATCTCTCTTCTTTGGGAATGACTGTCTCTGTCAAACCACTTCTTCTTTCTCTGTCTAGTTTTTTTTTCTATCCGTCTTTGTCTAAGCGCCATCTTTGCCGTGGTTGAAAATATATTCGTTATCTGTTCAATAGTCGTATTTATGTTGATGTCATGTTCATTTGTTGCAAGTTGTGTCACAATGTTGGTCTTGATTTTTTGGATCATGGTGTGTATGGTGGGCATTTGGAGGTTGCTACTACTTTTTCGGCAGACTTTTCATTCCACTGAAATACTAGATAGTCTTCCGTGTTTTTTGTAAAATTCCTATGACGTAGGTCTTTACGTAACTGCTGTTCGTGTGGGTTGTGAGAGAGGCTTGTCTTTTGCGTAATGTATATTCATTTTCTATGGCAGTTGGATCAATAACTCTAGTGGGCAGTGGTCAGAATGTCGTGTCAAGTCAGTTACTTTCATGTTTAACACATGTCTAAGCAAATATTGTGAAAAGGAAATAATCTACTACGCTGCTTCCCTGTGGATTATGACAAGTATACAATCCTGCAAGATCTCCAAGCACTCTTCCATTCAAAACACATTTGATTTTCAGTACACATGTTACATAAACGACGTCCGTTCTTATTAGTTTAAGAGGTCCATCGACTGTCTTTTATGACGTTATCAAAATGGTAGTCAGCAGGTAAATCATAATAATTCTTTTCATTGTCCAGCTAATGAAGTCGGCTTGATTGCCTGTCCTTGCATTAAAGTCACCCCACAGGAGGATATTGCCTTTTGTTGTTAGTTCTTCAATGTCACTTTCTAATGAGTCCCAAAATGCGTCTAGTGTAGTCCTTGCCAAAGGAAGAATGTTCCGGTGGAATATATACACAACCTAAATATACATCTCTCTTTTCTGCGGTTTTCACTGTACATGCTGTTTTAATATGTAACCATGCAACGTCGCTGTTATTTTTTGGTAAGAATTTTATATACTTTCTGTACTGCTCTTTTATGTAGACAGAGATACCCCCGAAGCCCTTGGGGGTTTCCCCCTTTTTGGTCGATAATAATGAACCCCTGCTGCAAAACCAGGGAAAGATATTCATTTGCATTTTCAAAATCAAGATGGGTTTCTTGTAAAAACACAATGTCATATTTAGACAGGATTGCTACGAAACTTTTTTCAAGGAGTTTGTTAATATTTTTAAGCCGTCATCGGTCCCCTGTAACCTCTAATATTCCATGATAGCACACGTAACGGAAAAGTTAGTTGTGATATTTTGCGTACGAAATAAGGTGCAATACATCTATGGGAAAATTTGCTTATACACACTCGCGGACTAGGAGCTAATAGAAGCCGCTGTGGGCACGGTTGAATTATGGGAGGGAAAGGCCGACTGTGATACTGCCGAGGGCGCATGTTGTCTCGTCTGTCATTGCCGTTGTGGTTTCCCGGCGGTCGTCTCGGCGATCATTGTGTAGGTTTCTCGTCGGTTGTGTCGGTAGTAGGGTTGGCGGTCATCTCGGCGTTCCTCTCGGCGGTCGTACCCGTGGTAATGTTCGGTGATGTCACGGCGGTCAGCTCGGCGATAGTTTCGGTTGTCGCCTCGGGCAGCAAAGCTGTAGGCTTCCCGTCGGCCATATCTGCGTCCATCTCGACGGGCTTCCATGCGACGACGAGCCTACGGTAATCGTCATGACCAGGTTGGTGATCGGGCTGGTTTGAGACGCCGAAATGTTGGCGTGTCGTGTCACCGTGGTATGTGGCAGCACCTTTGTGCTTTTCGGTAGAAGCCCTGGTGGTGGCGTGGTCTGCTGTCGGCTTCTCTCTCTCTCTGGTCACGGATGGTCGTCTGCGTCGCTGTTTGGGTTTTTCCCAGAGCAGGCCCGCGAGTTGTCTGCCCAGGTTGCCTGCCAGGATGCTGGTGCCCTTATCAGTGGGTGGATAGTGTCCTTCATCAGCCCCTTGTCCCATACTTGAGATTGTTGTGGGAAACGAAGCTGACTCGCTTCTCACCAGTAAACGTAGATGAGTTCAAGGCGTTGAAAAGGTCACCTTTGTCTGCAGCTCTTCGTCCCTTCAGTGGCTACTTTGCTGATGACCACTCTGATCTGATCATTGTTCCGGAGAATGTTTCTCACCAGGGACTCCAAATTTCCACTGGCAGTCTGAGGATGGCACTCTTAAGGTCGTTGACACCAGTATGTATGGCCACTGCTGTCATGTTGTGCAAGCTGTGTTTGTGACAGTCACCAATGGTAGGCGTCTTCCCAGAGGTCACTGTGAGGCCATAGGATTGGCCCAGGCGTTTCCCGTCAATTCCGTTTAACACAGAATCATGCAGTAGTAGCACTTTGGAAGGGGCCCTCCTCACGGTCGCTGTCTTCTGTGTCGCCAATCGCTACCACTGTCTGTGGATGATGAAGAAGTGAAGACGATGAGGATGGCGACGATACTGCTGAAAGTGAGATGTGTTGCTCTTGTAAGGCAGGTCTTTTTCTTTCCACACCGCCTCTAAACGTAGCGTTGCCAGCGGGGTCATGTCCGGTTTTTGTGGTCGCCCTGACGCTCTGGGGCTCCTCCGGAAGTGTGGGATTAGCGGTGGGAGGTGATGGTTCCTCGTGTAGTGGCGGTTGGGGGCGGAGAAGGGTTTGTAGAGGCAGGGGAGGGGGTGGTATTTACAGGGTGAGGTGGGGCACTGGTCATCTTTGCCAGATGTGGGGAAGGGACGGTCTCGGTGATGTTTCCTTCCCTGCTGTTGCCAGGCCGCCATAAGCTGGCCAATTTCCTCACGCCTGGGCCCTCTCCCCACTGAAACAGTTGTTCGGCCAGTGTGTTCACAGCACCCTCCAGGTTTCGAAGTGTACTATTTGCCCGTTGTGTGAAGGCTTCGAACTCTCTTGTGTAACTAGGCCCGGCATGAGTGGTGGTGTGGTGTCTGGCACAGCGTTTGTCAGCGGCACTGGCTAATTGTGCAGCAATCTCTTCTTCTACACTTTCTGTCCCGTACACAATTTGGGCACACAGTTTGCATGTATATCTTCTCGAGCTTCGAGTGAAAATCAGAATTTGGTATATAGGTAATTCTGTGCACTCCCAGCTAACTTTTACGGCCACACTCCGTACATTTTAGAGAACGGCCTGTATCATGCACACTGTCACAAACACAAGGCATTGTCATGTGTACTCACCCTGCCCCTCGTTGTATGATAATGTTTTAGGCATTGTTTGCTCTTGATCAGTGACCATGTCCTCTCCACTGAACACTGTAGGGTCGTGTGGTCCGGCCAACCTCATGGCTTCTCTGGCTTGATTTAGCGTGTCGTACGCCTTGTGCACCGCTTTGGGGAAACCGGTCACCGACTTCGATGCGAGGTTCCACGAAGTGAAAATTCCAGTTTGTCGCCCCACACTGACTGCATAAAACTTTTGCTTATCTTTTTTTGCACCACGATTACCTGTCATATTCACCGAATGCAGGACACGTGAAATGTATCGGCTCTGTAGCCCGGTCGTGTGTGGTAGGTCACTTTTTCCCAAGACGTATTTACAGGAGCTGCTGCTTGGTCGCCATCTTGGAACGTCTGTCTCTGTCTCTCTCTCCGTCTGTGTGTGTGTGTGTGTGTGTGTGTGTGTGTGTGTGTGTGTGTGTGTGACAGAGAGAGAGACAGAGAAGTAAAGACAGACAGACAGACAGACAGAGACAGAGACAGACAGACAGACAGATAGACAAATAAACAGGCAAGCACACTGCAAAAATGTTTCTCCCAATCCTCGTATGTATGTTTATATGTAACACTGGTTGGGGGGGGGGGGGGGAGTACTCTCTAGTTTATTGAACACATGCCCATGCACAT
>CM031597.1:33422286-33432286 GCA_018398815.1 Conus ventricosus | reverse complement strand
ATTCAGCATCATACCGCTATCATGAATATTGATCTAGACAGTTTAGATGGTTTTCGAACGTACAGTTCAGCATCACAACGGTATTCTGAATATTGATCTAGATAGGTTTCGAATATTCAATTCAGTTGTGATGACATGTTTGCTGTTCTGTCTCTCATTTTTCTTTCTCCTTTTTTTCTACGATGATACTGGTTCCCTTATTTCATTTATTCATTATTTTTTCTCAGTGAATAATTGTGTTAGGTGTACTGGAAATGTGTTCTCAACTATTTTTGTTGTTTTTGAACTGATCAACCATCATCTGCTAATGCGCCGACACTCGAACAGTTCCACTATCATTGACTTATACAAGCCTGTCTGAGTAAACGTTGTTTAAAATATGAGAAAGCAGGGAACCTTGAGATAATCCCGTCATTACTTGTCGTCGTCCCTGTTTTGTCCGGTCTGTATTTATCTCTATGGTCTTTATTCTATTTGTTTCTTATTTTCATGTCCCGCCTCTGTTTGTCCCTTGCCTCTATATTCTCGTCTGTATTTGTTCCTTATTTGTCCCCTCTATCCATGTCTCCATCAATATTTGTCCCTTCTATCTATGTTTTAGTCAATATTTGTCCGTTATGTCTATGTTTCCATCAACATTTGTCCCTTCAATCTATGTTTTAATCAATATTTGTCCGTTATGTCTGTTTCCATCAATATTTGTCCCTTCAATCTATGTTTTAATCAATATTTTTCTATGTTTCCATCAATATTTTTGCCTTTTATATATATATATATATATATATATATATATATATATATATATATTATATATATATATATATATATATATATATATATATATATATATATATATATATATATATATATATATTTCCCCCTTATATCTATGTTACCACCAGTATTTATGCCTTATATCTAAGTTTCCGACAGTATTTGTCCCTTATATCTATGTTTCCGCCAGTACTTATGCCTTACATCTATGTTTCCGCCAGTATTTGTCCCCTATATCTATGTTTCCGCCAGTATTTGTCCCCTATATCTATGTTTCCGTCAGTATTTGTCCCTTATATCTAAGTTTCCGCCAGTATTTTGTCCCTATATCGTTGTTTCCGCCAGTATTTATGCCTTACATCTATATTTTCGCCAGTGTTAGTCCATTATATCTATGTTTCCGTCAGTATTTGTCCCTTATATTTATGTTTCCGCCAGCATTTGTGCCGTATATCTGTGTTTCCATCAATATTTGTGCCTTATATCTATGTTTCCGTCAGTATTTGTCCTTACACCTATGTTTCCGTCAGCAATTGTCCCTTATATTTATGTTTCCGTAAATATTTGTGCCTTATATCTGTGTTTCCGTCAATATTTGTCCATTATATTTATGTTTCCGGCAGTGTTTATGCCTTATATGTATGTTTCCGTCAGTATTTGTCCCTTATATCTATGTTTCTGTCAGTATTGTTGCCTTATATCTGTTTCCACCAGTATTTGTGCATTTTATCTCTTTCCGCCAACATATGTCCCTTATATATGTTTCCACCAATATTTGTGCCTTATACCTACCTATGTTTCCGCCAGTATTTGTCCCTTACATATGTTTCCACCAATATTTGTGCCTTATATCTATGTTTCCGCCAGTATTTGTCCCTCATTTCTGTGTTTCCATCAGTATTTTTCCCTTATCTCTTCATTCTCAACTCTGCTTATCCTTTATCTCCATATTCCCAACTCTACATGGCCGTATCTGTATGTTCCCCTCTCTACCTGTTCCCAATTTCTCTCTCTATGAATGTGTGTTCTTGTCTCTAACTGTCCCTTCTCTTTGTGTTTGGCTCTATTTGTTCCCCATCTCAATGTTTTCATCTCTATGATTCCCTTAACTCGACGTTTTGGTTTGTCTTTATCACATTTCTATTTGTCCCCGTAACCTGCGTCTCCTTCATGCGTACCTGTATATCTATGCCTCTGTTTGTGCCCGTGTGTTCATGTCTTCATCTTTGTTTGTTCCCACATATCTATGTCTCCGTCTTTATTTGTCCCCTAATATTTAGGTATCATATCTTTTTGTCCCCGTGTAACGTTATCCCCATCTTTATTTGTCCTGGTATATCTTTGTTTCCATCTCTATTCGTCCTGTATTTATGTGTCCATTTCTATTAGTCCCAGTATATCTACGTCTCATCTCTGTTTTTCCTTGTATGTCTGTGTCTCTATTTTAATTCATTTCTTTGTGTCTCTGTCTTCATCTCTGTTTGTCCTGGCATATACCCCCATCTCTATTTGTCCCTAGATTTACATATATATCTCCATCTCTATTTGTCCTCGTATATGTCTCCATCTCTATTTGTCCTCGTATATGTCTCCATCTCTATTTGTCCTCGTATATGTCTCCATCTCTATTTGTCCGTTGTATATCTACGTCTCCGTCTCTGTTTGTCCTGTATATCTACGTCTCCGTCTCTGTTTGTCCCTGTATGTCTACGTCTCCGTCTCTGTTTGTCCCTGTATATCTACGTCTCCGTCTCTGTTTGTCCCTGTATGTCTACGTCTCCGTCTCTGTTTGTCCCTGTATATCTACGTCTCCATCTCTGTTTGTCCCTGTATATCTACGTCTCCGTCTCTGTTTGTCCCTGTATATCTACGTCTCCATCTCTATTTGTCCTGTATGTCTACGTCTCCGTCTCTGTTTGTCCCTGTATATCTACGTCTCCGTCTCTGTTTGTCCCTGAATATCTACGTCTCCATCTCTTTTGTCCCTGAATATCTATATCCGCATCTCCATTTGTCCCTGTATATCTACGTCTCCATCTCTATTTGTCCTCGTATATCTGTCTCTACTTTTATTCATTCTTTCGTATCTCTGTCTTCATCTCTATTTGTCCTGGTACGTGTCACCATCTCTATTTGTCCCTGTACATCTTCATCTCCATCTCTATTTGTCCTCGGATATCTATTTCTCCACTTTTATTTGTCCCTCCATGTATCGTCATGTTCATCTGTCCCCGTATCTCTATGCTGTAGATCTATCTGCCGCCGTGCATTTATGTCTCCATTTCTGTTTGTGCCCGTTTATTCATGTTCCCATCTCTATTTTCCCCCATATATCTATGTCCCCGTCTATATTCTTATGTATTTCTTTGTATTCATCTCTGCTTGTCCATCTCTGTCTGTATTTCTGCCCCGTACTTGTGTGTCCCCGTCTCTACCTCTATTTTGTCCATGTATCTATGTGTATCTGTGTCTGTTTGTCCAGTTACATCGGTGGCCGCATCTCTGGTACCGTTGTTGTTTTTTTTCTTTTTGTTTTTGTTTTGTCTGTGTCTGTAAATGAAACGGTTGACATCACAATTGACTCTAGGATTCTGTCCGGGACAGAGGGTCCTTAAAGGACACCTGACTGTCGGCTGGTTTGGGGTCAGAGAATCCTGGCAGGAGAGCTGACCTAAGGATGGTTTGGGAACAGGTGGTCAGGGCAGGGACTCTGATTGTAGGACGGTTTGGGGCAGGTGGCCATGACACGAACTTAACAGTAGAACAGTCTTGGACAGAGACTCATGAAAGATACGTGACGGTGGGGTGGTTTGGGACAGAGAAGTATGGCAGGATACGTGACAGGGGGTGGTTTGGGACACAGGATAATGACAGGATATGTGACAGTGGGTGGTTTTGGACATTCGATCATGATAAGATACTTGACAGTGGGGTGGTTTGGGACAGAGAATCATGGCAGGATACGTGACAGTGGGGTGGTTTGGGACAGAGAATCATGGCAGGATACGTGACAATGGGGTGGTTTTGGGACAGAGAATCATGATAGGATACGTGGCAGTGGGGTGGTTTGGGACAGAGAATAATGGCAGGATGCATGACAGTGGGGTGGTTTGGGACAGAGAATAATGGCAGGATACGTGACAATGGGGTGGTTTGGGACAGAGAATCATGGCAGGATACGTGACAATGGGGTGGTTTGGGACAGAGAATCATGATAGGATACGTGACAATGGGGTGGTTTGGGACAGAGAAATCATGGCAGGATACGTGACAATGGGGTGGTTTGGGACAGAGAATCATGATAGGATACGTGACAGTGGGGTGGTTTGGGACAGAGAATAATGGCAAGGTACGTGACAATGGGGTGGTTTGGGACAGAGAATAATGGCGGGATACGTGTCAGTAGGGTGGTTTGGGACAGAGAATAATGACGGAATTCGTGACAGTGGGGTGGTTTGGACAGAGAATCATGGCAGGATATGTGACAATGGGGTGGTTTGGGACAGAGAATAATGGCAGGATACTGACAATGGGGTGGTTTGGGACAGAGAATAATGGCAGGATACGTGACAATGGGGTGGTTTGGGACAGAGAATAATGGCAGGATACGTGACAATGGGGTGGTTTGGGACAGAGAATCATGGCAGGATACGTGACGGTGGGGTGGTTTGGGACAGAGAATCATGACAGGATACGTGACAATGGGGTGGTTTGGGACAGAGAATCATGATAGGATACGTGACAGTGGGGTGGTTTGGGACAGAGAATCATGATAGGATACGTGACAGTGGGGTGGTTTGGGACAGAGAATAATGGCGGGATACGCGACAGTAGGGTGGTTTGGGACAGAAAATCGTGATAGAATACGTGACATTGGGGTGGTTTGGGACAGAGAATCATGGCAGGACACCTGAATTTAGGATGGTTTGAGACAGGGAGTCATGACACGACACCTGACTATTCGATCATCTGGGACACATGCGCGCGTGTGCGCGCGCTCTCTCTCTCACACCACACACACACAACACACACACACACACACACACACACACACACACACACACACACACACACGCGCGCGCGCGCGCGCGCATGCGCGCGCTCCTGCTTGTTTATGAAATGTTTGATCATGGTCTAAACGTTTATTATTTTGATTTTCTTACGACTGAAAACACCTCCACTGATAGACCCTTCAACGCCCTCCCCTCCCCCCCCCCCCCTCCCCCCCCTCCCCCCCCCCCCCCCCCCCCCCCCCCGCAGTTCAGCCTACTCCCCGAGAGAAAATAAAAGTAACATCCAAACTGTCTATGCAGATTTTGACATTTACGTCTATATCCCAGCCCTGGATGGACATCAGTTGAAGAAGCAGCAAGCAGCAAGCAGCAGCAGCAAACAGCAGCAGCAGTAGCAAGTAAAGGGTTAACAGATCTTGGACCTCATCAGTGGGTTGTACCTCGCCCCTGTTCTCCGATAACCAGCGGCAGCCTTGCCAACAATCGATGGACGCCCGTGTTTTGCAAGACAGCCTGGCAGTGAAGCAGCCCCCACCTTCCCTACCCACTCCCCACCCCTATTCCCATCCCCCCCCCCCCTCCCAACCCCATCCCGTTTTCACCCTCACCCTCTCCTTTCCATCCAACCCCCCCACCACCCACTCTCCTTCTCTCCCCAGAGCCTGGCAAAGACTATTTCTGGCTCGCAGACTTCGTTATCGATCCACCTGGCTTCCCGAGGCTTTTTGTCAGCTCTCTCTCTCTCTCTCTCTCTCTCTCCACAGGAATCCGCGCGCAAATTGACGTGAGCTAGGCTAGGTGAACTAAAAAGCAACGCGCGCGCGCGCGCGCGCGTCTGGCCGCTTTCTGGCTACTGCCTGCTGCTGCGCTGTACTGTGCCTTTGCGCGCGGGTCCTGCGGTAAGACTTTCTAATCTTAGCGCGCCCGGACCTTTTCTGGGCGTTCAAAACAGCCCATTATAGCAACGGTTGTAGTGAGGAGAGCCGTTTTTCGGGTCAAAAAAAAAATGGGGAGGGTGGGGAGTGAGGTGGGGGGTGGGGGCGGGGGTTAAGGGTGGGTGGGCTGGCGAGGGTAGGGGTGGGGTGGGGGTTGATTCCTGGGGCGAGTGTGGAGGAGGACAGGAAGATGGACTGATGAGGAGGGGGGGGGGGGGGGGGGTGATTGGGGTGGAGGTGAAGCATCATGCCGAATCTTTGGATAGTGTGGGAAGGGAAGGGGGAGAGAGGTGTGTGAGGGGTGGGGGTGGGGCGAGGGACAGGGGGAGGAGGGAGGAGGAGCTTCACCTTTGACTTGATTGCTGATGGTGTTTTCGTCGTTGTAGAAAGTTGCTGATGTCAACAGGACTGTCAATAAGGAACTGTTCTGTGGCGTTTGTTGTTGTCGTTGTTGTGTTGTTGTTGTTGTTGTTGTTGTCGTTGTTGTCTTCGTTGTTACTGTTGTTGCTTTGGGGTGGAGGATGGCAGTGGTTTGTCAAAATTCTGGAAAATGTTCATCCGCTCATGGATTAGCATGCAGCAATGCGATCAGCATTGTGAATAAGTGGTGTGGGTGGGTGGGTGGGGGAAGGGATCGGGTGTGTGTGTGTTGTGTGTGTGTGTGTGTGTGGGTGTGTGTGTGTGTGTGTGTGCGCGCGCGCGCGTGCGTGCGTGCGTGCGTGCGTGCGTGTGTTGTGCGCGTGTGTGTGTGTGTGTGTGTGTGTGTGTGGTGTGAGAGAGAGAGAGAGAGAGCGAGAGAGAGAGAGAGAAGAGAGAGAGAGAGAGGACAGAGAGAGAGAGAGAGAGAGAGAGAGAGACTGCCTATACTTGTGTGTTTAGTCTCTGTGTTATTGCATGCCAGTGTGTGTTGTGTGTGTGTGTGTGTGTGTGTGTGTGTGTGTGTGTGTGTGTGATGTGTTGTGTGTGTGTGTGTGTGTGCGCGCGCGCGCATGCACATGTGTATATTTGAGTGTGAGTGTGTGTGTGTGTGAGTGAGTGTGTGTGTGCGTGCGTGCGTGCGTGCGTGCGGGGTGTGTGGTGTGTGTGTGTGTGTGTGTGTGTGTCGTGGTGGCTTATCTATCCCACGATTTCTGGGATAACTAGGCCGTAGATGGCACGCGTTTCACAGCCTGTAACGTTTGAGGTCTTCTACAGAAAAAGTAGATCCATTGTTGTTTGATTTTTCCTGTCATTTTTATTTCTCTGCCTGTAGAAAACCCGTCGGTCGACACGTGTAACGTCGACACTGTCTTTTATTTGGTTCGTCGCTTTCGTTGGCAGTCGTGTAAACCCCCCTTTTTTGGTCTTGCTTCGGACCCGCCTACAGGCTGCTACGGCTGTAGATTAAAAAAAAAAAAAAAAAATTAACGTGATTAGACGAATATGTCCAATTTCCCCACTCTTCGTTCCAAGCGCTTGACAACAACACTCATTTACGCATGACGTTTTGGATGTTACAGCTCTAACGACAGGTGGTAAATGCAGACCACCACCCCCAAGTTAAAAAAAGGACAACTCAGTCTAATAAAAGAAAGACAAATAATAATTATATCCAGAATCGAGTCGAATGGAGTAGCAAACATTTAACACATGCCCAGATCAAACCCGCCACGGACTAAACGGTACAAGCACACTGACCTGTCAGACAGGCACAAATCGGTAAAACTAAAATGGAACGGCGAGTAGCCTAATATTGTACAGTGAGAGATGTGTATGTTTTCCGGTTGAGACTTCGCCTACATCAAAGTATTTCATAGCCCACCACCACCAAGGGATTTCACGCAATGCGGACGTTTGTAACGGATTGCTTCTTTCGGAGATAGTTATTTCTTCCTATTTATAAGGTTGGGGGTGGGCGCCAGAAATGAACGGATTTGTTGGTCTAATTAGCAGGATTTCATATAGACTTGCTGTTTTGGGAAAGCTACGTCTAGCAATGGTGCCCGGTGGAATGATCGTCATTTACGAAATGGGCGCTTCTGGCTTGTCAGGCGATGGACCATTATTTCAGCTTAGTATTTCCTAATATAGAGGTATAGAATTTTACAAATGCAATCTTCCGACAGAACCCGCACTGCATCAAAACTAACGAAATGAACAGGTTCTTAAAAAATGAAATAGAGGTTTAAAAAAAAGTTGAAGATATTTTCCAACAGGGACAAATGTCCCAATGAGCTTTCGCCATAATATTTCTTTAGGAATAAATACAGAGAGAGAGAGAGGGGAGAGAGAGAAGAGGAGAGAGAGAGAGGTCCCTGTCCCTTATAGATACATACACAGAGAGTAGGTAAATGGTGAACCTGTGGACACCGAACTGACCAGGAAGCGACTGATTAACCCCTTCACTGCCACAGTATAATAGCACATTTGAAATCTGTATGCCGTGGTAAATTGAGCTTTTTTGGGTAGGTTCAATGAAATGGTTACTGCTCACTTATTTCTTGACAGATCTCTTTGATGTTTTGCATGTTTTGTTGTTATGCATTTGTCTACATGTTCTATCAAAATGGCTTGATTATGTTGATAATTAGTATAGCAAAAAATTGACTTAATTATAAAATTTTACAAAATAACAGTTTTCGAGTGTACACAAACACATTTCGCAAACAGAATGAGTCAAAACACTGAAAAGTGGGTCTTACTACTTATTGAATACTCAGCACTAACACATGACAGTCATATAAATCCCAAGGTTCGCATCTCGAACGCAACTTTTTTTTAATACACCCCCCCCCCCTCCTCTACTTCCCCGCTCCCCATTTTCACTACACTTCAGGTAGTAATCTGAATGCTAGCCTTTCTGGAAGAAGTGGTAAGCCGTGGTCCCATGTGCAGCATGTAAAAGATCCCATGGCAGCAAGAGAGGCAGTTTGGGACAAAATTCTGAAGAGAAAAAATGTTGAAGTACCGAGCTCTGAGGTGAATGCAACAAACATTAGAGTTGCGAAGCCTCAGCTTGTTGGTCTTCTTCAGATAGGACAACAAACCAACAACAGAAATAAATATTAGAGGAAGCAAAACACAACGGGAGGTGAAGAAGTCTTCTGCATCTTGAAAAGACTTCAAAGGGATGGCGCTGAAATGTGGGAGGGAGGGTAGAGGAAGGAGCATGTATGTGTGTATGTGTGTTTGTGTGTATGTGTGTGTGTATGTATGTATGTATGTATGTATGTATGTATGTAATGTATGTATGTTTGTATGTATGTATGTATGTATGTATGTGTGTGTATGTATGTATGTATGTATGTATGTATGTATGTATGTATGTATGTATGTATGTATGTATGTATGTACGTATGTATGTATGTATGTATGTATGTATGTATGTTGTTGTATGTATGTATGTATGTATGTATGTGTGTGTATGTATGTATGTATGTATGTATGTATGTGTGTGTATGTATGTATGTATGTATGTGTGTGTGTATGTATGTATGTATGTATGTATGTATGTATGTATGTATGTATGTACGTATGTATGTATGTATGTATGTATGTATGTATGTATGTATGTATGCATGTATGTATGCATGTATGTATGTATGTATGTATGTATGTATGTATGTATGTATGTATGTATGTATGTATGTATGTGTGTATGTGTGTATGTATATGTGTATGTGTGTATGTATGTGTGCATGTATGTATGTATGTATGTATGTATGTATGTTATGTATGTATGTATGTATGTATGTATGTATGTATGTATGTTATGTATGTATGCATACACGCATGTATGTATATGTATGTATGTATGTATATATGTATGTATGTATGGCAACACACTGTCCCAGGGGAGAGTAGGCAAACTTCACACAAGAAATATGTGGCAACGACAGATCACTACAATCCATATTGGTCTGCACTGAGTTTATCAATCGCATAATCGTTTTAAGTTATAGATGAATCTGCACATGTGTCAACAACGTCCTTGCCTTTACTAAAACACCAACGTTCACAATATGTGTGAGTATGTATTATGTACTTTTCTTTCTTCACACTTCTTCATTCAGAGTGTAAATGACGAAGACAGGCCGAAAACGAGCGTGTGTGCATGTCTCTGTGTATGAGTGCTTGGGTGGGGGAGAAGGGAGAGGCGGAGGGAGGATTGTGGGAGGAAGGGGTTGGGGTGGAGGCACGCAATCTTCCAAGTTCAAATGTTTAAAGCTAACAGTCAAGAGTTTTGAACCACTCTGGGTAGGATTTTACAGTTTGAAAATCGTCTCCATCCACCCAGCA
>CM031597.1:33377286-33412286 GCA_018398815.1 Conus ventricosus | reverse complement strand
TACAGTAGTCACATGGCCGGATCTTGCGAAGAAAACTGCAATCATTTGCTTTGTGCAGCTTCTTGATCTCTTAAATTTCACAGGTGGGGTTTCCCTGGAAACAGCCAAACTGACGACTGCTGCTTTGTTTCGGGGTCATACTGGTAAACATAGGTTTCGTCACCTGTGACGATGTTGAAGACCGTATCTGATCTTCCTCCGTCAAATTTTTGCAGCATAAACTGGCACCATTCAACCCTAGCCCTCACCTGCTCCCAGTCAGCTGGTGGGGCACCCAACGGGTGCAACGCTTCCGTACAGAGAGATTGCGCCGAAGAATGAGGTCTAAGCTTCCTGATGAAAGGTTTAGAGTATCCTTGAGTTCATCCTCCGTGATTCGAAGATTTTCTGTAATCATGGCCTTCACTGTGCTCACGTTCCCATCAGTAGTAACTGAAACTGGACGTCCACAACGGTCACGATCTTCCAACGACATTGTACCAAACTGAAATTCTTTGAACCACCTATGGACTGTGGATAATGATTGAGCCTTGTCGCCAAAACAGTTTGTCAAACTTATAAAACTTTCCTTGAAAGACTTCCTTTGAAGATAGTCATAATAAACCATGGCACGAAAATCTCTCCAAGACAGGCTCTCTGCAACACTTTGAAAACCGTCCCCTTCGCCATCCATTTTGCTGTCTAGAACAAATTTGGCTCTGACGATTTTTATCATTTTTGTGTGTGTCATAGCTATTATGACATCGCTTGTGATGATGATATAAAAATTGAAATTATGACGTCAGTGGTTTCTGCGCATCCAAGAACTTATGGGGTGGCCTTCGTATCTTAACGAAAGGTTGGCAAATGTAAGGACGACGTTAAAAAACAAGATGCGAAGCATATAAACGTACTCCCAGTTTTCCAAACCGCTTATAAATCAGCCAAGTGCTTTATGAGATAAGAAATAAAGGCAAAATAACGCGTACGGTTTTAACGGTTATTTAACCAATGTACACTTTTGAAACGGTATTTTAGTCCTCACTGGGCTAAAGCCTGTGTACATACCAAATTTCATCCAAATCGGACAATATGTCAAGAATAACGGTTTTAAACGTTCAGATTTTGAAACACTGCATGGAAGTGCCATTTGTGTGTGATGACCTTTCTATATAGAAAATTGCATTAAAATCCACCAATATATACAAAATAACGGCAAAATAACGGTTTATCGGTTATATAACCAATATACACTTTTGAAACCGGTATTTTAGTCCTCACTGGGCTAAAGCCTGTGTACATACCAAATTTCATCCAAATCGGACAATATGTCAAGAATAACGGTTTTTAACGGTCAGATTTTGAAACACTGCATGGAAGTGCTATTTGTGTGTGATAGCCTTTCTATATACAAAATTTCAATAAAACCCACCAATATATAAAAAATAACGGCAAAATAACGGTTTAACGGTTATATAACCGATATGCACTTTTGAAACCGGTATTTTAGTCCTCACTGGGCTAAAGCCTGTGTACATATCAAATTTCATCCAAATTGGACAATATGTCAAGAATAACGGTTTTTAACGGTCAAATTTTGGAACACTATATAGAAGTGCCATTTGCATGTGATAACCTTTCTATATACCAAATTTTATTAAAATCCACCTATATATACGAAATAACGGCAGAATAACGGTTTTTAACGGTTGTTTAATCCATTTTTAGCATTACATCACTTACATATGGACAGAGCATCTGATTTGTCACAAGATCATGCAAACCGCTTAAAATTGGCCAAGTACTTTCTGAGATATTCCATAAAGTAGAAAAACCGTTACAGGCCGTTGCAACCGTTAGTAACGGCTATAACGGGGCAAACTAAATTAACAGGCATCATCCGTGACCCATAATGAACATACCTGCTAATTTTCATAAAGGTCGGCCAAGTACTTTCTGAGATATTCCGTAAAGAAGAAAAACTGTTACATGCCGTTACAGCCGTTAGTAACGGTTATAACGGTAAACTAAACATCGGGCATTATTCGTGACCCATAATGAACATACCAACAAATTTTCAGAAAGATCGACCAAGTGTCAACCTCGGGGTATGTCAGTGGAGGAAGGACTAGCGCACAGCCCAAACACACTCACAGCTTGCTTATAATCTCATTCATATATCATGCATTCGTCACATCAAACCACTAGTAAAGTCTATAACTTTACTACACATGATCATAGAACGAAACATCAATGCATATGGAATCAAACAAAATAAAACATTCTCTCTTTCCTTGAACTTCACAAAATCATTTATCTAAATCATCATTAACTAACCCGGGTATAAATAGATTTTTCACTTTACCTGGCCAGGTGATCTTAGACTAATACGAATCACTGTCTTTCCTTTTCTTCTTTCTTTTCTTTTCTTTTCACTGTCACTTTCACAACACCAGTCACGACACAACTGCTGGCACTGGTCAGGTTGGACTGCTGGCACTGGTCAGGTTGGTCTGCTGGCGATGGCCCGGGTTGGACTGCCGATGAAAGGGGCGCTGGCCACGTTGAGGTCCGAACCCCGGTTTCAGATGGAACAGTGACTATCAAACATCGATCTGTTCTCCTTTCTTTTTCCTGCATTAACGCATTGAAACCCTCTCTCTCTCTCTTCTAGCTGCCCTTCAAATGGACATGGTTTGTTTTTCTTTTCTTTTTCTTTTCTTTTTTTTTCTCTTCATCAGTTAGCAACTCTCTCTCTCCACATCTCTCCTTGTTCTTCCTCGCAGACTCTCTATGGTGCAATGCAAACACTCGGCTCTCTCCACTTCCCTCATCTCTCTCCTTTCTCTCGAGCAGAGCCACTCTCAGAACCTCTTCCTCTCTGTTGTCCGTTCGTTCTTTTCTCTTCTCGCATTCCTATCTTATCCTAAAACTCATCTGTCAAAGGGCGAGTACCATTGGTCAGTATTTTCGCGCCTTCATTCTGAGGTTCCCTCCCCCCTCTTTTCATTGGATGTTTTAAATCATGACAGTCACATCTACCTGCCTTGCTCTCTGGGGTGGTCAATGGTCATTTAGTTAATTAGCTAGATTTCACCCCACCACACACTACCTTCCCCCTTCTCCCTTTCCGGCGACGTCGACTTAATTGTGGGCACTGGTCCTACAAATTGGCCGGATGAGTCTAATCCAGGCGTCGAGACTCGTCTGACCAGACATCGAGGCGTGGGTCAGCTACTTAGTCTGTCTGGCTGGACAGACCGTCTCCGGGGAGCCTCTCCGCTATGCTTAATTGGGGCTGGACCCGACACATGGGCCGTTACCGGGCGCCAGAATATTTGCGTTGGAGCTATGTCCAAAAAACCTGGCTGGCGACGGACCACGACTTTGGTTGTTTTATTTTGTCCGTGACAATTTCCCCTTGCAAAAGGACTATGCTCCGCATTGTCTCAAAACAACGGGACAAAAAAGACAACAACCGAATTTGCTGACACACACTACACGGGGCAAAGTTTGAAAAATACTTTACAAAAAGGGTTTATAAATTATAAGATATATCATTAGTGAATACCGCCCCAATGTGTTATCATTGACGTGCGCTCTTGCGTTATTTCGACTCATTTATAACGGCCTCTGTGCGCACCTATGCAATTCCCCTCCCTGCGGATTTGCCACATCTTCTCTTCACAACTATTATGAAAAGCACAATCTAATATGATCACGATCCGTGACACCTCACTTATCGCAAACAGTGCATTACTACACAAGCGACGGGATGCTCCAAACATAACCACATTTACATGAACAAGTCTCAAAAAGAAAATAATGAACCATAGCCAAAGGGAATGAACCCATATCCAATCAACATAACCGTAATAACACATATTATTACAAGTAGCTATGCACCCCGGATATGACTGACTTCCTCTGAGTTGCAGCTTGCTAGACTACACAGCTTAAATAGTCAGTCCGACATTCTGTCGACCTGGAATGTACTGCACTCGATACCTGTAGGGCGGCAGTGCCATTGCCCAACGCAGCACCCTGCTGTTTTTCAGCTGTGCCTCCTGCAGGAATTTGAGTGGTTGATGATCAGTCTCTATCACGAACTCTTTCCCATACAAGTATTTGTGGAATTTCTGCACGGCCCACACGACAGCTAAACACTTCCTTCTCTACCGTTGCGTACCCTTCTTCACACTTCGTCAGCTTCCTGCGGGCATACTTCACAGGAAACTCGACCCCTTCGTGCTCCTGCAACAATGCACCTACTCCACCCCTGATGCATCTGTCCACAACAAAATGGTTTGGACATATCTGGTAGCTTCAAGAGGGGACGGGAACCTAGTCTTTCCAACACCGTCTGATGCTTGCTCTGCAGCGTCTGACCCCCTCGACCACTGCCGTTTTCCCTGCCTTGCCCAAATCACTGAGAGGACTCGTGATTGCAGCGAAATTTGGAACAAACTCCCTATAAAACCAATAAAACTCAGACTCCTGACTTCTTTTTGGTCTTTGGGTCTCTCTAAATTCATCATTTTCTCCACCTTTCCCTTTTCTGGCTGCTTTGTGCGCCTCCGACAACAAAACCTAGGAACTCCAGGCTTGGAAAACCAATCTGGCACTTTGTTGGTCTGGCTGTGAGATTGGCTTGTCTCAACCTCTTTTAAAACTGCTCCTAGCTGCCTCATATGCTCCTCCCATGTCTCAGATGCTATAAAGAATGTCATCCAGAAATTCACAACGCCTTCCAACCCTCCATAACTCCTCATCATCCGAGAGAAACTGCAGGTGCGTTGACCATACCAAAAGGAAGTACTCGCCACTGGTATAGCCCCATAGGAGTGGAGAATGCTGTGACTTCCCTTGAGTCCTCACTCAAGGCTATTTGCCAGAAACCCCTTTGCTCAGATCTTCCTGGTGAAGTACTGGCTCTTGCTTGTGGCGATCTGAGCGAATAGGTCTTCCACGTTCGGAATGACTTCTGCATCGACCCTGGTGACACTGTTCAGACGTCTATAGTCAACACAGAATCGATGCTCACCTGACTTTTTCCTCACTAAGACGACGGGTGCACTATACGATGATTTGGACGGTTCAATCACCCCAAGGTCCAACATCTTTTCCACCTCCTCCTCGATCACTCGTTTGGTGGCATACGGGATCGGGTAGGGTTTCACATGTACGGGTTTTTGCGATGTTAACTCCACGTACATGTCTCTAGAGTTGTCCTGCCTGGTTATCAGTCAGGGACGCCTATACTGTTCTAGGAGCCCCCTAACTTCCCCCTGTCTCCTACTGTCTAGCCCTCATACAGTGACAAAATCTCTGTATGACTCTTCTCCGGGAAACTCGGGCAACAAAATCCTCCCCTTCTCCTGCTGGGTCTCTTCACCTCCATCACTGATTGCTGCTGCGCCTATGGCTGAGTCTCACGCTGAATATATTTGCGGAGCAAATTCGCAGGGAAAAAGTTTTGATTTCCCATTCACATCGATTCGGTAAGTCCTGATCTACCTTTTCAATGATGGTGAATTTTCCCCTTTCCCAATGCATCAGCAGCTTGTTGTGATCCGTGGGAAGCAGTAAGGACTTGATTCCCCCTTGAGGAATTGCTTCCTCACCTTCCTGTCATATTGCTTCTTCTGAAGACCCTAGCCTCCTGCAAACTCTCCTTGCGACCTTACATGTCTCCTCTAGCCTATTGCGTTAAGTCCACCACATAGATAAGTGGTTTGACTTTTTCCGACTCCTTTCTCTGGACCACAGCTCTTTGAGAATACACACTGGTCCCCGAACTGTCCGCCCATACAGCAGCTCAAATGGTGAAAAGCCTGTGCTCTCCTGAGGGGCTTCCCTGTAGGCGAACAGTGCCGCTGGAATGTAGCGGTCCAATCTGCTGGCCTTTCCTCACAGAGCTTCTTTAAGATGCCCTTCAGCACACCATTGAATCTTTCCACAGCCATTGCATTGTGGATGGTATGGGTAGTGAGAAGCTGTGTGATCCCTAGCAGCCGGTTGACCTCCCTCATCACGCCTGGGTGAACTGTGACCCTCTGTCACTGAAAATTTGTGACGGCACACCCACGCGAGGAAAAGATGTCTACCAGCCCTTCAGCGACCTGTTGCGTATCTACGCCTTTCAATGCAACTGCTTCTGGGTATCTGGTCGCGTAGTCACGAGCGTCAACACATACCTGTGCCCGCCTTTGGAACAGGGCGCGATTGGGCCAATCAGATCAACAGCCCCCCTGAATGGTGTGTAAATTAAAGGAGGCTGTTTAAGAGGTCCTTCCCTCTTCACCCCTCTTGTGGCTGACCTTTGACACACGTCACATAAACATGCAGAAACGCTTGATGTCTGCCATGCTCCTGGCCAATGAAAATCATCAAAGATTCGGTCAGCCGTTTTGCTGGTGCCGAGATGCCCCGCCATGAGCGACTCGTGAACACTGACATGACAGTGTCACGATAACCTGCTGGTACCTCTAACTGAGTGGTCACCTTACCTGTCTTCCCCTGGTGAACATCGGTACAACAGCCCGCCTTTCACAAGAAATTCTGTCTCACCTCCTCTAACCACCTGTTTCCTCCACCTCTTGCCAATTTCCCAAGACTTCACGAGCGAAGGGTCTTGTTTCCTGCGCTGCCCTAAGCTCATCAGGCGACACGTCAAATGCCTGACTTCCTTGCTGGAACGACAAAACGTTTATCAACCTTTTCCTCTTCTTGCTCCGTGTTGAACTGCTGCCCCTGTAGCAGTCAACAACTGGGGATCCCTGGATCCCTTGCACCTGGAATATTTCCGATGATCAAATCATAAAGGGGGTTTTTCTCCATCACCAACGCAGACAACTCGCCTGAGAAGTAAGGGGTACGTACTTCTATCTTAGAAAACTGAGAACTCCTCACAGTGCCATCGATTAGAGTACAGGTCTGGATTTGCCTGTCAAACCCCCCCTTTCTCGACAGCGTTGTTCTAACTACACCACATGAACAACCAGTGTCTCGTAACACTTTCACCCTGCGGCCACCCACCTTTTCCACTGGAAACGAACCACTCAGCCTAGTCCCCTCCATTCCTGACACTGACTGCTGTCCAGTGCTAGCCATAGGCGCACTTTACCCTCTTCAGATTGGGATCCCTTTTGGTTCCACTGCAGGTCGTTTCCCTGGCGACCCTTATCCACTCTTGCAAGGCTGCTGCCTTCTGGAACCTCATGCGACAATCCCTCGCCACATGTCCCTTCTTGTGACAAATGAAACCCCTGTTGTCCCTTTGTCCTCCTTTTTTGCCCCACCACTGGGTTTGCAGACTGTGCAGAAAACCCCCCTAGTCTCCTTGCACTCTTCTCACCTGTGCTGGCACCTGTTTCTCCTGCACCTTAGTCCCCAAACGTGCCTCTCTATACACCTCTGCGAACTTAAACAACTCCCCTGCTGTCTCTGGGCTGTCTCTCTTTCAAATGTATGTTAACTCAGGGCCGCAACCCTGACAAAATCTGCTCCTTCATAACCAGCTCTTTCAATTCAGCAAACTCCTTCTTCGTACCGCTCAACTCAAACCCATTTATAAAAATAGTGATCTAAACGTGCACCAAACTGAGTGTACGTTTCACCTGCTTGCAATCTAGCTGAACGAAATTTCTTTCTGAATCCTTCCTCTGTGAGGTCAAATCCCTTCATCAAGACCCCTTCACGGCACCAAAATCAGATTGTTGTTCTGCCAGTAATGCAGTGAAAATCTGTAATGCCTTCCCCGTCAATAGCGCTGACAAAATGACTGCCCCTTTTCCCTGAAGGCCAACCCTGATCGTCGCGAACGTTTCAAAACGACTGATGTACGCGTCAATCGAATGGGTTCCTTCAGAGAATTTTGCAACTTTGGTCGGGGGGCGTAACTGCGCACAGAGTCACTGGAAACTGAACTCCCATCATCGGTGGTCTCCCTTTGTTTTTTCACTCGCTCTAACTCTAATTGAATCCTTAATCTTTCTGTTTCCTGCGCTTCCCTTAGTCTTTCTGTTTCTTGCGTTTCGCAAAGCCTGATTAGCCTGAATCCTTAATCTTTCTGTTTCTTGCGTTTCGTTAGCCATTTCTACTGCCACAGGGTTTGTCTTTCCGCTCGCTCATCCTTTCCATCTTTTGCTGGTTTTCAACGAATCCCTCGCAACTCTTCTCCCGAGTACCCAAAAACCCACGAGCGACGCTCACAAGTTGTTCAATAGGGGTGTTCTTTTTTCCGCCATTGTATCTCTCTTTTTTTTTTTTTTGAACAAGATTTTATTACTACGACACCCAAAACTGGTGGTTACCGACACGAGGACGTAATAGCACAATCCTATAAATATAATATTAGCTTGGGACAACGTAATTAGTTTTATAAGACCCTAGCGCCTGACCCAACTATGAGAGCGAATTATAGGAAATCTTGTGCGAAATAAGTACTCTGGGACTGAAAGCCAAGCCTAGTTTTAACTATCTTGGAAGCAATGCCAAGCCTAGTATTTAACTATCTTGGGAACATACAGTAAAACACTACTTGCCTTAGGATTACAATACTTGAATCCACCCAGCTTCCTCTCTGAGAAGTTGAACAATTATAATAAATGGGCCAGAATATCCTGGCAGGCTCGCCAATAATTGTCAACCTCGGGTATGTCAGTGAGGAAGGACTAGCCACGCCCAAACACACTCACAGCTTGCTTATAATCTCATTCTATATCATGCATTCGTCACATCAAACCACTAGTAAAGTCTATAACTTTACTACACATGACATAGAACGAAACATCAATGCATATGAATCAAACAAAATAAACATTCTCTCTTTCCTTGAACTTCCCCAAATCAAAATTTTCTAAATCATCATTAACTAAAACCCGGGTATAAATAGATTTTCACTTTACCTGGCCAGGTGATCTTAGACAATTACGAATCACTGTCTTTCCCTTTTTTTCTTTCTTTTCTTTTCTTTTACTGTCCTTTCACACACCATCATGACACAACTGCTGGCACTGGTCAGGTTGGACTGCTGGCACTGGTCAGGTTGGTCTGCTGGCGAATGGTCAGGGTTTGGGCTGCCGATGAAAGTGGCGCTGGCCACGTATGAGGTCGAACCCCGGTTCAGATGGAACAGTGACTATCAAACATCGATCTGTTCTCCTTCTTCTTCTGCATTAACGATTGCACCTCTCTCTCTTCTCTCTTCTAGTCTGCCTATCAAATGGACATGGTTGCTTTCTTTTCTTTTTCTTTTCTTTTTTTTCTCTTTATCAGTTAGCAAAATCTCTCTCTCTCCACATCTCTCCTTAGTTCTTCCCCTGCAGACTCTCTATGGTGCTAAATGCTACAACTCGGCTCTCTCCACTTCCCTCATCTCTCTGCCTTTCTCTCGAGCAGAAACCTACTCTCAGAACCTCTTCCTCTCTGTCTGTCCGTTCGTTCTTTTTTCTTCTCGCATTCCAAACTTATCCTAAAACTCATCTGTCAAAGGGAGTACCATGGGCAGTATTTTCGCGCCTTCATTCTGAGGTTGCCTCCCCCCTCATTCTTGGATGTGTAAATCATGGGCAGTTCACATCTACCTGCCTTGCTCTCTGTGGTGGTCAATGGTTATTTAGTTAAATTTGCTAGATTTCACCCCCACCACACACTACCTTCCCCCTTTTCCCTTTCCCGCGACGTCGACTTAATTGTGGGGACTGGCCTACAAATTGGCTGGATGAGTCTGATCAGGCGTCGAGACTCGTCTGACCAGACATCGAGGCGTCGGCAGCTACTTAGTCTGTCTGGCTGGACAACCGTCTCCGTGGAGCCTCTCCGCTAAAGCTTAATTGGCGGACCCGACACATGAGGCCGTCTACCCGGCGCCCAGAAATATTTGCGTTGGAGCTTATGTCCAAACAACCTGGCTGGCGACGGACCACGACTTTGGTTTTTTTTATTTTTGTCCGTGACACCAAGTACTTTCTGAGATATTCCATAAGAAGAAAAAACGTTACAGGCCCTTACAGCCCTTAGTAACGGCTGTAAACGGTAAACTAAAATGTCGGGCATCATCCTTGACCCATAATGAACATACCTACACATTTTCAGAAAGATCGGCCCAGTAGTTTTGTTGGAGCGAGTGGGAAAACATTTTGACCACGGACACACACACACCCCACACACACACACACACACACCACACACACACACACACACACACACACACACACACACACACATTATCAAAACACACAAAATCGATCTATTGATCGACTCACCCTCAACTTTGCCACTTGAATTCCTATGCAAAATAGCCTAACTGTTGTTTTAAATTGTGCATTTTGAACTCGTATGTTTACTTATACATAGTAGTGAATTGTTTTAATGTTAGGGGAAAGGCTGTTAATAGATTATTCGTTTAAAAAGGTTACTTAGTATATGGCAATTAAGAAACAATTTTAGGTTTTTTTTTAATGGGAACTGCCGGTCAATTTAAACTCAAACTACGATCATATAGTTTAACATCTTGCTCAACTTCAGTACCACGTGTTAAGCCTCCAGTCACTGAATGTTTTAAAAAAAATAAGCTACCTAGGTTTCATAATTATTATTTCCTCCCATCTGTCAAAAAGAAGACTCGAACGGGAAAATAAATACAGCTATTTACATATATGAAGGGGTAAAGTACACTCTGTGCCCTAGCCCTGTTCCACCAGATATACCTAATATACACTCATGTGCTGTGACAGTTCAACTTGATAACATCTTATTTAAAGGTCATATCGTATATTTACCAGGGGACAGACGAAAATAACACCGAATGGATTCGCACACTTTTAAGCGAATAAAGGGAACAAAGTTCCCAGTAACAGGAGATTTTAATGCGCATGCGCCTTTTTGGGAGAAAACTGTGAAAACATAACAAGCAACCGTTTTTATTGAGAATATAATTGATTCAACTTTAATCTACTGAATGATGGTCGAGTAACGCGCATTCCTGACAATCCTAATCATAGAGCTACTGCAATTGATCTCACGATGGTTTCTCCAGACCTAGCGCCAATTTGTGAATGGAACACACTTATTGATAGCTTAAATAGTGATCATTTCCCGGTTATTTCTAGCTTTGAAGTTACGAGCACAACAACCATTGATCCAGTTTAGGACAAAGTTCCAAAGTATAACTATAAACTTGCTAATTGGGACAAGTTTGAAGAAATAATGTCTACATTTTTACGTTGAGGATATATATGATAAAAATGTGAATGACCTATATTTTTACATTCACAGACGCACTCCTAGGGGCTGCCAAAGAAGCTATCCCAATGCTAAAACCAAAGAAATCTCATAAACACTCTGGTAATATCTGGTGGAACGAGGAATGCGAAAAAGCTAATGTTGAAAAAAGGACAAAATTTGAAACGTACTTAAGAGAGAAATCAGTCCCAAATCTCAAGAGGGAAAAAAGGCAAAAAAAACAAATCAAACAGAGTTAATGCCAAGCAAAAAGACAGTATGGTCTTCTTTTTGTACTAATGAAATATACAGCTATAAAGATATGCAAAAGGTATGGGGAAAAAATGAAAACAATGAAGAACGGAATTAAATTACCGCAGTGTCCAGTTACATGGTGAATTCAATTCTACCTCTAATCTAGAAAAGCAGAAGCCCTTTTCTGACATGTTTGCAAACTACAGTAGATATACAGGATTATCAGCTGATAATAGACATATAGAGAAAATGAAGAGCAAAATTGTAATAACAGTCGTGATAATAACAAGCCTAAAATAAAAAGCTCTGTTAATTCTGATATACATTTGAGGAGGTTACAGAATGTATTTTACACCTGAGTAAGGCAAAAACGTCTGTTGGATTAGATGGACTACTAATGAATGTTAACGCATTTACCTCCCAATGTTATCAGTTTTTACATGTATTTATACAACAATGTTGGTCCCCTGGGGAAATGGCCCCTTATCTGGGAAACACTCAATTGTTATTCCTATACATAAGCAAGGAAAACCTAGGGCAGATAAACAGCTATTGACCCATCTCTTAACGTCTCATGTTTGCAAAATTATGGAGAAAAATAATATTAAATAGATTAGTCCATTTCTGTGAAAAACAAAGTATTATTCCCCACAATCAAGCAGGCTTTCGGAAAGGCCGCTCTAACCACTGAACATCAAATAAAACTAACGACGCAAATTAAACAACAGTTTGCTAGACGGAAAAAAATTCTTGCAACTTTTTTGATGTAAGGAAAGCTTATGACCAAGTATGGCCATTACCGTTATTACAAAACTTCGGAAACACAATTTAAATGGTAATATGTATAACTATATACAAAATGTTTTGCAAAAGTTTCATACAAGTAAGAGTTGGAAGCATACTCAAGCTTAGAGAACTCATATGGGTTTTCCCAGGTTCGTTCTATCACCTATGTTATTTAATTTATGATACAATCTTCAAGAAATTTTTGTAAGATACAGTTTTAGCCAGTACGCAGATGATTTATGTATGTGTTGAAGTACAATGAAGCGTTAAAACCCAATTAGAGCTTTAAATTATACAAAAAGTATACCCAAAAAGAATTAGATAAAGATTACCAGGTTCAGAAGGCACGGATTATCGTTTCATTAGAAAAACAATATTGTCTGTTTAACTCAAGGTATAACTGAAATTGCCTATTTTTACTATCAATGGAATGTAATTAATTATGCACAAAGTGTTAAGTCTTGGGTTCTACCCGTCATCTAAAAAAAACCCGGAATCAAATATACAGTACATTTGGAAAAAGGAGAAAAGGCTTTAAATTTCTCAAAATCATAAATAAACAAGTGGGGTCAAATCAAAGCACTTTTATGCCTGCTAACTCCCTTTGTTCGATTCGTTTAATTACGCCCAGAAATATTTTTTAGGCTCCAAAATACTTATTAAAAAAAATTACAAAGCTAGATTGCAAGCTTTCAAACTCGCTCTTGGGGTTCCCAAATATGCTCCAAAACTAGGGGGTTTTTAAAGAGCAGGTGTCTTCCTCTTACGAAACAGGAAAAGCTATTCACGAAATTTGTAATTAATTCGTTCGCGAAAGAAAGCGTTTGTAAGGAAGAACTAGGCTAGATTCTGAAAAAGAATTTGTTAAAAAGCTAAACATCCACTCACAACCCAAAACATTCGTTGGGCTCTGATGTGATAAATTCCACAGAATTAAAGGCAAAGCAAAAGCAACCAAACATCTTTTCCTGTACATCTTGGGAACAAATTTTAAAACCCTTTTTTGATAATATCATACAGGTTTGAAAAAAATCCCTTCCAAAGGTTTTAAAAAATCTAGTTAATGACCCTTGAGAACTATTATGTGACTACATTTTAAATATTACAGATGGGTTTATTGATAATGGTGCACAGGTGCACATTGTAAACCTACATTGAAAGCTCAAACGTTATCATATAGGTCAGGGATTATTCATTTTTACTGCAAGTTGATTGCCATTTTAAAGTCATTGCGCCCTATTGAAGAACTACGTAAAGCGGTAAAATATGATTTTTTGACTCAAAATCGGCATACAAGCTTTCAAAGGTTTATAAAATCAAAACCGTGTTGGAATGACCCCGGAAATCAAACATTTAAATTTATAAATTTTCAAACAAAACATTAGTGAACTTTTATGGGTTCCGTCCACTGCGTAGTATGCTCAATGAACGGTTGACAGAGCAGCTAGAATGCAGCACAAATGAAGGGCTATTTACCTAAAATTGAATAGATTGCATGAATGTTATAGACTCATGAAAAAGTAGCCAGGGGAATTTTGTAACAAATTTTAAGGCATCGAGAGCCAATATTTTTCACCTGCATAAAGCTCCGCCATTCAAATTTGATGCTAAGGCAATTCTGATGTCAGGGTCAAGACCAATTACATCTTTATGTTTAGATTCGTTTAGAGCTTTCAAAACAAATACTGTAAAGACGTCAAATGTGTATGTGGGAACCAATTTAGTGAATCTCTGCTTGCACTGTCCGTAAATCAAAGGACCAAATTACTGAACTGCAGGTAGCTTACTCTTTAAAAGCCGTTCGATTGAAAGAATTGTGAATGATTTTCATCTTTTGCGAACTTTTGCTGAAATATTGCATTTTAAAAACCTCTTGGTATTCTTTTTTGAGTAACGGTATATTTTGGTTTCGTTTGGTTTAATATTTTCTTGTGGTTATTTGTTGATTACTTGATAGTTGCATCCCCCCCCTCCCTCCCCTCACATATTTTTTGTTTTTCTACATATGCATTCTTACACACCACAACACACACAACACACACACACACACACACACAAAACACACCCCAACATCAAACACACACAACTCGTACGACCACGGATTTTTTTTTTTTAAACAAAATAATTGAAGGCATTTCACATGCCAATCAGTCCTACTTTCATATCATCCTCTCCATTCTTTATTTATCTTCTCTTCCTGCCTTTCTCACCTTCCTCTATCCCAGCCTTCTCTCTACCCCTTGACTTCTCCCCCCCCCCCCTCCACCCCCCCCCGTCTAATTCACTGAGGGTGAACAGACGTTAAATAAAGAATAACACACACCACACAACCACACCCACACCCAACACACACACAAACCAACACACCCCACAACACACACAGCATTTCTTCGTTCCATTCTAAAGCGCTCCTGTTCTTTAAGAACTGGGAGCAAAAAGGCTTTAATTTGTTATACAAAGGACAAACAAAAGGGAAAACTTAAATTTGAAGCCCGTAATTCTTTTTTTCAAATGTATGAAAAATCCGGGTTTATCTCTTTTCAACCCGAATTAAGTTCAGTTTTTTATACGCTAACTTATCAACACACATTAGCGATTATGATGTTGATAGCAAACAACAACTCACAACAACAACAACAATAATACTAATATAATGCTACTAAAACTATGTGTTAATCACATCAACATCCTCCTCAGCATCATCATTAACCTACTACTTCTACTACTACCACTACTACTACTAATGCTACTACAACCACTATTTCAACTACTACTAATGTACTAATAATGTACTACTACTACTACTACTACTACTACTACTACTAAGAGCTTTATCTTGCGCAGCAGAGCAGTTCAAACTGCTTTCATACGTTCTTCGCACACATGCTTACTATGACTTGATCAGAACAGATGGGGGCACACATAAAAACGACACACATGCGTACTGTGACTTGATCAGAACAGATGGGGGCACACATAAAAACGACACACATGCGTGCTGTGACTTGATCAGAACAGATGGGGGCACACATAAAAACGACACACATGCGTACTGTGACTTGATCAGAACAGATGGGGGCACACATAAAAACGACACACATGCGTACTGTGACTTGATCAGATCAGAACAGATGGGGGCACACATAAAAACGACACACATGCGTACTGTGACTTGATCAGAACAGATGGGAGCACACATAAAAACGACAGGGTGGGAAGCGGAACCAACGGAAAAGAAACGGGGAGGTTGTGTGGAGAGACTCAAATGAGTCCACTGTTGGCTTTATTTTTTTTTTTTTTTTTTTTTTTTTTTTTTTTTTTCAAAATGGAAGCCGATCTAGGCTCGCTCCAGCTATGTGGACCAAAAACCAAGAGTCTCGGCCGACTGCTGTTTGTTTACATCTGGGGAATCGGAATCAGGGTGGATCCGACGCGGAACGCAGAGAATTGAATAGGGTGTAGAGAAGACATTCATCGAAAGAGGAAGGCTTATGAGTGTACTTTGTAGCAGGCACCATAGATCTTACACTTTCTCCACGTGAGACAGGTAGTCATTGGATAGATACAAACAGGAGAGAGTGATGTGTTCAGATCTTCTCTTTCTTAGGATCTGTCGGTGGCAGAATTGGATACTCGTTGCAGAGATTGGAGGGATGAAGCAAGCAACGCAAACAAGAGAGAATTGCAATAGTCGATGCGAGAGAGCCGAGTTTAGATACAGCTGGTAGGCCGTTGTAAACAGATGCAGCACTGACGGCCGTTGTAAACAGATGCAGCACTGACGGCCGTTGTAAACAGATGCAGCACTGACGGCCGTTGTAAACAGATGCAGCACTGACGGCCGTTGTAAACAGATGCAGCACTGACGGCCGTTGTAAACAGATGCAGCACTGACGAGCTTCAGTGATGAACCTTACCCAGCGATGTGTTGGCGAAAATAACGCTAATACTCTTGACCGGGCTGGAAAGGGAGACAAATGTGTTGATTGTGACAGAAATCTTTTCTTTTCTTTTTTTTTCCCCCTATGAACACGGCTTTGACCGAGCTAGAAAGGGAGATAAATGTGTTGACTTCAACTGTGACTTTTTTGTTTTGTTTTTTGAACTGGTTCCTATGAGCATGGCTTTGGTTTTGTTAGCATTCAACTGTAAGTTAATTTGAATAGCCGAGATTTTTTTTTCGAGGCGAGAAAACATTTAGATATTTCTTGCAAAAGAAAACATAGGTTTTTATGATTTTTGTTGTTGTTGAAAATTGGATTTTGTCTGCGTAAAATTATGGCTGACATAGTGATAGCTCATGATCTCCACAAGGGGAGCTGTGTTAAGTGTGAAAAGAACAGGCCTAGAATGGATCCTTGTAGAACACTGTATTTGAGTTTGATTATTTTGGAGTGCTAAACATCGAAAATGGCGTAAAAACTATCAATTATGGTTGTCCTGCATGCAGCTGATGGCTGATTGATTGCAAATGTGTGTTAAAGATAGGACACACAATTTAGTGAAGTGTACTATATATCGAATCCAGCTAACAAATCAAGAAGAGTGAGAAGCAAAATTTGTCCAGCTGACAGAAGGTTCCTAAGGGCGTGGAAAAGAGTAGTTTCGATGCTATGGTCAGAACGATAGGCAGACTGAAATGGTTGCAAGATTGCTATACTAAAGACGACTGTTGACCTGCTTCGGGACCGCTTTCTCAAGAAGTTTGGAAATGAAAGGAAGATCAGAAACAGGTCGATAGTTTTTCAGGATATTCGAATCAAGGTTGGGTTTCTTCGGAATAAGGCGAACGACTGTAGTGTTGAAATCATAAGGAAAATTTGCAGGCAGAACACATAAGTTGTTAATTTCGTTAATGGCGAGAAAAAGTTATAGAGCTTACTGGGGAAAGACAAACACAGGTGTGGGACCGAGTCTACACGATTTGTGTTATTGCTGATGCTTCTGGTTGCGTAGTGTTGATAGCATTATACAAGACAATACAAATGACTTGCCCACAAAATATGTGGTACTATTAATATAAAGAAAGGGTCCAAGATGTACTCACAGAATACTGCCTGAATAAACCATTTATAAAGTGGGTGAAAAATGAAAAGAAAAGTATGCCAGCTGACCAGCAAATTCTACAGAAAATCAAAGAAGTTTAGCTGAGATGGTGTTAAATCAGACATGTCACAAAAGGTGTGTTTGAAAAACAATATGTAAGTTTGTTCAGAAGAAATGAACTCAGTAGCACGTTATACAAATATAAATACAGGTACTTCCTTTGAGAAGAAATAGAGCAAATTCAAAAGAGAGTTGGTGAAACTCTGAGACCCAGTCGTTTGGTACTAAATTAGTTTTGATTTCCTTACCACAACAAAAAGCAAAAAAAAAGTAATCTTATGAATACTATTCTTTTGACCGGAAATTTCTTTTTGATCGCATCAATAATGAACAAGTTAAAAGCAAAGTACCAACATTTTACACCAATTTAACTTTAAAGACAAGTCTGCAAAATGCATACCTAAAGACAAGACTGCAAAATGCATACATAAAGACGAGACTGCAAAATACATACATCACTTATGCTTGAAATGATGATTGGTTTAAGTGGTTACCTTATTCACAGTCACCCAGTAATGAAAAATAAGCTTTGTTATTGCTTTCGTAGGGATTACTATTACTATTGTTAGTATTGACGTAAATATGGTTGAAATTAAATTTCAAAATAACACTTACTTACAATTATGAAATGACAATCTATAAGCAACACTTATTAACAAAATTAAGATGAAATGGATCAGTTGATAAGGAACCTTTTTCATTAATCTACAAATGAAAGAAATACCTGTTTGAACTAATATATTTTTACTTTCCATTTTTTCTTGTCTCAAGTGTTAAAAGTTAATTATCTATTGCACTGATTACTGTTGTTCTGTTTTTTGTTTTGTTTTTTTCACTCGTTCCCCTTGGTTTTCTTTGTCCTTTTCTCCTTCCTTCTTTTCTGTGTGCCAACTGTAGTGCACAGACAGCAGTCAATATCGGGTCACTGTGAAGCAACCTATCAGAGGAGACACTGCACTGCTGCAGAATTACCGCGATGGTCGTTCTCTTTGTTTGTATGCGTGCATCTCTATATTTGTTCATTCGTTCGTTTGTTTATTTGTTTGTTTTTGTCAGCATTTTGTTTATGTCTATCAAGTAAAAGAAACAGCACCCTGATGCGACGGGAAAAGAATATCATATGAACTGCAGAGAAATATTATATTATGTTGTGTATAAAGAAATAGAAACACAGGAAAAACAGAGAACTCAAACACAGACAGACAGACACAGACACAGACACAGACACACACGCACGCACGCACGCAAGCACGCACGCACGCACGCACGCACGCACGCACGCACGCACACACACACACACACACACACACACACACACACACACACACACACACACACATATATATATATATATATATATATATATATATATATATATATATATATATAATATATATATATATATATATATATATATATATATATATATATATATATATATATGTGCAAGTTCTTTTTCTTCAGCACGGATGCTATCGTGTGTTCTTTTGTCAGCAATCTACCTGCACGTGAAAACAACAATAACTGGGCCCCACACGCTATAGAACACCGGCGGTGGGTGACCCAAGTATTCATCCTGACAAGAGCCCAGCTTGAAACAGCGCTGTAGATGATTTTAGACTTCGTTTTAACTCTTTAATTTTAAACAAATGTTGCTCCCCAAGGGGTTGAGCATTTTGATAACCGTTTTAGGCTTAACAGCTACACTTTTCTTAATCGCTCCTCACGTTGAGCACTGTGGCCTGGGAGGTTTTAAAATGGAGGAAATTAATTTTAGACAATCTACAAAAAATATACCGTTCTCCAACCGTCAATCCTACGTAAAAAGATTAATAGAACAAACTGAAAAATTCATACGCAATATGAGATGGAAAGCATTTTTCTTCCTCAACCCGACAGCAAAAAAAGAAGACAAAAACACCTACGGTTTCAAATCATGGCGATCACCACCAGCCATAGACAAAATGAAACCTTTCGAGAACAAAATGAAAAGAATGATAGCCAACATTGAATTCAAAAAATCCAACAACGATTTCCAAACATCATTACAAAAACAAATAAAACAAATACAAAATGACAAAAGGATATTTGTGAAGGCTGATAAAACCAGTAACTATTACAAAATGGAACCAAATGAATACTCTCAACTCCTTGACAAAAACATCCAGAAAAACTATTTTTAAAAAAGCTGACAAAAGAACACACGATAGCATCCGTGCTGAAGAAAAAGAACTTGCACATCGCATAGACCTAAGTGACAGGGTAGAAGCGACAGCAACAAAAGAAGCCTTTATAACACTCAAAGACCATAAACCTAACTTCCATAACAACCCAACATGCAGACTAATAAATCCATCAAAATCTGAATTAGGCAAAATAAGTAAGAAAATCCTAGAAAAAGTAATAAAAAACGTAAAATCAAACTCTGAATTCAACCTCTGGAAGAACACATACGAAGTTATTCAATGGTTCAAAAAACTTGACAAACAAAGGAACACAGTATTTATCACATTTGACATAGTAGACTTCTACCCATCCATAGACGAGGAACTACTCACCAAAGCTCTACCATTTGCTAGTAACCATACAGACATAACAGGGTCAGAAATGGAAATCATCCTCCATACCAAGAAAACGTTATTACACAGCAAAAACGAAACCTGGATCAAGAAAACGAACAGAAACTCAACATTTGACGTAACCATGGGATCATATGATGGTGCAGAAACATGCGAACTGGTCGGACTGTTTATGCTATCCAACATCAAGAAGCAACTTGGAAATGAAGTCGGATTATACAGCCAACAACCCAAGAACCATTGAAAACAAGAAAAAAGAACTATGCAAAATCTTCCAAAATCATAACTTAAAAATAACTATTGAAGCAAACAAAAAGGTAGTGAACTACTTAGACATAACACTTGACCTCAACAACCACATGTATAAACCATATAAGAAACCCAATGACACACCCATTTATGTAAACACCAAAAGCAACCATCCACCGTCTGTATTCATCCATACCCAATGGCATAAACAAGAGACTATCCAACCTGTCATGCAACGAAAGAGTATTCAATAACGCAGCAGTAGAATATCAAGAAGCACTGCAAAGAAGTGGCTACAACTACAAATTACAATACAACCCAGACAACAACATGAACAAAAGTAAGAAGAACAGGAAAAGGAAAATCATATGGTACAACCCTCCATACGACGGAAAACTCAAAACAAGCATAGGGAAAGAATTTTTCAAAATCTTAACAACATCGTTCCCAAAGAGCACAAATTGTCCAAAATATTCAACAAAAACACCGTGAAACTATCATATCCATGTATGCCCAACCTCAAATACCTAATTGATGCATCCAACAAAACAAAAACCAACTCAGCAAAGAAGGGTGAAGAAAGGAAATCTTGCAACTGCACTAAAAAAAAGAACAGTGCCCCTTAAACAACAAATGCCTCTGCAACAATATTGTATATCAAGCCACTGTGATATCTGAGAATGAAAAAGAAACATATATAGGGATCACTGGAAACCATTTCAAAACCAGATATGCAAACCACAAACAGTCATTCAATAAAGTAAAATACAAAAACCAAACAGAACTGAGCAAATACATTTGGAAACTCAAAGATGCAAAAACAAACTATAATATATCCTGGAAAATCATAAAAAGAGCATCACCATACAACAACATTTCAAAAAGATGCAATTTATGTCTAACTGAAAAATGGTTAATACTATGCAAACCACACTTAGCAACCCTAAACAGTAAAACAGAAATAGTAAACAACTGCAGGCACAAGTGGAAATCGTTGTTGGTGAACACATCCCAAGCAATAACCTGAAATTCCAGGGAAAAAAACACGTGCAATCTACCTGCACGTGAAAACAACAATAACTGGGCCCCACACGCTATGAAACACCCAAGTATTCATCCTGACAAGAGCCCAGCTTGAAACAGCGCTGTAGATGATTTTAGACTTCGTTTTAAACTCTTTAATTTTAAACATACATATATATATATATATATATATATATATATATAATATATATATATACAACAAACTAATAAATTCCAAGGATAAGTACCGAGCACCGTTCCAGCAACTTACAGAGCAGCTTGGTGTTGCAATGACTGCAAGAAATATTGAATTATAAACTCGGTACTTATCCTTGGAATTTATTAGTTTGTTGTATTTTAGTCCCTTGCGGATTCATTCCAAGAACTGGCCCTCAGCACTTGTGTCTTAGAGGATATCTTTTTATATTTTCTACTTTTCACAAGAAAATGTAGCTTGTTTTGCTCTTTCATGATTTTCTTTTGCTTCTTAGATGGCACCTTGGTTGGTTTTTTGAAAACTCAACAAACATACTACGGTATTGCACACCAGCCTTTTCTGGGATTGCATTTTTCTTAAAACTGGAAAGGCAGAGGAGTCAAATTACCACTTTCCGCGGTCACTGAGGAGAAACAACCAAGTCTCGAAATATCGGTATATGACCAGGAGTTATATGTTAGTGAGTTTCCCTCCCTATTGGAGGATGTCTCCCTCTTGGAGAATATAAGCTTGCTGAAGGCTCATTTTGAGAAGCATTTATTTTATTTTTCCCCATTCACCCACTCAAGCACATACTGTTAGTTAGGCAGAATCATCTACCACTGCAGATATGAATGCGTCTCTCCCCCTATTTCTTCAATCTAAGACATAAGAGCAAGCTTTGTTTATAATTCTATATATATATATATATATATATATATATATTCAATTATAAACGCGACACATTTTTGGCGTAATTGAATGGTAACTTTAGAGGGGAGTAAGGTGATTGAATTTATCAATGAAAAGGAAAACAATTTAAACGTCGTGGAATATAATTAACTAAGAATGTGCTTTAAGGATTATTCGCTTGAATTCTCTTACTTTCAATGCTTAACATGCATACATACTTTGCTTTCTTAGCTGAAAGAAAAAAAAAGAACTTTTGCATTGCAGTTTGCATATTTTTACACGTTTTCATTTTGAACAGAAAAGAGAGATCGTTTTCTTTTCCACTGCAAATGAAAGTTTCTTTGATTTTTTGTTATATCTCTTGTTTGCAAGAGCATTACAAACGTGACGTCTTGTAATCACAAACAAGTACTTTTCTCATTGCAGTAGTGATTTAGATAATCAGTAAGTTACAAAACGATCCGCTATCAGACAATTTTGGTCCCAGTCTTGCTTACAATGGTGTATTATTTGTTGCTTTAGTTCTTTAAGAGAAAAAAAAGTTTCAATTTTCGATGATTCAACAACCATTACATCATATAATTGAAAGGCCTTTGCCTGAGCATGGCCAGTCACGAAAACTTGAAAGTGTTTTGGTGCATTCTGAAACCATAGTCAAAACCATCAAAGAAGCCTGTTCCGGAAACATACAAAGAAGCATAGTGTTGCTCGAGCTTAAATCACTCTTTTACAGATTGAAATATGTAGTCCACAGACAGAGGGTATTGACCGGTTTCTTCATAGATCGCCGTGTACAAATAAATAAGTGAACAGATTCGATGGACTGAAGCTTTGTCAATCCCATAGTTCAGATGCATAAAACAAAATCATTTTGAACTGCATATCAACCAACTTATAAACCTATACTGACAAACATGTTTTCTTTTAAAACTGACAGACATGTTTTCTTAAAGCCCTCGATCGTTGTCTTCAAGACTTCGGCGTGTGTGTATGCATGCTTGCGTTTAACTGGTTCATTAGCTTAAAATCTGCTCCTTACGATTTTCGCATGGGATTCAATCAGATATCACAGAAATGAAGATCAAAATACCTCCAGAAAAGCTGCAACAACAACAAAATATGCCAGCGTGATGAAACGGATGAGGTTAGATTACACAAATAGCTTGGTGGATTATGGACTGTGTAGACATGGTAGAAATATATGTCAGAAAGGAACATCAGTGTCTCCTTTTTTTCTCTTTTAATACAAATAATAATAATAATAATAATGAATATTTATATAGCGCCTATTCTCGACTAGAGACCAAGCTGTAAGCGTTTTACAGTCAATACTCGTTTATACAAGTAGATAAATTACGTATATCAAATAGGCAAAGATCTAACAAGGACATAAAACTTGTGCATAGAAGTTCTTACCACATCATGAGCTGCAAAAAAAAATCATTAAAAAAAACCCAAAAAACCCTAATAGCTTCACAGCCGAAAGCATTTTAATCATAGCTCATATAATGCATATTTTTTTTTTTTTTTGCTTGCTAGAATATGTTTTGGTGGCTCGGAACATTAATTTGTATTGTAATTAGCAAGCCTTCTTTCCATAAACTTTATATGAAATTTGCCAGATAGAAAGGAGATTAATTTCCTGCAGCCGTTTGCTCTTAAGAAACAGTTGTTCGCCAGATGGTGCCGTCACAAAGAAGCATAAGCTTTCACAATTCAGGAAGAACTCCATTTCAACCAATCAAAGACAGACGTGTAGTGTTCACGACCTTAACCTTCGCGGAAAGAGTACTGCTTTGATTGGCATGAAATGAGCTCACTGGTTCTTTTAGTTCTTCACACGCTCTTCTAGAAATGGAAAATACCTGTCCTGTCGTGCACCAATCAGGAGACGTTACTATTTATAGTGCATGGGGAGGGTGGGGGTGATGGCGGTACGTTATTCGAAAAGATTTCTTGTCTGACTTCCATCTCTTTGACAACATCCATCTGGGTTGTACTGAAGATGTAGCGGAGTTTAAACGGAAAGAAGATGAATCAGAGACTATTTGTTCTAAACTTTATCTTTCCTGTCCGTCAGGCCGCGCGTTTCTCCGAATTCTATCACATTTCTCCTGATTGATACATGAAGCCGAAGGAATACACCTGTTGCTTCTCTACTAACAGGGATCAGTCCCTTAGTTAGGACTTGCCCCTCGCGATTTCTTCGCGTTAAGGCCGATCGATGCGGTTAGAGACCTTTCAGGCGGGCGAATGAAGCAACCGTGCCCTGCCCTGCCCACGTTGAGGCCGCCCTCTGTCTCACCCCACACATCCCCCGAAGTCTCCAGAGACAAGCAGCAAACGCCCACCGTTCTCTGGTCGTCTTCTTCCCCGGCCTTTCCCAGTGCATCTTTACCTGCATCACTCATCGATCGATTCACCCTCCCCATCAGCTCGTCTTCATTGGATCTCGCCAAGGCCAAACTTGATGATGACAACATTGATCGTTTGCGGAAAATCTCCGGGCTTTCTTTGCTGAGGAGGTTTCAGCGAGAAACCGGACTGATGACTATGAAGTCTTTTTGCATTTCCTCGTATGAAACTGATTTCAGAACCGAATGTTTATTTTGCTGTGTGCGGTTTGTAATACTTGAACTTTCTAGTGGAATGTTTTTGGATGTGTCTGCACTATTTCTTCATGTGAGTACATAGTAATTATCGTCAAAAAAGAAGGTGAGATAAGTGTTGGGAAGCTAATTTGGGCATTCTGCCTTTTGGTTGGTAAAAACGGACGTAAAACCTCTCCGAGCATTTCTTCCAGCTTTGCAGACTGATTTTAAGTCTTGGAGACAACCCTGACTAGACCTGCTTTCAAACGTAACCAAACTAAGTACCGGACGAGAAGAAAGAAAGGCCCATTGAGCAGTGCCAAGTCCATTCAGCAACGACGAGTCGATCTTCTGTACTGGCAAGAGCTTTGGCTTTTCCCACCTAAGCAATTCTGAATCACCCACGACTACATCTGTGACACGGTGTTCAGACGTCGGGTTTCTTTTCCAGTCCACACGTAAAGACCTTCATTCAGTTCAACAAGTGCCGGAGACAAAGACTACTAGTTCTTCTCTCCCCTTATCTCTCTCTCTTGCTCTCGTGAACACGCGTCCTCTCTCTTGACCCGAGGTAAGTTGTTGATGTTGTCCGTAACGTAGGGAACCGATGGGAAAGGGGGGAGGGGGGGAGAGAGGTGGGGGAGGAGGGGTGGAGGAGGAAGGGGAGAAGGGAGGGAGGGTGGGTGTGGTGAGCGAGAGGAGGCCAAATCGATAAATCGATATAATTGGGGTAATGAATGGAGTGTTCAGCATGGCTGAGGTATCGATCCTGTCTCTGCCCCCCCCCCCCCCCCCCCCACCTCCTCCCCCCGGGTGGTCTCGGGGTGCTACTGTGCCGACTGTGGTGCCGAGTGTCGGGCTGAAGGGAGCGTCAGCCTCTGGGGGACTAGTGCACTCAGCTGCCATCACCGCATGCATGTTGCTGCCCATTCAGCCGACGTGTGTAGCAAGAACTTAGGGGGATGGAGGTGGGGGGGGGGGGGGGGGGGGGGGCGGGGCGGGGCGTAGGTTAAATTAGTGCTGCGTCAGACAGTCCGTCGGTCTCACACGTCTCTTTTCAGTGCTGAGTCAATTTTGCAAGCCGCCACAGTTTTCAACGGTGCTTTTTTGTCTGTCTCTCTGCCTCTTTATCCACCACCGTTGGTTCCTTGCACGTTCTGACGATGATGTTTTTGCGATGTTGTTCGTGTTTTCTATTTCAGATTGTTTATTTCTTATCAGTGTTATTCATTGATATCCTGAGAGTGATGTCTGCTTATTTGTTTGTTTTTGTTTTCTCATGCATTTGTGTCACACCCCTGTATCTGTCTGCCAGTCTGTCTGTCTGTCTGTCTGTCTGTCTGCCTCTCTCTCTCTCTCTCTCTCTCTCTCTCTCTCTCTCTCTCTCTCTCTCTCTCTCTCTCTCTCTCTCTAAACACCACTTTTCAAAATAAGACTAATCAGTGTGTGTGTGTGTGTGTGTGTGTGTGTGTGTGTGTGTGTGTGTGTGTGTGTGTGTGTGTGTGTGTGTTGTGCGTGCGTGCGTGCGTGCGTGCGTGCGTGCGTGCGTGTGTGTGTGTGTGTGTGTGTGTGTGTGTGTGTGTGTGTGTGTGTGTGTGTGTGTGTTTCTATATAATAACCTGTTTCTTACTTACCTTCACTATGAATGATGGAAGCAGATTTAAAAGAATAGTGATATGACAGAGCGCGCCCACAAATACAAACGCACGTCACGTACACACACACACACACACACACACACACACACACACACACACCACACACACACCACACACACACACACACACACACACACACACACACACACACACACACGCACGCACGCACGCACGCGCGCGCACGCACGCACACACACACACACACACACACACACACACACACACACACACACACACACACGCACACACACACACACACACTCGCTCAATCACTCATACTTGCATACACGTGCGTGCACACACACACACACACACACACACACACACACACACACACACACACACACACACACACACACACACACGCACACACACACACATAAGCGCACATAGAAGCGCCCAGCGCGCGCGTGCGCACACACACACACGCACACGCACACACACACACACACACACACACACACACACACACACAGAGTGTCTGATCGACTAGATTTCGATTGACAATGTAAAGCTGCAAGCGCAGATTTTGAATCCGATAATGTAAGTATTTTTTCTGTAAAACAGGCTTGTCAAGAATGAAATCTATTGCTTTCAAAATGGCAAATGATTGTGCTGTAGATATTGAGGATCCTTTTGTAGTATGGTATTCTTTGTAACATTAAGTGCTGGTATTACAAAAGAAGCACTAACATCGGAAGTATTTAAAACAGAACCATCCGTGAAAATATATAGCTAAGAATCGTATTTCCTATCTGATACGTCTACGGCATAGAATGACAGTAACAAACGGTCATCGTTTTTGTTAAGATCTCCGTAAGCGTAAATGATTTCAGCCTGCTCTGACGATCCAGAAGAATGTGAACAACCTGGGAGAGCGGCAATATCATCAAGAGACAGGTTGCAGTTCTGAAACAATGGGGAAACATGATCACCTAAGGGCATGTACACCGCATTGTTTCGGATGTCTCTTGAAACAGAGGTACTTCCATCCAGTTCAGTCATGGCCGAATTTGGGATGGTTCTTGCTCCCACTGTAAAATTACAGATGCAACTTAACCTGTGTTCATTTAAAGGTAACACGTCAGGATCCTTGTACGTCATATCAATTGAAGCCTGTCGGGGAAGTCCTTATACAGTTTTGAAGGCTAACGAGTCAATACTGGTTAGCGTATGTAAATCTATCTGCAGCTGTCTAAAATGCTTCTTGGCCGTACGACAGAATTGAACGAACTAGCCCTGAAACGACATGGACAAGATTAGACCCCAGTTAATCAGAAGTATGCCAGAAAGTATATGTAATATTGCATTTATCCCCTAGCTTTTTCTACGAAGTAATTAATACGTTTACTCAAAGAAAGTTTATAGTGGAAGAAGCTTAACTTGTTTGCTTTGGTACCGAGAAACTTAACTCGTTTGCTTGGGTATATCAAAGTGTTATTAATCCTTACTGAGACAGCTTCTCTGTCTTCAAATGCAATAGTTGTCTTTATAAAGACGACAAAAACGGTTTTATCAGCAGACACATCGAACCCATTTGATTTCATGTGATGGAAGATATTGTCAACTAGTTCTTGAAATTGTTCAATAATTTCATTTCTTTGGGGGGGGGGGGGTTCTTGTGTGTGTGGAAAAATTACAGTTTACATTTTTCCACTGGGCAACGTCATCTGCACACAGAGCTAATGTGGTACCTTTTGTATTAAACTGTTTAATATCGTAAAGCATTAGCGAGAAAAGTGTTGGAGCGATCACACTTCCTTTGGGAACATCCATTTTAACAGCCTTAGAAGTTGTTGATGATACTCCATGTAAATTGACTTGGATAGTTCTGTCCGATTAAAAAAGCTTTTAGAAACTAAAACAAAACGACCTCGTATCCCTATTTCATGTGATTTATACAACAATTTAGAGTGCCATACTGAATCGTAGGCTCTGTGAACATCCAAAAACGATGCAAGGGTGGAATGACGCTTGGAACGAGCCTTTTTCACATGTGATGATAAATGAACAATGTGGACTGTAACTCATCTACCTCTCCTAAAACCACCCTGAAACAAAGGCAAAACTCCATTTTTCTCAAGGAAATGTTCTGTTCTCTGTTTATCATAATTCTTTCTAAAAGTTTTCCGATGTGAGGTTTTAAAGAAATAAGTCAGAAACTAGAGGGATGAGTTTTAAGTGTTCCCTTGTTTAAAGGACTGGGTTAACAGTAGCTTTTTTTCAGTGTGTGGGGAGCATTCCAGCATATCTGAAAGAATTCCAACAACTTTGATAACAGATCTGGAAATGATTGATCATGTTGTAGGAAATACGATCTGAACCCGTAGATATTTTACCTGGCTTTATACGAATAAGTGAGAAACAGAGTTCTTGCATTGTTAAGTTTGTGTATATAGATGAAGTGTTACTTGCTACGCTGAGCTGCTCAAAGTTTTGGTAATAATCCTCAAACTCCTTTCAGTTCTAAGGAAAAGTGGTATTGAAATTCAGTTTTATTTGCTATTATGGGCATTTAGAACATTTTGTTGTAATAAATAGATACATGTATTATCATTTCGAAAGAGGTGTGAAACAAGAATGCTTACTGAAACCCGTTCTACTCTTAATTTTCTTCGGTGAATTAGCTATCAATTTGTCAGGAACAGGAAAGCTCGTCCGGTGTCCGGCTGACTAATTCGACGTGTCCCATCAAATCGTTTGCAGGTTATTGCCAGTAATATTGTTCCATTGGCTAGCACAGTAATTGCCCTAAAAGGGAAAGCAGATTAATTGTACTTTACAATTATCTGATAAACACTACGGTACTGGAAAAGACGGAGCTCTTATCACCTCTGGAAAAACGCTGATAATGCATAAGAGCATTAATCAAATCATTCAGTTATTTGGAGATTTATATGAAATAAATCTAACCATTAGTCCTAATGTATTTGAAATTTGCAATGACATGGAAAAGGATGCCGTATATTTTTACGTGCAATTATTTGGCACACAAATTCTTAACAGCCTTGTCATGTGGCGCTGATGCATTGGAGCTGAAGAAAAAAAGCAAACAGATTAACTCATCACATACATTTGCGATGACACAATTTGTTCCTCTAGGTTTGTTTGTTTGTTTGTTTGTTTTTACAGTCCAAAGAAATACGTGCATAGACAAACTGATAATATCCACCTTGCATTTAGACGTTACTTTGTAAACAAATGACCACTGACCAGCTGCTTCCATCGACTCGACAATTTTGTTTGTAATTGTAATATTGAGAGTAACTGCGCCCATTAGGAAAGAGATGTGTGCCCGAGGCGTTCTCTAGGAAATCTACAAGAAAGGGTCGCAGAATGTGCACCACGCTACTTGCATTCAATGTGTAAACACATGCAAGTTGTTCTTCTGGAAAATTATTTTCAATAAGGTCACACACACACACACACACACACACACACACACACACACACACACACACACACACGCACACGCGCACACACACACACACACACACACACACACACACACACACACACACACACACACACACACACACACACACACGCATGCACGCATGCACGCACGCATGTACGCACGCACGCACACGCACACACACACACACACACACACACACACACACACACACACACACACACACACACACACACACACACACACACACACACGCACGTACGCGCACACACACATGCTCACGCGCGCTCAAATACACACACACATACACACATGCATGCGCGCGCGCGTGTGCATACACACACACACACACACACACACACACACACACACACACACACACACACACACACACACACACACACACACACATGCTCACACAAACACACAGAGAGACAAACAGAGAGAGAGAGGTGGGGGGAGGAAGACAGACTGACAGAGAAAGAGAGAGCGACAGAGAAATAGACTGACAGACAGATGGAAGGGAAAGAGAGAGAGAGAGAGGGAAGACAGGCAGACAGACAGGCAGACAGGCAGGCAGGCAGACAGGCAGGCAGGCAGGACTAGACTATAACTGGTCACTCTTGCATCAGTTTTATCCAAACAGGACCTTAGGATGTAACGTCTACAGACTTGAGACCTCTGTATCGTTGTCGAGTGACTCAGATCCAGACTTGCACTGCCACGAGAACCTATCCGGGTCTTAGACACAACACAGTGATAACATCATGAGAAATCATCATCAATGGACTGACCGTGATTTATCTGCCCATAGAGGGAGCCATTATTGTCTTTTTATATTCATGCAATCATGAACATTATTCTATCACATGAATTTGTAGGCCGCCATTGCCAAGATTTCACCTGGGCGCGTTTAATGCAAGTTTAGGTCTCACATCCATCTTGACAGCTGTTTCGTTAGCATCAGTTTATGCAGTTTCTATTTGGAGCAGCTGTTCAGAAAATGAACATAGTCTTCGACTGCATCGTATGCTAAGCATTTTGTCTTCCTTTTTAGTGTTATTTTATCTACCCCTTTCTGTTTGGAGGTCATGAACACTCACGCGAGACCGCCAGGATCACGTTTTTGCTCGACGACTTTAACCTATATCATGGTTGGTTCTAATCGACAGTTTTCAGTAATGTTGTCGTAAAAGTACAATCTCGATGTCCCCCCCCCCCCCTCCCCCCTCCTCCAAGAAGTCTGTGTAAATAGATTCTAATTTTTTTTATGGCATACTTTGTTTTCCTGATACTAAGGGTTCACTGATTTTTCCAGATATGATTCATTCCAAGTTTATAGTTCCGATGAATTCTGGCCATGGATGTTAGATATTTCTACATTTTTGGAGCATGCTGCTATGTGACTGAGGCAAGGGTAAGTTGTCTGCTTTTTTGTGTAACCAGAAGCCTGTTGTGTGGAATATTGTCTGCAGACTGATGGAGAAACGATTCAGTTCAGCTAATGTTGGGAGATTCGTTGCCTTTTTGTGTAGGCCTGGAAGCTTCTTGCATAATTCTGTATGTAGTGTTTTTTTTGTAAGAGAACGCTTGGAATAGGCTCTGTTGGAAAAGGAAACATGGGAGTTATTTATGTCGTGATCTGCATATTGAACCATACTTCAGCGCCAAAAGTTGATATTTATGCCATCAGCGTATCATGCAGGAGCGTCATTACACCTGGATTCAGTTCAGTACCTTTACTTGTCGTTCTCAGGTTGTATACTGTTTTGTCGGCTTGCGCTGTAATAGGCTCTGTGGACTTACCATTTTTTCAATGGAAAATGTCTCTGAGAGATTTGTACTGGCTTGTGATCTGTATGACATAGAACCCATATTTGAATGCATGGGGTGTTTTAGAATCTGTTCTTGTGAAAATGACAATTTTTGTTTTTCCTTGATAAAATTCCAGTCCCCATTCGTAACAGCACTCGTAAAGTTTATTCATATTATTTTGTAGCCCGGATATGAAGGTAGATGAGTTTACTTAGTCTTCTGCGTATAAAAAAACATGGAATTTTGGTGATGTTATTTGTATTTAAGTAAAGAGAATCATTGTTCTGCATGTAATTTGGCAGGTCGTAAATATACACATTGAACAGTATCGGGATTGGTGTGTTTCCTTTGAAAACACCGTTAAGTAATGATATGTTAGGGGTTAGCCCATATGTTGTCTTTACACAGATTTCACTATTATCATACATTAATCTTATGTCTTGAAAACAGGTGCCTCTGATTCCTATCCTGTATTGTTTCGTTGAAAGAGCTTCGTGTCAAACACTATCGGAGGATATCTGAAAGTCGACAGAATCATCGACACATGTTCATAGAACGAAACATCAATGCATATGGAATCAAACAAAATAAAACATTCTCTCTTTCCTGAACTTCACAAAATCATTTATCTAAAACATCATTAACTAACCCGGGTATAAATAGATTTCTACTTTACCTGGCCAGGTGATCTTAACTATTCACGAATCACTGTCTTTTCTTTTCTTTTTTTTTTTTCTTTCTTTTCACTGTCACTTTCACAAGCACGACACAACTGCTGGCACTGGTCTTGGTCTGCTGGCGCCTGGTCAGGTTAGACTGTTGGCACTGGCGTTGGTCTGTCGATGAAAGTGGCGCTGGCCAAGTATGAGGTCGAACCCCCGGTTAAGATAGAACAGTGACTATCAACATCGATCTGTTCTCCTTTCTTTCTTCCTGCATTAACGCATTGCACTCTCTCTCTCTCTCTCTTCTAGTCTGCTCTTATCAAATGGACATGGTTGCTTTTCTTTTCTTTTTTCTTTTCTTTCTTTTCTTCTTCATTAGTTAGCAGCTCTCTCTCTCCACATCTCTCCTCAGTCCTTCCTCTGCAGACTATCTCGTGCTAATCCTCCACTTGGTTCTCTCCTCTCCTCCCCTCATCTCTCTGCTCTTCTCTCCTCAGAGATTACACTCAGACCTCTCCCTCCTGTCTCTCTGTTCGTTCTCCTCTCGTTCTCCCCGTTCTCTCACTCTCACATCCTTCTTATCCCGTTCCGATCTGTCAAAAAGGGCGAGTACCATTGGTCAGTATTTTTACCGCCCGTACCCGAAGTTATCTCCCTCTAATTCCATTGGATGTTCAAATCATGCCAGTCATGCCTACACGCCTTACTCTCTGTGGTGGTCAATTGGTCATTTAATTGATTAGCTTGATTTCACCCCCACCACACACTACCTTCCCCCCTTTCCTACTTAACTGGCGCCGTGTGGCTTAACTCGTGGGCACTGGTCACTCTAAATTGGCTAGATGAGTCTGGGTAGGCGCCTCGACGTCTGACCAAACCTACCGAGACCTGTCGGTCCAGCCACTCAGACTGTCTGCTGTCTCCCCGCTGTGCTAAATTGGCTGGATGCGACGCATGGAGCCGTCTTCGTGGCGCCAAGATGTCTGCGTTTGGACTTATGTCCAGTTGAAGTGGCCGGCGACGGACCACACTTTGGTTGTGTTGAATTTTGACCGTGACAAAGATAATCAGATACTCTTGTATTTCACAAGTGGCCTAAAAAGTTTCCCAGGTTTATGGTTATTTCTCAATAGTTGTTTGGCTTAAGAGGTTTCCGTTTCTGTTTATGGGTATACTGATTCCTATTTTCCATTCTTCAGTGTATGTACCCGATTGTAGAATTTTTGGAATAATTTCTGAATGATGGAAAAAAAGTAAGTTGGAGACCGGTGTCGTATATAATACTGTCGCCGTGGAATTGTATCGCAGCGACAGCATTTCACGTGAAATACTGTTGCAGCGACAATATTTGCTGGAAAAAATTGTCGCACGACAACTTTTCACGAAAAATGTCCTATAGAATATTGTAGCTGTCCATAAAATGCAGTATTTCCCGGGAAATACTGTCGCTGCGACACGATTTTATGAGCGACAGTATTATATACGATACCCGGCATTAATGATCTCATTTGCAATTCCATTGATACCTGGCGATTTCTTTTCGCTTTTAAAATGTTTTGAGGCATTCAATATTTCTTTGAGAACGATTTTGTAAGTCAAGATTAGATTATAAACCGAGTGGTGATTATTTATTTTTCTGAATTCTTTCCTGTACTTTAATGTTAGCACTTTGATCTGCGAGTAGGTCTTTGTCGAACAGCTTCTTTAGATAATTTATCCATTTTCTTGTTTTGATGATTCGACCATTTGTGGATTCGGGTTCTTCTGATTGTTGTAATAATTTCAAGGCTTTCCAAACCTTATTTTATGGTTTCTAAACATTTCATTTAGGCTGGCAAATGGTTGTTGTTTGCACGTTTCCTTTTTTCATTTTCTTTTTTTTTTCTTTTTTTTTCTTTTCTTTTTTTCTTTTTATTTATTGATTTGCTATATATCTTGCTCCGTTGGAACTATTCTTCCTTTCGTGTGACTCTTTTCTGGATCTCTGTCGATTGCGTTTCGTAAAAGCTTGATTTCGCGTTTTAGTATGTAGCACTCATGATGGAACTATTTCTTATGGTGTGTCCTTTTCCCGCGAGCGCGGAAGTGTGTGTGTGTGTGTGTGTGTGTGTGTGTGTGTGTGTGTGTGTGTGTGTGTGTGTGTGTGTGTGTGTGCGCGCGCGCGCGCGTGCGTGCGTGTGCCTGCTTGAGTGCGTTCGAGTATGTGCGTGCGTGTGCGTCTTCACATGTGTGTGTATGTGTGTGTGGGAAGGAATTCTGTTTTACGTCTCGTCACACATATAGGTGATTGCAGACGTCTAAATAACATATTGTTTACAATTTTAGACTATTATCATAAAAGAAAAGAGGACGATGTGGTTACATGGAACAAAAATAAAGGATAGATGAATTGTAGGACAGTAACTATGAAAAATTAGATAAAAATAACTAAAATAATCTAACTTACGATTATGATTATAAAATGTTCCTTAATGGACTTCCCAAAAGGTTACTCGTTAATTTAACAAGAGAAACAACTGGCAACGAATCTAAAAAGTCAAACACATTAACATGCCCAGTGTCAGCACTTGGTATAACACCATTCAAAAAGGGTTTCGTTAGTTCACAATCAAAAATCACATGTTGAACTGAAAGATCCCCACGACATACGCACTTAACAGTCTGGCAATACTTGGTTCGTAGGGAATTACATAAAAATCTAAAAGTCAGGCTAGAAACCGGTCGGCTAATCGACACAAAGTTTGACAGAGTTTGCTGACGAGGT
>CM031597.1:33364786-33374786 GCA_018398815.1 Conus ventricosus | reverse complement strand
CATACAAAACACAGGGTTTAGTTTGATGTTTTTCAGTGTTAAGACATTTTCCATATAAAGCTCTGTTCATATTCCACTTTCTTCTCCCTTTCCTTCGGGAAGAGCCACTGTGGCGCCGCAGTGAAGAATTGTTCACCACATTCCTCCATCCCTGCCGGCCATGAGCCAAAGCCTGGGGTTCTGCAAACGGCTTTCCTGTTCATCCTGCCACATTGTCACTTCAATGCTTTAACTGGCTTCCCCTTCATCCCCCTCTCGCGACAGTTCCCCGGAGGATTGTTTGACCACGATCATTGGATCTTGTTATGATGCCATACCCACGTAGTTTTCTTCTCTCAACTGATGTCAGCAGATCTTCTGATGGTCCGAACTGACACTTGAGGGTTTAGCACACTTGCTCACTGCTGAAGTGATCAGTTTATCTGATGTTTGGTATCTTGCCGCAACATCTCATTTCCATGGGTTGCATTCTTTATTCCATATCCTCTGCGAGGATCCACGTCTCACATGCGCACAGGAAGATGGAATATATCAGTGCACGCGGGAGTCTCATGTAGTGCTACATGGAGAGGCTATCGTCCTACCATACGGAGTTTAGTTTGGACAGTGTTGGTGTCATCTTTGCTGCCCTTGAGAGAACTGCCAGTCGTGATTCTCTTGGCTTATGTTGGATCCCGGGTATATGAACTGTTGAACAGTTCCTGGTTTCTGTGCATGGACAGTTGAATTAGCATTAACGGGGGTGAGTGTCTGGCCATTAACAATGTCTTCTTAGCGCTGATTTAGGCTATATGCCATATCTTGGCGATATTTCATCAAGCCTTTTAACGACCTTGGCGAGTCCTTGTTCTCTGCTTGCAAGGCCATCGATGCAAAACGATGGTTTGTGGTGGTTCTTCCTCTAATGCTTACTGTCTCGACTTAATCTTGAAGAGCGTTAGCCATGCCGCGTTCAAGAAACATATGGAAAAGTAGGAAGGGGGGGAAGGGGGGGCAAGGCAGCTCTGGAGAATTCCGATTAAAATATGGAACCACTCTCCAACTCTAGTTGCATCCTGTGTGGGTGCCGCATCGTCACTCTGGAATATAGTTGCTGAATGGTATTGATAAACTTTTGCTTGATGTTGATTTTCTTCTTTGTGGACCATAATGCCTCTTGCCAGACTCTGCAGACGTACACTTGGAGTCTGTGAAGACTTTGCATAACTTCCTTTAGTGTAGGAGGTGCTTTTGCAAAGAGCAGCAGTCTCAAGATTTATTCGGTGATACTACTGCCTTTTCGGCCTGCTCTTCGCATGTAATGCTTTCTGCCTGCGGCTGTAATGCCCTAAGATTTTTTTTTGTTTTTTTTTTTTTAGCATTTGACGATTGATCATTGAGTCCACAACGTGGACCACTCCCCAGAGTAGCTGATTTTTTTTTTAAACTGCAAATGGCAGTTAGGAGATCAGCTATGGCCTGTCTGCCATGTTGGAAGAGTGCTGCTGGGATGGGGTCAACGCCCGCAGAGGGATGACTGTGACAGCAACGGAAGTCCTGCTTAGAATCAAACCGATGGAAATCCAAGCCACGGATCTCAAGCAATACCTAGGATATATCTGACATCAGATGGAGCTTCAACACCAGACATGAAGACTGAGAAAGGAAGCGAGTGACACGGTGCTGTACACAGCAGGAAGACCGGTTGGGAAATGAAGAAAGCAAAGAAAAGCTGGGGTACACTGGAATACACTTACGCAGCAATGTCACAAAGAAAGCTTTTAAGATAATTTTTTTTAATGATATATAGATACATAAACAAATAAATAAGTAAATGTGTGGATAAATAAATACATAATAAAAAGACTTGACTAACAGAAGCAAAACATAGTCAACACCATTCAGGACAGCTAGGTGGATAATCAGATGGGCAATACAGACGACTTTTCACAAGAATTTCTTTCGTAAACATCACGATCCAAACTCTGCAAAAAGAGAACACGTAAACGGTCGATTTGAATGATTTTGTCTGTTTTCCTTTGCTCCGATCTTTGTACGAGTATTTGTTATCTCTTGGCCGTCTGCTGTCCTTTAGTTTATGTTCTTTTCGTCTTTACAACCGCTTGTTTATTTCTTCTGTGTTTCTTTGCCTCTTCCTGCTTCTTGTTTATCGTCTGTTGATGTCTTTGTTTTATGCCTCTTCTTCATTTCTTATCAGTGTGTTGTGCTTCACGAGGATTAGCGACGTGGTACAGAGCACAGGGCTTACACCCCCTCCCCCCTCTTCCCCTGCCCCCTCCCCCCACCCTCCACCCCCACCCCCCATCCCGATGCAACTAATCTTTTAGGAATTTTAGACTGTAACATCGGATTTATTGATTTATTCATTTATTCTTTTATGCTGATTAGTGAATATGAGGATGATGAAGATGCCGCAACGGAGTTCCATTCTAATACGAGTCTGCATGACAGGGCTGTACTCTACGTTTACTTTCATAATATATCCCGGTGTCAACCAGGCCTGAGAGATACAGACACTTGCAGTGCTGATCGGTTTTTGTTTGCTAATCGTTATTACTGATTTATAAGCTGAACAATATGAACCGAATGGATTTAACTCTTCCCGTGGTTTGAAGGATGGGGCAGGGAGCTTCTAAAGGGAGACCACCGCCGCCATCTGAGAGAAAGTGCACGTGAAAACCAATACTGGGTGTGGCATAGGGCAGTTTGGGCGCTGGCTGGAACCGTGTAGGTCGTCTGCATTGCGCCGATGATGGATGGAGCCACTGAACTTTATTGAGCTGTGTCTGTCTGGTACGTACAATTCATCTGAAAGTGTATGGAGGGGAACGGGGGTGGGGGTATAAAGGATTGTAGGGGAGAAAGTGGAAGGAGGGAGTGCACAAACGCGCGTGCGCGCGCGCGCGCGCGCGCGGGCACACACACACACACACACACACACACACACACACACACACACACACACACACACACACACACACACACGAATAATATGGTCACACACACACAAACTAACACACACACACACACACACACACACACACACACACACACACACACACACACACACACACACACACACACACGCACACACACGCACACACGCACACACACACACACACACACTCACGCACGCACGCATGCACGCACGCTCGCACGCACACACACACACACAGATAGATAGATAGATAGATAGATAGATAGATAGATAGATAGATAGATAGATAGATAGATAGATAGATAGATAGATAGATGGACAAACAAACAACACACAAACAGACAGACAGAGAGAGAGAGAGAGGTAGATAGGTAGGTAGGTAGGTAGGTAGGTAGGTAGGTAGGTAGGTAGGTAGGTAGGTGGACAGGAAGGTAAATGAGCGCGCGCTCAGACCTGTCAATTTAAAAAAAAATCAAAATTATGAGACAACTAGAAGGGCATTCGAGAAAATGCAGGCCCCCACAAAGTTCGCACTTTTTTTTTCACCTCCCTCAAACCTTGCCCGACTGCATCGTCTGTCTCTTGATATATCTCCAAAACTGTCAAAGGCACATCCAAAGTGGAACCTAAATAAACTGTCGTTTCCATAGCTACTCTCTTCTTGTAGTTTAAGGTTTCTGGCTCGGTTTTGTACCGTGCTGTGAGTGAACGGATATCCCTCCCTCCCTCCCTCCCTCCCTTAAAAATATTCTTCTGTTCATCGAGTTCTGACTGTAATCCGTATCCGCACGAAATCTGACACATTTGTCGATATCAGCACAATGACAGTGAAAGTGCTGGGAATTTTGCAAATCGTTCTCACCACAGACTATCCAGTACTGCCACTCAACCTCCAGTGTCTTAGAACCGGTTCCTTCCTTACTTCCTTACTTACTTAGGCCCATAGCTCAAGGGTGAGCATAGGCCATCGACAACACTCCGCCATCGCACTCGGTTCTGGGCTGCTCGCTGAATGCCTGTCCAGTTGGTCCCCTGCCTCTTTATCTCTGCCTCAGTGTCTCGCCTCCAGCTGCTGCGAGGTCGGCCTCTCTTCCTTTTCCCCTGCGGATTCCATGTCAGGGCTTGGCGTGTGGTGCTGGATGCTGGCTTCCTGAGAGTGTGTCCAATCCAGCCCCACTTCCTCCGCAGAATCTGCTTGGCCACTGGTTCCTGTCCTGCTTGCTTCCATAGACCTTCATTGTTGATCTTCTCTGACCATCTGATTTTGAAGATGCGCCTCAGACAGGCGTTGATGAAGGTCTGAATTTTTTTTTGCTGTATTGCCTCGTTCTCCAAGTCTCGCAGCCGTAGAGCAGAATTAGAACCGGTTCCAGTGAAACTAAAATCAGTGGCGACGTAAGATGTAGGTACGCTGAAACGGGACTGCAGGATAGGCTTACATTTTATCTAGGTGTATCAAAGGTAATGGGAGACTTGAACCTTGCGTAATTTCCATACTACCGGAGTCTGGTTTTGCTCGTTTGTTGACGAGGAAAATGTTAATTGTTTCTCTCTCTCTCTCTCTCTCTCTCTCTCTCTCCTCTCTCTCTCTCTCTCTCTCCTCTCTCTCTCTCTCCTCTCTCTCTCTCTCTCTCTCTCTCTCTCTCAATCTAATTTTCTTCCCAACAAATTTGGAGTCCCACAAGGGTCAGTATTAGGTCCTCTGTTGTTTTCATTTTACAACAATGATCTGCCATTGTACTTGAAAATAAACAGCGAAATGTTCGCTGATGATACAACTTTAGACACAAGTAATTCTGATGCCCAACAGGTTTGCAGTGACATCCAAGAAAACATCAATCTTTTGGTTAAATGGACACGATTTAATCACATGGCTATCCATCCTCAAAAAACTAAATTCATGATGATAACTACTAGACAGAAGCGTCAAATTCTAAGCCAGAATCTACCAGTACTTTGTATTTCTAATGAAACCATCGAAGAAGTATCCAGTCACAAAGTCTTAGGAATAACAATAGATAATAATCTAACTTGGTCAAAACACTTAGAGTCTTTATCTAAAAACGTTGCAAGAAAACTACATCTTCTAAAAAGGATTAAGAACTTCTTAAATTTGCATGCAAGAAAACTATTTTTTCACTCTTATATTCAACCTATTATCGACTATGCCTCAACACTTTGGGACTCAGCGAACAAGAATTCACTCAAACCACTAATTAGCCTTCACAAAAGAGCTGTCAAAGTAACATTAGGTCATCCATCTTCACTGGTAGATTCAGACTATAAGCAATCAGGCATTCTCCCATTTAAAGCCAAACTTCTATACAATAAAGGACTCTTTATGCATAAGGTACTCCATGGAAATGCTCCACTTTCTCTAACAAATATGTTCACTTTTAACGACTATCGACATTCACATAAAATAAACCTCCCGTTAGCTATGATTAATCTATACAAGTCTAGTCTGGCGTATTCCGGGGGTTGGCTATGGAACCATATTGCTGAAGAACTTAAAATCAATCAAACTTTAAAAAGTTCAAGTCTAATTTCACAAATATCTTATGAATGTCTCAGATTTGACTGCACTATACCCGAAAATGTATTGATAATTCTCAATTCAGATTCAATTTAACAAACATGTGATGTTCGAAGTTGACTTAATTCTACGCAAATTGCAGTGATCATCCTGTGCCATTAATGTGTTTTTTCAAAGTTTTTCGTAGGTGATTATCTATATCTGCTTCATTGTCTTTCTCTTCCTTCATCTCTGCCTTTCTTTCGCCAGTCGGTCGGTCGGTCGGTCGGTCAGTCGTCCTCTCTCTCTCTCTCTCCTCTCTCTCTCTCTCTCTCTCTCTCTCTCTCTCTCTCTCTCTCTCTCTCTCCATTCACACTCCCCCCTATTGCCCTGATCATCTTTTCTCGTTGTTGTTGTTGTTGTTGTTGTTGGTGGTGGTGGTGGTGGTGGTGGTGGTATTCACTGGTTTCTTCTTCTTCTATCTTCTTTTTTGTCAAAGGTTCCCATGCAAGGAATTGTTGCATTTTTTTTTCTGATTTGCTTTTTACTATATATCGATTTTTTTCCCCCAGAGGGCTGGATGTAAAAAAAGTATTCATGCTTAATCCACTACCCTCTTAAAATAAAATTCGTTCGTTCGTTCGTTCGTTTGTTCTCTCTCTCGCTCACCATAGCAGCAGATTCAGATTTAAGATCAGGAAAGATACAATCATGGCTGATTGCAATGCTGTATTGTTAGAGAATGAAGAGCTGGCGTCTTTGAACCAGTATCGAAACCAAAAGAGTATGACATGGGATTCATGTGTCGTAACTTACTGATCAAGTACTACCACTACACACAAAGCGATGGGTGCGCTATTTGATTTGACCATGAACCACTCCCGCTTTAGAATTAATGGATACAATTAATTTTCATTCTAGCAATCTCTGTTCTATCTTTACTGCCGGTCTCAGCAAAATAAACCAGTCCCAAGCACCGGCAGCTCAAAACAAAGTAAATAATAAAAATTAAAAAAAAAAAAAAAATCGGTAGTCTACTTTTGCAAACGGTATTTTGCCGGCAATTACTGATTTAATATGCAGTTTTGTTTTGTTTTGTTTTATGTTTGTTCGTTCGTTCGTCTTCTGTACTCCCAGTTCTTATAGAACAGGTAGTACTTTACAATGGGAACGAAGAAATGCTGTCTGTCAGTCTGTGTGTTTGTCTGTCTGTCCGTGGTCAAATTGTGTTCCACTCGCTCCACACAAAACTTCTGGGCCGATCTTTCTAAAAAAAAATGGTAGGTATGTTCATTATGCCCAATGTGTTATTTTACCAGAATAGCCGTTACTAACAGCTATAACGGCCCAAAACGGGTTTTCTTCTTTATGGAATAGAAAATGATAACGCAAACAAAAATGACGTCAAAGCTTCTTTGCGTCCTAAGCCGAAGTGACGAAATACATTATGACGCATGTTTTGATTGTGACGTCGTATTCAAGATAAACTGGGAGTACGTTTATATGCTTTGCATCTTCTTTGTCTTTGTTTTGTTTTTTGTTTCGTGTTTCACTGAGATCAGCTATCAGTTTGAGGGAATCCAGTTTGCAAGCTTAGTCCTCGCCGAAAGGCTGGAGCCAAGCAGTTTGTTTGCAGACACATCAGTCGATAATCTTATCAAACAACAGTTTTACCTCGATCTCTGGAGAGAAGAGGACCGTAGCCCTAAATGCAATGGCAGAAGCAACCGAAAAGAGTTTCACCTGGTTCCAGTAAAATACTCTGAAAAGGCTAAAAATTTCCCAACTTGCAACACTAACTAATAGCTAAGTGGCGGTAACTTCATGAGGCTGAAATTCCCCAGCTTACAACAGCGACTAATAGCTAAGCGGTTAAATCATCCATCGCAAATGCAACTTGGCCTTGAGAACAATACAATGGTCTTTAACAGCTTTGACATTCGATTTGAGAGGACAGGTGATCTGGTTCCAGTCTCTTCGTGAGTTCACGAAAGGCTTGAAACCAGGGGCGGATTCACGGAGGGTCCAGGAGTTTTTAGACCTCCCCCTTCCCTCTGCTTCCTGCCTATTTCCCCCATTTTCTTCTTTTTTTTCTCTAAAAGTTCAAATCTTTGCCAAGTCATTACTGTAATGATTGAAAAATTGTTTGCCTGCACTTGTTTACCCCAACTACTTAATTGTTCAGCATTATATATGTATATATATATATATATATATATATATATATATATATATATATATATATATATATATATATATATATATATAATCTCCAGGGACGAAAGGCCTAGGAGCAGGCAATACAAATAGATCTGCCTTAGAGAGGGATTACGATGGTTCCCTCAGGCAGCCAGTGAAGGGTTTCTCATATTTATAATATATGCCCCCATTTTCTTCATTTTTTTTTTCTTTTTTTTTCTTCTTTTTTTTTTCTAAAAGTTCAAACCTTTGCCAAGTCATTACTATAATGACTGAAGAATTGTTAGCCTGCACTTGTTTTCCCCCACTACTTTAATTGTGGGCAATAGATTGGCTCAGATTGCACCAGACTGCTCCTGTTTGCCTGTTTGGATCAAGAATGTTTCCGATGGTGGGTGAAGTCGAAGCGGGATGGGAAGGGGGCATGCCCTCTGATGCCCCTTGCACGTCAGGCTTGTCGTGCTGCAGTCAATGAGACGCATTGCGTGGTTATTCAGTTCCTAAAGAAAAACTCGTTCGGACTCTCTCTCTCTCTCTCTCTCACACACACACACACACACACCACACACCCGTCAAAAGAAAAAAAGAAAAGAAAAACAAATTGTAACTTTCATTTCGCAACATTGGAGAGTACAGATGGCCTGACCTTACCCCATGCCGTAAGTTCACGACGAATCATGTATGAGTACAATGACATTGAATCATAGAGGACAGAAGACTCTGGCTGCACTGTCATCGTAAATTCACAGAACATCCATAAACTCTGCTACTTTTAGACTGGAGAAGGTAGATGACCCGGTTGTACTGCCGTGGTAAGTTCGCGAATCAACTATAACAGCAGTGACATCGAAGTGGCGAGAGGACAGAAGGCACCGTTGTTCTGTCATCTTAAGTTCACGAGTTTTTATATACGTATGATATTGCATTGGAGAGGGCAGGAGGCCTGGTTAGACTGTCGGAGAAAGTTCATGAATCAGGTATAACCACTGCGATGTTGAATTACAGAGGACAACAGGTCTGACTGCGTGTTTTATCGTAAGTTCACAGATCATCTATAACCTCTGTGACTTAGAACTAGAGAGAACAGAAGGCCCGGTTGTACTGCCGTCGAAAATTCCCGAATCAACTATAACATCTGTGACACTGAACTGAAGGTACAACTATACTGTTATCGTGAGTTCACGAACAGTTATAAACGCTACAGTACTGAATTGGAGAGGACAGAGGGCGTAATTGTACTGTCATCATGAGTTCACGAACAGTTATAAACGCTACAGTATTGAATTGGAGAAGACAGAGGGCGTAATTGTACTGTCATCGTCAGTTCACGAACAGTTATAAACGCTACAGTATTGAATTGGAGAGGACAGAGGGCGTAATTGTACTGTCATCGTCAGTTCACGAACAGTTATAAACGCTACAGTATTGAATTGGAGAGGACAGAGGGCAAAATATTGTACTGTCATCGTCAGTTCACAAACAGTTATAAACGCTACAGTATTGGATTGGAGAGGACAGAGGGCGTAATTGTACTGTCATCGTCAGTTCACGAACAGTTATAAACGCTACAGTATTGAATTGGAGAGGACATAGGGCGTAACTGTACAGTCATCGTCAGTTCACGAACAGTTATAAACGCTGTGACACTGTCCTGGAGACAAAAGGTCTGTTTCTTGTGTAATCGAAAGATTATGAATCATCCGAGCCGACAATTGGACATTTCTAGCGGTACTAGGTTTATATTAAGAATTCAAAATTCACGCCGTGCGTAGAACCTTGTGTTATTTGTTTCATGTGAGAGAGCTGTTAGACCAATACTTATCTATTACACACGAGAGGGGGGTGAGGGGAGGGGGCAACGGGCAAGGATGATGGGGAATGGATGCTGTGGGGATGCATCCGTGGAGATCTGAGGTACAAACCCTAGGTTTTCTTACTCCTGAAGCTAGAGCGTCATCCACTTGGCCACCTCTCCATAGCTATCTGTGGGAAAATGAAAGAGAGAGAGAGAGAGAAGGACGGAGGGAGGGAGAGAGAGAAACAGACAGACAGACAAACAGAGAGAGGGAGAGAGGATGCATAAACTGGCAGAGAGAGAGAGAGAGAGAGAGAGAGAGAGAGAGAGAGAGAGAGAGAGAGAGGTGAATAAACAGGTAGACAGACAGACACACACATACACGGAGAGCAGAGACAGACAGACAGAGACAGAGACAGAGAGACACAGGGAGAGAAACAGAGAGAGAGACACACACACACACACACAGAGAATGAATAAACAGGCAGAGACAGAGACGGAGAGAGAGAGAGAGAGAGAGAGGGAAAGAAAGAAAGAGGGGATGAATAAACAG
>CM031597.1:33352286-33359786 GCA_018398815.1 Conus ventricosus | reverse complement strand
GCGTCAGATGAAACATCTCTGTCGCTGTTAGGAACTCGAGACTGGCGTCAGATGAAACATCTCTGTCGCTGTTAGGAACTCGAGACTGGCGTCAGATGAAACATCTCTGTCGCTGTTAGGAACTCGAGACTGGTGTCAGATGAAACATCTCTGTCGCTGTTAGGAACTCGAGACTGGCGTCAGATGAAACATCTCTGTCGCTGTTAGGAACTCGAGACTGGCGTCAGATGAAACATCTCTGTCGCTGTTAGGAACTCGAGACTGGCGTCAGATGAAACATCTCTGAGCAAGGTACACGGTTCTAGAAATAAACTGAAAATGATGGTCGTCGTCATTTGACTGCCTGTTGCTGTAAAGTTCCAGGAACACCATGTACAGAATAGTCAGCATGTTGTCGTCACCTGTTTACACAGACAAAGAAGGTTGAAATACACGTGTAAGTAAAAAGGGTTCTGGGAAATAGACTTAGAGAAAGGAGCGTTGAATTACCATGTATTTACACAGAAAACGGGGCCCGACGCGGGCAGGGAGGGGTTCAGGGGTCCCGGAGCTCGCCTCCTCTCTCGCTGGCACTAATGGCATGTTGGCACGTTACCCTCTGCCTCACTAGATTAGGACCCCCAGACACCTTCCCTTTTGTGACCCTCCTCTGATATATCAGATCCGACACTGGAAGAGGAGGGTTCTTTGAACGGGCTAAGAGCAGGTGCCTGGATCTGCAGCCTCTTTACACAGAAGAACCAGATTCGTTACGGAAGGCTTAAAAAGAGGAATATCGGTCCACCACCTGTGTACTCAGAATGAGATTCTTAAAAGAAGAGTTAGAATAGGAACACCGATCCACCAACTGTTAACACAAACGAACGAAGAGGTTTCTCAAAAGAAGGCTCAGAAGGAGACAGGTTCGCCACCTGTTCACACAAAGGAGGCGGTCTTTAAAGAACGCTTAGAAGAGGAGCACTAGTTCACCATCTGTTTACACAGAAAAAGGGGGATCTTTAAAGAAGGCCTTGAAGAGAAGGGTTGGTTACTACCTGTTAGAGAGATGGGGGATCTTTAAAGAAGGCTTAGAAGAGAAGGGTTGATTACGACCTGTTAAGAGAGAAGGGGGATCTTTTAAAGAAGGCCTTGAAGAGAAGGGTTGGTGTCACGGACGAAAAAAAAAGGGGAAACCGAATTCGTGGTCGGTCGCCAGCGACTTCGAATCGGCTTAAGCCCGACTCAGACATCTCGGCGCCGGCCGACGCCTTTACCCGTCGCCTCAGCCAATTAAAGGCTATTTTTAGTTCTCGCGGAGACAGCACCGTTCCCGTAGACAGTCGGAGTGTCTGACCAACGTCTCAAGAGGTTTGGCCAGACCTATTGCAACGCCTACCCAGACTCATCTAGCCAATTTACACTGACCAGTGCCCACACGTTAAGCCACACGGGGCCAGTTAAGTAGGAAAGGGGGGAAGATAGTGTGTGGTGGGGGTGAAATCAAGCTAATCAATTAAATGACCAATTGACCACCACAGAGAGTAAGGCGTGTAGGCATGACTGGCATGATTTGAACATCCAATGGAATTAGAGGGAGATAACTTCGGGGACGAGGCGGTAAAAATACTGACCAATGGTACTCGCCCTTTTTGACAGATCGGAACGGGATAAGAAGGATGTGAGAGTGAGAGGACGAGAGAACGAGAGGAGAACGAACAGAGAGACAGAGAGAGAGAGGTCTGAGTGTAATCTCTGAGGAGAGAAAAGCAGAGAGATGAGGGGAGGAGAGAAGAGAACCAAGTTGAGAGATTAGCATGAGATAGTCTGCAGAGGAAGGACTGAGGAGAGATGTGGAGAGAGAGAGTTGCTAACTAATGAAGAGGAAAAGAAAGAAAAGAAAAAAGAAAAGAAAAGCAACCATGTCCATTTGATAAGAGCAGACTAGAAGAGAGAGAGAGAGAGTGCAATGCGTTAATACATGAAGAGAAGAAAGGAGAACAGATCGATGTTGATAGTCACTGTTCTATCTTAACCGGGGTTCGACCTCATACTTGGCCAGCGCCACTTTCATCGGCAGTCCAGCCTGACCAACGCCAGCGGTCTAACCTGACCAGTGCCAGCAGTCCAGCCTGACCGGTGCCAGCAGGCTAACTTGACCAGTGCCAGCAGTTGTGTCGTGTTGTGAAAGTGACAGTGAAAAGAAAAAAAAGAAAAGAAAAGAAAAGACAGTGATTCGTGAATAGTTAAGATCACCTGGCCAGGTAAAGTAGAAATCTATTTATACCCGGGTTAGTTAATGATGTTTTAGTAATGATTTTGTGAAGTTCAGGAAAGAGAGATGTTTTTATTTTGTTTGATTCCATATGCATTGATGTTTCGTTCTATGAACATGTGTAGTAAAGTTATAGACTTTACTAGTGGTTTGATGTGACGAATGCATGATATATGAATGAGATCGTAAGCAAGCTGTGAGTGTGTTTGGGCTGTGCGCTAGTCCTTCCTCCATCGACATCACCCGAGGTTGACAATTTATTGGCGAGCCTGCCAGGATATTCTGGCCCATTTTATTATAATTGTTCAACTTCTCAGAGAGGAAGCTGGGTGGGATTCAAGTATTGTAATCCTAAGACAAGGGGTTGTCTTACTGTATGTTCCAAGATAGTTAAATACTAGGCTTGGCATTGCTTCCAAGATAGTTAATACTAGGCTTGGCATTTCAGCCCCAGTAGTTAGTTATTTCGCACAGATTGCCTATAATTCGCTCTCATAGTTGGGTCAGGCGCTGGGCGTCTTATAAAAACTAACTACGTTGTCCCAAGCTAATATTATCATTCATAGGATTGTGCTATTACGTCACGCGTGTCGGTAACCACCAGTTTGGCTGTCGTAGTTATAAAATCTTGTTCAAAAAAAAAAAAAAAAAAAAAAAAGAGATATAATGGCGAAGAAAAGAACACCCCTATTGAACAACTGTGAGCGTCGCTCGTGATCTAGGTTACTCAGGAGATGAGTTGCGAGCATTGTTGAAAACCAGCAAAAGATGGAAAGGGATGAACGCGCGGAAAGACGACGGTTGCAGTAGAAATAGCATTAGCAGAGCAGGAAAGGACTAAAGCTAGCGAAACGCAGGAAACAGAAAGAATGAAGCAGGAAACAGAAAGAATAAGGGAAGCGCAGGAAACAGAAAGAATAGAAGCAGGAAACAGAAAGAATAAGGAAGCGCAGGAAACAGAAAGAATGAAGCAGGAAACAGAAAGAATAAGGAAGCGCAGGAAACAGAAAGAATGAAGCAGGAAACAGAAAGATTAAAGGTTCAATTAGAGTTAGAGAAAGTGAGGATACAAAGGGAGACCACCGAGGATGGGGTTCAGTCTCCAGTGACTCTGTGCGCAGCTATGCCCCCCGACCCAAGTTGCCAAAATTCTCGAAGGAACCGATTCGATTGATGCATACATCAGTCGTTTCGAAACGTTTGCGACCAGTCAGGGTTGGCCTCCAGAAGAGTGGGCAGTCATTTTGTCAGCGCTATTGACGGGTAAGGCATTACAGATTTTCACTGCGTTACCAGCAGAACAACAGTCTGATTTCGGCGCTGTGAGGAATCATTGATGAAGGGATTTGACCTCACAGAGGAAGGATTCAGAAAGAAATTTCGTTCAGCTAGATTGCAAGCAGGGGAAACGTACACTCAGTTTGGTGCACGTCTAGATCACTATTTGAGAAATGGTTAGAGTTGAGTGGTACGAAGAAGGAGTTCGCTGAAATTGAAGAGCTAGTTATGAAGGAACAGATTTTGTCAGGTTGCGGCCCTGAGTTAACCATACATTTGAAAGAGAGACAGCCAGAGACAGCAGGGGAGTTGTTGAAGTTCGCAGAGGTGTATAGAGAGGCACGTTTGGGCACTAAGGTGCAGGAGAAACAGGTGCTAGGCACAGGTGAGAAGAGTGCAAGGAGACCAGGGGAGTTTCCTGCAAAGTCTGCAAACCCAGTGGTGGGGCAGAAGGAAGGGCAAAGGGACATTAGGTGTTTCATTTGTCACAAGAAGGGACATGTGGCGAGGATTGTCGCATGAGGTTCCAGAAGGCAGCAGCCTTGCAAGAGGTGGATAAGGGTCGTCAAGGGGAAACGACCTGCAGTGGAACCAAAAGGATTCAGTCTGAAGAGGGTGGAGTGCAGCCTATGGCATAGCACTGGACAGCAGTCAGTGTCAGGATGGAGGGCACTAGGCTGAGTGGTTCGTTACCAGTGGAAGAAGGGTGGATTGGCCAGCAGAGGGTGAAAGTGTTACGAGACACTGGTTGTTCATGCGGGGGTAGTACGAACAACGCTGGTCGAGAAAGGGGATTTGACAGGGCAATTCCAGACCTGTACTCTAATCGATGGCACTGTTGGGAGTTTCCAGTTGCTAAGATAGAAGTACGTACCCCTTACTTCTCAGGCGAGTTGTCTGCGTTGGTGATGGAGAAACCCCTTCATGATTTGATCATCGGAAATATTCCAGGTGCAAGGGATCCAGGGGATCCTGAGTTGTTGACTGCTACAGGGGCAGCAGTTCAAACACGGAGCAAGAAGGAGGGAAAGGTTGATAAACCGTTAGTCGTTCGGCAAGGAAGTCAGGCATAGATGTGTCGCCTGATGAGTTTAGGGCAGCGCAGGAACAAGACCCTTCGCTCGTGAAGTCTTGGGAGTTGGCAAGAGGTGGAGAGAAACAGGAGGTTAGAGGAGGTGAGACAGAATTTCTTGTGAAAGGCGGGCTGTTGTACCGAGTGTTCACCAAGGGGAAGACAGGCAAGGTGACCACTCAGTTAGAGGTACCAGCAGGTTATCGTGACACTGTCATGTCAGTGGGTCACGAGTCGCTCATGGCGGGTCATCTCGGCACCAGCAAAACGGCTGACCGAATCTTTGATGACTTTCATTGGCCAGGAGCAATGGCAGACATCAAGCGTTTCTGTATGTCATGTGACGTGTGTCAAAGGTCAGCCACAAGAGGGGTGAAGAGGAAGGCACCTCTTAAACAGCCTCCTTTAATTGACACACCGTTCAGGAGAGTGGCCGTTGATCTGATGGGCCCAATCTCGCCCTGTTCCAAAGGTGGGCACAGGCACCAGACACGTAAGGTTGCAAGGGAAAGTTTGCAGAAGGCTAGGGTCGTTCAGAAGAAGCAATATGACAGGAAGGTGAGGAAGCAATCCCTCAAGGCGGGAGATCAAGTCCTGGTACTGCTTCCCACGGGCCACAACAAGCTGCTGATGCATTGGAAAGGACCATTCACCATCACTGAAAAGGTCGGTCGGGATTACCGAATTGATGTGAATGGGAAACTAAAACTTTTCCATGCGAATTTTCTCCGCAAATATATTCAGCGTGAGACTCAGCACATAGGCGCAGCAGCAATCATTGATGAGGTGAAAGAGACCAGCAGAAGAAGGGGAGATTTAGTTGCCTAAGTTTCCAGAACAGTCATACAGGGATGTGTCACTGTATGAAGGGCTAGACAGTAGGAGTTCCTAGGTTTTGTTGTCGGAGGCGACACAAAGCAGCCGGAAAGAGGAAAGGTGGAGAAGATGATGAATTCAGAGAGACCAAAGACCAAAACAGAAGTCAGGAGTCTGCTAGGTTTTATTGGTTTCTATAGGGAGTTTGTTCCAAATTTCGCAGCAATCACGAGTCCTCTCAGTGATTTGGTCAAGGCAGGGAAACCGGCAGTGGTCGAGTGGTCAGACGCTGCAGAGCAAGCACTGCAGACGGTGCTGGAAAGACTAGGTTCCCGTCCCATCTTGAAGCTACCTGATATGTCTAAACCATTTCTGTTGCGTACAGATGCATCAGGTGGTGGGATAGGTGCGGTATTGTTGCAGGAGCATGAAGGGGTCGAGTTCCCTGTGAGGTATGCCAGCAGGAAGTTGACAAAGTGTGAAGAAGGGTACGCAACGGTGGAGAAGGAGTGTTTAGCCGTTGTGTGGGCCGTGCAGAAATTCCACAAATACTTGTATGGGAAAGAGTTCGTGATAGAGACTGATCATCAACCACTCAAATTCCTGCAGGAGGCGCAGTTGAAAAACAGCAGAGTTCTGCGTTGGGCAATGGCACTGCAGCCCTACAGGTATCGAGTGCAGTACATTCCAGGTCGACAGAATGTCGGAGCTGACTATTTAAGCCGTGTAGTCTAGCAAGCTGCAACTCAGAGGAAGTCAGTCATATCCGGGGTGCTTTGTTGATGATATGTGTTGATTACAGTTATGTTGATTGGATATGGGTTCATTCCCAGTTGGCTATGGTTCATATTTTTTTGTGTGAGACTTGTTCATATTTTCTTTGTGAGACTTGTTCATGTGAATGTAGTTATGCTTGGAGCATACAGTCGCTTGTGTAGTGATGCATTATTTGCAATAAGTGAGGATGGAGATTCCTCAGTGAAGTGTCATGGATCGTGATCATATTATATTGTGCTTTTCATAAGAATTGTGAAGAGAAGATATGGCAAATCCGCAGGTAGGGGAATTGCATAAGTGCGCACAGAGGTCGTTATAAAATGAGTCGAAATAACGCAAGAGCGCACGTCAATGATAACTCATTGGAGTGGTATTCACTAATGATATATATTATAATTTGTAAACCGGTTGTTGTAAAGTATTTTTCGAACTTTGCACGTGTAGCTGTGGTGTCAGCAAATTCGGTTGTTGTTGGTTTTTTTTGACCGTTGTTTTGGGACAATGCTGAGCATAGTCTTTTGCAAGGGGAAATTGTCACGGACGAAAAAAAAAGGGGAAACCGAATTCGTGGTCGGTCGCCAGCGACTTCGAATCGGCTTAAGCCCGACTCAGACATCTCGGCGCCGGCCGACGCCTTTACCCGTCACCTCAGCCAATTAAAGGCTATTTTAGTTCTCGCGGAGACAGCACCGTTCCCGTAGACAGTCGGAGTGTCTGACCAACGTCTCAAGAGGTTTGGCCAGACCTATTGCAACTCCTACCCAGACTCATCTAGCCAATTTACACTGACCAGTGCCCACACGTTAAGCCACACGGCGCCAGTTAAGTAGGAAAGGGGGGAAGATAGTGTGTGGTGGGGGTGAAATCAAGCTAATCAATTAAATGACCAATTGACCACCACAGAGAGTAAGGCGTGTAGGCATGACTGGCATGATTTGAACATCCAATGGAATTAGAGGGAGATAACTTCGGGGACGAGGCGGTAAAAATACTGACCAATGGTACTCGCCCTTTTTGACAGATCGGAACGGGATAAGAAGGATGTGAGAGTGAGAGGACGAGAGAACGAGAGGAGAACGAACAGAGAGACAGAGAGAGAGAGGTCTGAGTGTAATCTCTGAGGAGAGAAAAGCAGAGAGATGAGGGGAGGAGAGAAGAGAACCAAGTTGAGAGATTAGCATGAGATAGTCTGCAGAGGAAGGACTGAGGAGAGATGTGGAGAGAGAGAGTTGCTAACTAATGAAGAGGAAAAGAAAGAAAAGAAAAAAGAAAAGAAAAGCAACCATGTCCATTTGATAAGAGCAGA
>CM031597.1:33334786-33337286 GCA_018398815.1 Conus ventricosus | reverse complement strand
CCATTTGATGGCCTGGTTTGCAGGTCTTGAAGAGGGTAATCTCAAGACATGACCCAGCCAGTGGAGGAGCCGTCTGCAGACGATGGTTGACACGGGGAGCTGTTTGGACCTCTCCTGACGTCCTCATTCGGTATAAAGTCTGACCATTTGATGCCCAATAATAACATAAATGTAGCTCATAAAGTCTGACCATTTGATGCCCAATAATAACATAAATGTAGCTCATAAAGTCTGACCATTTGATGCCAATAATAACACAAATGTAGCTCATAAAGTCTGACCATTTGATGCCCAATAATAACATAAATGTAGCTCATAAAGTCTGACCATTTGATGCCCAATAATAACATAAATGTAGCTCATAAAGTCTGACCATTTGATGCCCAATAATAACATAAATGTAGCTCATAAAGTCTGACCATTTGATGCCCAATAATAACATAAATGTAGCTCATATCTATTTGCCCGCTCCCGCCTCCACCTCCACCTGCCCCTGCATTTAATGCACGCGCGCGCGCGCGCGCGCACACACACACACACACACACACACACACACACACACACACACACACACACACACACACACACACACACACACACACCACTAAGAGAGAGAGAGAGAGAGAGAGAGAGAGAGAGAGAGAGAGAGAGGTGTGTGTGTGTGTGTGTGTGTGTGTGTGTGTGTGTGTGTGTGTGTGTGTGTGTGTGTGTGTGTCTGTCTGTCTGTCTGTCTGTCTGTCAGTCTGTCTGTGAGAGTGAGAGAAAGAGAATGAGAGAGAGAGAGGGGGGGGGGGGGAGGGAAGAAGAAGGAGGGGGTATGGGAGAGGGGAGGAGAGATGGACGTAAAATCTACTTAAAAATCAGTGCACTTTCACTCGTAGAGCAAGGGAATCAACGAACTCTTGTCTAGGATACAGAACCATTTTACCACGCCTGCACAGACAGTGTCGACTTTGGGCGACAGTCGTCAGCCGAACCGGGTCTGGCAGTGAGTCTATACACAGTAAATGCCGTCATAAGGACCGTAACCAGTGTGTTGTTATAAACAACGCGTTTTATTTTGATTTTTTTTTGGGGGGGGACAAAAAAATAACTCATCATCTTCGTTCATTTGAAGGCAACAATCAGCATAGTGATAACTCTGCCGCTTTATTGGCCGCATATGTAGCAAAACCGTTGACGGGAAAGGACAAGACCTAATACGTTTAAAATTAATTATTTCAGCTTCCTCTGTGTGTGTGTGTGTGTGGGGGGGGGGGGGGGGGGGGGGGGGGAGGGGAAGTGTGTGTGTGTGGGGGGGGGGAGGGGGGGGTCGACGACTACAAATTTTCGTTTTTCACCAGCCGCCGTGGCGAAGTGGTTAGCGTCGCGGACTCCCGGCTGGGAGGTCGTGGGTTCGAATCCCATCAGAGTCATGTGGGGTTTTTCTACCCCGACCGGCTCCAACCCAGAGTTGAGTTTGCTGCGGACTCAGTCGGGAAGACTGGGACCACACAGTCGAGTTTCATCCACTTAATGGATGCGTTTCTGAGAGTGTTGCTCAAATTTCTTGACCAACACTGCAGGTGCCTGTATCTCTCGGGCCTGGTTGACGCGGGATATATTATGAAAGGAAGCGTAGAGTACAGCCCTGTCATGTAGTCTCAGACCGAAATGGAAATCCGTAGCATCATCTTAATCATCGTCTCAAATTCTGTTGCCCTTCATGCCTGCTCTCATGGTGACCTCAGTTTCGATGTCCTCTCCACATCTGTGGCCTTGGTTTGGTTCCGTCGGGGTCACCGGTATCGGCGAGTCCATGGAGGCTGTCGTTGGACGGACGTGGTGGCGCCCTCCGGAGGGAGAGCTCACTCACGCCGGCTCCGCGACTAAGCAATTATTGTCGTCAGTAGGGGGCTTAGTAGGTGGTGTCCTGCATATGTTAGATCAGAACAGGCGCCACTGAACAACACCGAAGTGACTCGACGGCAGTGCAGTGTCTCCTCCGGTGGGTTGCCTCTTGACGACTTGACCTGGACTGCTCCTGTGAATTGTGAATGGCGGGGTCGACCGGGCTGTGGCTGTGGACGGGGTGTCGGAATGAGCGGCGTGGGTGCACTGCCTCTGAGGTGGCGCAGAGGTTGGGACAGCAAAAAAAACAAAAAAACAAAAACAAAAAACAAAAACAAAAAATTTCGTTTTTCGCTCCGAAGGACTGCTGGTTAACAACACGCCTTGAAACAGGACCAGGTCCATGAATACATTTTTTTTAAGTTGCTAAGGTGAGAGAGTGGAGAGGGAAGATGTACGTCCAAGCTACATATTCCACCTGTCCATTTATTTGGCGATTCGTTTATTGATAATCGTGTCGCGTTTAGCTTAAATATGGCGTTATCAAAATGAATCAGCATACTTCCGCCTGATGCGCATGCACACGGAACAATGTGACGTTCTTCCTCTTCTTCTTGATAATGATAAGAACAATAATCGTAATGTTAATGATTACAATCATAAAGAGAAG
>CM031597.1:33314786-33329786 GCA_018398815.1 Conus ventricosus | reverse complement strand
ACACACACACACACACACAGGTCTTTAAGGGGAAAAAAAAGGAGTCTTGCTTCGACAGAAGCAGTCTTCAAGTGTAAGGTTTTATTCATTTCCGAGATCAGGCGACAGTGTGTGAATGAATGCAGGGGAGGTTTAATTAAATCAAAGTGATCCTTGCTGTTTCTCCCACTTCGTGACATGAAACTAACTACACCTGCGCAGGGCAGGGAGCGAGCGCGTGGACGAAGGTACCGACGGCTATGACTCATCGACGTGCCAGGCTGATCGATCCGCAATACGCTAAACGTATCAGCTATCGATTAGCCAGTGGTCTCCCTCGTCTCGCTGACTTGTCCGACCAGTGCCCCTCACAGCTGAAGCGGACTGCACGTGACTGCACAGACTGATGGCGGCGACTGGTTTCAAGAGCGTTGGCCATCAAAAAGGGAAGGATGAAAAGTGTAGAGGGGGGTGGGGGAGGGGAGAAGAGGGAAGGAAGCAGGATGGTGTTGAGGAGGCGGGGGAGGGGGGGGGGGGGGTGGGTGAGGGGAGGGAGGATGGAGAGGGGGATGTCGAGCCAGTGGAAAGTTGGGCAATGCACCGTCGGCACGTCACGATGCACTCGTATTGAGTACACATGTACTGATGTGGAGCATGCACGATCAATTTACGCGAACATCATTGTCACAAGGACCTCGTGTTCTATCTATCGTGCGCCGATCGCAGCTGGAAGGATGGATCGTTGGGTGGGTGGTCGAGAGAGGCTTACAGTTGGGAAGGGTGGTGGTGGTAGGGATGGCCAGGGTGGTTGGAATGGGGGGGGGGGGGGGGGGGGGGGGAGTGGGCCGCTGCGTGTGGTCTTCAGTAGTGAGGACGGTGGTGGTGGTGAGAGAGGAGAGGGAGCGAGTATGGTGAGTCGTCGCCCCAACATGTCATACACGAATAATGAATTTCTGATTTTTTTTTCCCATTCATTTTCAAACTGACAGCAATAAATGAAACTGGGAAAAACTAGTCTGCGCGTGCAGCCATGAATGCTCAATTTATTTGATGTGTATTTTATGCGCCAGATGACGGGGCGAGATCTTGAATTTTGATCAGTTGTGCATACGCACTCACGCTCGCCCGACAGTTACACACACCCCTTCGCTGCCACTCACACGCGCCAGGGGCGGATCAGATAGGGCTAGGGATGAGTATAGGGAGGTTGGAGGTTCTGGAATCTTGCCTTCTTTTGCCATCCCCTCCTCCTCCTTGCCGAATTTTCATTTTAATGAGCATTTTCATGAGCGCATTCCGGAAAAAGTTAAGCCAAGGAACAACACACACTCCTACTCTGCTCCTCCTCCCGCTCTTCCCCCCCCCCCCCCGCCCCAGCCCCCCCCCCCCCCCCCCCCCCCCCCCCCCCCCCCCCCCCCCCCCCCCCCCCCCGCCCCCCCCCCCCCCCCCCCCCCCCCCCCCCCAAACAAAAATGACAATCGTTCCTGAACTGCTTTTCAAAACGTGTATAGGCAAGATTCGAAAAAGAGAAACATGCTGCAATTATAAACTGTCTATATGCCAAGTATAGTAATGACTTGCCTGTTTACACAGCCGTCGTCAATGATCTATATGTTTAACGCTAGTGACGTACGATTCTGCATCCAGCGTTTGTATAATAATTTGGACTGCAGATAAATCTTCTGTGTTGTGTGCCTTATGATGATATTCAATGTCACGGTTTGTCAGTGTGACTGCGTTTACATAGTCATTATAATCGGGTGTACGAAAGAGAAAATCATTGGTGTGTGTGTGTGTGTGTGTGTGTGTGTGTGTGTGTGTGTGTGTGTGTGTGTGTGTGTGTGTGTGTGTGTGCGCGCGCGCGCGCGCGTGTTCTGATCTCTTGGTCTTTATCCATAAAGTTTAATACTTAATCATTTTAAAAAATTGTTTCCTAAAAGTATTTAGGAAAAATACCGCATTTTGTATTATTTGAATTTGATATCCGTGGAATGAATGTAAATGTAATAACTTGGCTAATGTGTGAAACATTCAAATGAATGTTTTGTTTTTGCTGTTTTAATCCTTAGACATATGATCAGCATGCACTGGAGACTATGTGTGGATTACGCACTGCCCCTCACCTCTTCTCCCCAGCATCATCCCCATCCTTTTCCCACCCACCCATCTCCATCCCATCCGTCTTCTTCCTTCCCTGTCCAAAACCTTTCAGGTTAGTGTGGCTCAACGGTGAACGACAATGAATTCTGCTGCCACACAACTTCTACAAAGAAATCCACACTCAGTTCTGTTCCGGCCCGGCAAGCACACAGACACAGAAACACACACACACACACACACACACACACACACACACACACACACGCACGCACATGCGCGCACACGAGCGCGCGCGCACGCACACACGCATGCACGCACACACACACGCACAAACACGCGCACGCGCGCGCGCGCGCGCGCGCACACACACACACACACACACACACACACACACACACACACACACACACACACACACACACACACAATCGTGCCCCTGACCCTCTCTGTCCGACTTCGTCTCTCTTTCACACACACACACACACACACACACACACGCGCGCGCGCGCGCGCGTGATTGAGCAAAAGTAGACAAAATTTGTTCCCGGCACCAAATTCAGTTTGGCGATACTTTTCGAAACGAGGCTTCCGAAATTTGTCGCGGGTGACAAGGTTGTAAGGCGACAATTTTCGGTGTCGCAAGTGTGCCGAGCTGCTTGTTGGGAGACAGGGAATTGGGGGAAGGGGGAAGGCGGGTGGGTGAGCTTCAGTCGGGCCTGAGTTAGTTCATTTGTCACGTTTTCACCGTTGGGTGTCATCAGAAAGACCGGCCAATTACTTTCTGAGATATTCCATAAAGAAGAAAAACCGTTACAGGCCGTTACAGCCGTTAGTAACGGCTATAACGGTAAACTAAAACATCGGGCATCGTCCGTGACCCATAATGAACATACCTACAAATGTTCAGAAAGATCGGCCAAGTACTTTCTGAGATATTCCATGAAGAAGAAAAACCGTTACCGGCCGTTACAGCCGTTAGTAACGGCTATAACGGTAAACTAAAACATCGGGCATTATTCGTGGCCGATAATGAACATACCTGCTAATTTTCACAAAGATCGGCCACGTGTTTTCTGAGATATTACATGAAAAAGAAAAACCGTTACAGGCGGTTACAGCCGTTAGTAACGGCTATAATGGTAAACTAAAACATTGGGCATTATTCGTGACCCATAATGAACATACCCACATATTTTCAGAAAGACCGGCCAATTACTTTCGGAGATATTCCATAAAGAAGAAAAACCGTTACAGGCCGTTACAGCCGTTAGTAACGGCTATAACAGGGTAAACTAAAACATCCGGCATCATCCGTGACCCATAATGAACATACCTACAAATTTTCAGAAAGATCGGCCCAGTAGTTTTGTCTGGAGCGAGTGGAACACATTTTGACCAAAGACGGACGGACACACACACACACACACACACACACACACACACACCACACACACACACACACACACACACACACACACATCATTTCTTCGTTCCCATTCTAAAGTACTCCCTGTTCTATAATGGCGTTCAGTAAAAACAATGTGTCTGGCATTCACCTCCAGAGCGCAAGAAGGTCACAGTTTTCACCTTCATCTGTTTTGTTTGTCTGTTGCTCGGTTCTAGAAGGATTACACTGGCACCATTTTCAAACTGAAAAAAAATCTTAAGTAAGACAGGGAACTGTAAACAGTAAACGACGAACAAGTTAGGTCACTCTTTCGCCCATGATGAGATTTAATTACACGCCATAATTCCAAACGAATGCTGCCTACAACATCAAATCGCCTGGCAGAAATGTCAGAGCTAACAAGGAGAGATCCCCATCTTTAACTAGGTTGAAAGATGGAATGTGAATTAAGAATGAACCCCGCACTGAATTTTGGGGCGGTTCAGGCCGATCCACTGACGGATTCTGGTCCGGCAAGATTGATTACGCGAGAGAAACAACAACAACAACAACAACAAAACCCTGAATATTGATAAAACTTGGTTGAAAGGTGGAATGTAATCCAAGAACGAACCCTGCATTAAATGTTGGGGCGGTTCCAGCCGGATCTACTGGCGGACCTTGGATGAGCCAGATCACGGGGAAGGGGTAAAAAACAACACACACACGAAAAGAGAAGTTAGAGGGAAGATGTGCAATGTGGCCCTGGAACGAACACACTATAATGATCATGGTTATGATCCAGACCCAGGGGCGGATTCAACGTCCGTTCTCATTTAAATGTCGAAGCTCTGCGTGCTCCCTTTCCGTTTAGATGCGGGACAGTGTTAGGCAGCCAGACCGATCACTGTGTGGTTGCAAGTAAACAAGTTTCTTTTTCTTCTCTTCAAACGGCCGTGAAAGTGCCTTATATGATCAGATGTTAGAACTGACTGGAACTGCCCTCTTGGAATTTTGTTTTCCGCATCAGTATGACGAGCCCCCCCCCCCCCCCCCCCCCCCCCCCCCTCCTCCCTCCCCCAATCAGACCGAATGCGGCGGTGTTTTGTCGAGGGGCGATGTGGCGCAAAGGCTTGCGCTGGACACTATTACGTCACGGAGCATTTCACGCCATCCACTGTGTTTCGCAATAAAGACTAACGGCGATGCAAATGCCTCGTCCTCACACGCCTGACGAACTGAATGATGGGTTGCCGAGCGTCCGCGAGGGCAGAAAATCGATTGGCAGCGGCGCTAAAGATAGCATCGCCCGGTGACTGAATGAAGTTCGGTTGTGCATCGTACACCAGCCAAGTTGTAACGATTCGCCAAGACGGGAAGAAGTCGCCTTTTGTTCTGCAAACACACGTCATGCATCTGCTGCGTTCTCGTTTGTGCACCGGCACAGATGTGCAGTGATTGTTGTTTTGTTTGCCTAATTCAAAGCCGTCGAAGTTAAAATCTATTTTTGGCGTACGTCGGAGCCTCGGTTATAATTGGATGAAAGAGATCACGTGACTGAAGAGTAATGGCGAACCCTCTCGTGGAGTGGAAAGGATGTTGACCATTTTTCGGAGCAGCAAACGGTGCTAATTCAGTGGAAGTTGAGACAAGTAGCAGTTTGGCAAGGTAAAATCGCATGCTTCTTTTTTTGCGCTTTAAAACGCCATCGATGGTGGCCTGTCGATCGGGCTGTGTTCACCTAGATGCCCTCGGTTGGTCGCTCGCGAAGCAGACATTCCCAGCCAGCCTTGAGAAGGGGAAACTGCGGACCGAGTGGCAAGCAGAAACTTGGCTTGTGTTCATGATCTACCGTAGAGTTGTTTGCATCCAGTTCAACTCCTTAGAATGCACGAGTCGGGGAACCAATTCAATTTCAGATTGAAGTTGTTCTGATTTGACTCGGGTCGTGGTTGCCAGGAACTTGCTTTTCGACCTAAGACGTGATGGGGACAAACAGTTGATTGGCATTGAGTGTCCCGTTAACGGATAACTGGGTACCGTAAAGGTGCAACGAAACTCGAACTTGATTGTAATCGCCGGGCATCAAAGTAAAACCATCGAATAAAGAAAGGTACGGGTCCTTTGTATTGTGCAATGTGCGTTTTGGATAATGGAGTTGATCATGGATGCATTCGTATTAATTTAAAAAAAAATGTCTTCGCTTCTTCTTCCTTTCGCTCATGCATGTAGATCTTCTTCCTAAAATACTGGTTCACTCAAAAACGAGTAGGTCACCAGATTATATAGTCTGCTGTTACATTTTAATGTGTTGCGGCATTGGGGTAAAAACAAATAAACAAGAAAGGTACAAAAAAAAGCATTGATCTGTGATGCATGACTTCGAAAAGTTATGTGTACAGATGTGCAGATAATGAGTCCGGCTCAGGTTACATTCACGGGAAACCAGCTTGTACTGTAAAGTTAAGAGTAAAACTGTGACTGTGAGATGGAGAACTGAAAGCAAAGTGACATTCTCAAAGTATTGAATATCATTTCCCTTATGATGTCTTTTTGAATTTTACCATGTTGTAGAGCAGTAATGATAATACTGTCTGATTTTCTAATATGTGATTCTCTTGAAAAGAATTTTAGAAAAGTGTTTTTAACTTTAAGTTTAAATCATGGAGAACATTATCAGGAAAAAAAATACACACCATAATATCACGATGCATCCATTCATAGTTAACTCTTTTTACACTTGATATTCATTATATACATTTGAAAGTAATAAGTCAATTTGTGTAAGTTTTGGTGACTTTTAGTGATAGAAAATAATGACAATTCTTGGAAAAAGATGGGTGATTACTAGATAGAACAGATTATTACTCAGGCACAGCATGTGTCATCAGAGAAAGTGGACTACATCATTTGCATGGATGTGGTTATGAAAGTTCCATTTCCTTGATACTAATAATTTCTGCTTCCAGCTTCTCAATAACAAACTGAATGGTTTCAAATTCGTACAGTATTTTTGTAAGATAAAAGACAAATGATATCAAAATAAAGGTCAAAACCTTTTTCATCTGTTTAAACCATAAGTATCAAGGTGAAGAAGCTCATTGGTGTTTATGTACCCCTGACTGTTGAAATTCAGTGTCGATGATACAGGGTCAGCTGAAACGTTTCACATACAACGATCATTGAGTCAGTGAAGGTCTGTGATGTTCCACCATGGTCAGAGAGACCGGGAAGGAGGGGTGGACGCATATCAGGTTGTTTTTAAAAAAAATGAATTGTGCGTGTGTGTGTGTGTGTGTGTCATTGTGTGTGTGTGTGAAAGAGGGGGAGGGGGGGGGGGGAGCTTTTTCATCCCATGTGACTGTGACATGAACTAGAAACTTTCATTGTTCGTTCACTGCTTGTGTTTGGTATTGTGTCAGTATTTCTTGAAAGTCTTTTTATTCTTTTAAAGTTCCGGTCTTTTGTTAGTTTTCTATCCTAGGATAAGATAATGTTGCTTATAGCCCAGCCGACCGCAAAGGGCCACATCAGGGCTGTCCTGATCTGGGCATTAGTTGTAGTCAGGTGACTGTAAACATGTGCGGAGTAGTTCCCCATGAAATCTATTTCAAAGAGTGTGTCCACCTTCCGTTCGCAGCAAGGCTGCCTGCAGCCCAGTAGTGGTAGGCCTGATTCTGACGGCTGAATCACCTGCCCAGAAATTTCTTGAATGGGGTTGGGGTGGGCGTGGATTGACCACTCATGTCTGTAATTGAGTAGAGTGCAGTGCCCTGGTGACGTGTTGTTTTGTGCGACACAGTATGGGATCCTTTGTGTCACGTCTCTTCGTCATTGTCTCTCTCTCTCTCTTCTAAAATGTTGCGATGGTGGGAGGTAACCTACCGCTGCTGCGAGCTTTTTCTTGCAAAGAAGCATACTTTTAGTGGAGATTTCTCTGTGTTGCTGAAGGTGTCAGAAAAAGTTTTCGTATTATTCTTGGTCTGCTATCTGTTTGATTTTATATTCAGTTTTTATTGATTTTAATGCATCTCTTTGACAGGCCTTTATGGTTGACTAGGCTACAAACGTTGCAACATGACTTGCCGCGCCTGTGATGCACAAGCACAAGTGCATAACTTAAGGAGGTGTTACAGATGAAACGGAAAGATCTACATGTCCATTCCACGGAAAAACAAAACAAAACAAAACAAAACAAGCTGGAACCCACTGTTGTGCTTTAATATGAAACACCTGGTGCATTTTAGAGCCTGGACGCTAATTTTTCTGCATTCATGTGAAATTGACAGCTGTTGTTAATTCTAGATGAGGTGAGCTTGTTTTTGCACCAAACAGCAATTTTAGTCAGGGTCCAGAAACCCACAAAATACCTGGAATGAAGCTGTCTGCTGTCCAGTTCCAGCACTGATTCGGTGACGTCGGTGAGATTTAAACTTGTTAATTAACGCTGGTGGTTTGATATTATTAAAGACAGCACAGTCACTTCTGTTTCATCAGGGTCATACCTTGTCTTTGGTTTTGTAAATTTGGAAATGTGTAATTTGGGAATAACAGATCTATCTTGTCTTTGGTTTTATAAATTTGGAGTTGCAAAACTTGGGAATAACTGATCTATCTGCTAATGTAATTAATGAGTGTCCTTGATATTTCTTCTTCCCTTTGTTTATGTGTGTGCCTGTGTGTGTGTGTGTGTGTGTGTGGGGGGGGGGGGGGGTGAGTGAGTGAGTGTGTGTGTGGGGGGGGGGGGGGGTGAGTGAGTGAGTGAGTGTGTGTGTGTGTGTGTGTGGGGGGGGTGAGTGAGTGAGTGAGTGTGTGTGTGTGTGTGTGTGTGTGTGTGTGTGTGTGAGTGTGCATGCAAGTGTGTGTGTGTGTGTGTGTGTGCACAAGTGTGTGTGTGTGTGTGAATGAGTGAGACAGAGAGAGAGAGAGAGGGAGCGAGAGAGTTTGTTTGCATGCAGGGAGACATTTAAGAGAAAATAATGGTTATGAGTCATTTAAACCATATTAAGTTATGAGTCATTTGAACCACATTCAGTTACATCTGGGTTATTTTTCTAAATCATGGATCGTAAATTTTGTGTAATATTAGTAATTAAAATTTAGTGTTCAATAAAAACCATATGTAATTCATGAAATTTTTGTGCAGGAAGAATTTTGAATGACACACACATACACGTATACCTTATAAATAGCGCTTGCCCGCGCCCCCACACACACACACGCACTTACACTCACACACACACCACACACACACACACACAACACACACACACACACACACACACACACACACACACACACATGATATATACATACACATAGTACATACGCACATGCATGCATATATGTTTAAATACATACGCATAGAAAACACACACACACACACACACACACACACACACACACACACACACACACACACACACACACATGCACACACACATGCACACATGTGCACACACACACAAACGCACGTTAAAAGACAGGTACACCACACTCAACACACGTGCGCACACACACTCACACATGCACAAGCACAAGAGAGAGAGATATGAGGGGGGGGGGGGGGGGGGGGCAGAGCTACCTCTAGAGCACTTCAGGAAACATGATTCCAGTGGCTCGAGATACTGCCACAAGAAGCACTCGGCAGCCTCAGTTCTCTGCTTTGGGAAAGGAGTTCTGTGTCCCATGTGCTCTCAGTGTGTCACTTGGTTACTGGAATAGTGATCCTGCTGTTATGTTTTGCCCAGGGGTTGACTGCAGTAGAGATGATGTAGCCTACAGCGGCCGAGAATACAGGTCTGCAGACTGTATTAAGTCTGTGAGGGAGGGTCTTGGGTAACATCTTTGATCAGTGGACACCATCCATACCATCCATACTTGTTGAAATTTTTGCGGCTTTGACACAATGGACAATTTGCTTTTACATCGTAACTTGTTCAGTACTATGATCATGATGCTTTTTATTTAGAAAAAAGGCTAAATTTTTAAGTGGTATTGATGTTGAGTGGAATTTTTCAGTGCGAATCGCGTTCGACCTGCCGGCCTTCAAGTGTACATGGTCTTTTGTTCCCGGCAACACTTGTGAACACCCTTCAAATTGGAGTTCGCAGCGTTAATCAGGCAGTTTGAACTACGTGCGAGTTTTGATGATGTTGGAAATAAGACATGAAGCCTACATGCTTGATGCCGTGCTCATTTTTAGTTGATGCAGATTTTTTTTTGAATGGCTACACAGCTGCTATACAATGTAGCTTTTGCTGCAAGCAGTTAATACACGTTGTAGCTGCCTTTGTGGAGGGAAACGAGATAGAGGACATTAATTTAAAGTCAGAGTCTATTTTACAATACTATGCGAATGTATGGGTCCAAGTTACTTACCTTCACGTATCATCCCAATTTTTTGACAGTAACCTTCCAGTGGAAAGGATCTGGGCTTCAGTCATTTGGCTTTGTAGAATCCCATTACAGAGCATGGTTTAAATGCTGTTTGGAAAGGGGAAATTTCAAATGAGGTTGGAAGATGATATATACATTCAAGTGTTTATAAGGAAGGGAGGAAAGTCCTGCTTTTCATGGTCAAACAGTAACATGCACTTAATTCCAAACATCTGTGGAACCCATTTACCTTGCGCACATGCAGACAAAAAAAAAAAGAAAAGCAAAAAGTGTGTCATGTGAATGGGTACTGATGGTGGTAGCAGTCTGGAGTGACAGGCATGTAAGATTTTGTTTCACCATTAGAGCATTCCTTGTTTATCACTTCGGAGTGGTTGGCTTGCCGTGCTTGGTGCTCTTCAGCACCCAGCCAGTCCATTGTACTCGCATGTGCTTGATGTAAATTATGACAAACATGGGAGAGGTGCGTGGAAAACTCTGGGCTGATTGTCAAATAGTTTTGTTCATAAGTCAACATTTATGATCTGTGATCACCATGTTTTATAAATATATCCAATTTATAACTCTCTTTGGTTCAAGAGAGTGTAATTTTACCAAGAGTCTTGATACCCAGTCAGTCGGTGTCATTAGGTTCGAGATAATTCTGGGGTTTCTTCTTTCCCTTGGGAGATAGAGATGGGATGGAGCGGAGGCATTAATTGGAAAGTGCTGCTGCTTGTTCAAACAAACACAGATTCGTCTGATAAATCATTGTCATCAATGTAAACAGATGGTGATGTATCAGTGTGACAGGCTTATTCTAAAACTAAAAAGGGGTTTCACATCCTGTGTTACAGATACACACCCGCGTTTACAATGGCAGTCGCGTTCACAATGGCAATCACGTGCTGAAAATAACTCTGTCAGTGTGGAAAGGATGTGATCACGTAGAGAGGATTACAGGGTATAAAGAATGTGTATGTAGCTATGTTGAATCTTACAGCCAGAAAAATCGCTGCATGAGCCGGATTTAGCAGGAAGTATTGAAGTCATATTCTGCATCAAACAAAAGTCTTGATGATTCATCTTTTCTGTGGCTTAAACTGAGGTAAAGCAAGAAGTTTAATTTTCAGTGTGTTAAGAAATATTTGTTTGTTCAGCCAATCAGTATGGAACTTCTCAGTTTTATCTGGCTTGTTAGAAGTAAAGTGATGACGATCGTATGTTGACACTCTTGGGCATTAAAAATTCATTTGAAAGAAACCTATTTTGGAAAGAAAACTTGAGTATGAAAATTCCTCAAATTTTGATCCATCCTGCCCACCCTGCAACCTCCCTCCTCCTGCCTCACAAATAAACACACACACACACACACACACACACACACACACACACACACACACACACACACACACACAGTCACACTTACACATGCACACACACACGAACGCACACAGGCACGCACGCAAGCAGGTAGGCTCACACACACACTCACATGCACATGCACACGCACACGCATGCACACACACACACACACACACACACACACACACACACACACACACACACACACACACACACCTGCTGGGGGCAGGATAAATGCGCATGAGCATATAGTGTATTAGTGTACTCGCATGCGTGTGTGTGTGTGTGTGTGTGTGTGTGTGTGTGTGTGTGTCACACACACTCACACTCGCGCACACATACACATGTGAGTACACTAATGCACTATATGCCCATGCGCATTCACCCTGCCCCCAACCAAGAATTTGACTTTATGGTATATGAAAACTTCATTTGATTTGATTTAAAACTGAAGAAAACGGGTCTAGCATTGCAGTTTATCAGCCACTGTACATGAGCACAGATTTTATTTTATGACATTTACTCACGCTTGGTTTGACATAGCCTTTCACATACTGTCTCATTTTTCTTTTCGCCATGTAGCATTTCAGATCCATTACTTGAAAAATTTGTTATAGAAATAGCACACAACATGACTCACTGCAACCTTTGCCGTTCATGGCTTGTAAGTGCCTGCGCAGTTTAATTCTGATTGATGCCGGGCGTATTGTGAAATTGCTATTGTGGGTTGAACAGGGAGCTGAAATCAATAAAGCCGTTTTCCACTGTGCATTTTTCTGTTGTTGTTAAAACATGCAGTTCATATTTGGCCATGCCAAGAATATATAACATTTATACATTTGAAATAGATCATGGGATGGGTTTTTATTGCAGACTTTTTATTTGTAACAAGAACGTAGTTAATGTCTGTTCATTTATGCATCATCATCAAGCTCTAATTTCCTTTTTATTTTAAGACTGTCATTTTGCATATATATTATATATATATATATATATATATATATATATATATATTATATATATATATATATATATCATGCTGTCATGCTTTCTCTCTCTCCCTCTCTCTCTCTCTCTCTCTCTCTCTCGATCTCTGTCTCTGTTGGTCTGTGTCTCTCTTTCAGTCTTTCTCTCTGTCTCTCTTACTGTCCGTCTGTCTCTTTCAGTCTCTCTCACTGTCTCTTTCCCTTTGTCTGTCTGTCTGTCTGTCTCTGTCTTTCTCTATGTCTTTGTCTCTATCTCTGTCTCTTTGTCTGTATGTCTGTCTCTCTCTCTCTGTGGTATGTGTGTGTGTGTGTGTGCTGTGTGTGTACATGTGCGTGTGTGTGTGTGTTGTGTGCGTGTGTGTGTGTGTGTGTGTGTGTGTGTGTGTGTGTGTGTGACTGTGCTGTGTGTGTGTGTGTGTGTGTGTGTGTGTGTGTGTGTGTGTGTGTGTGATTGTGACTGTGTCTGTGTAGGACTTCCTAAAACAGAAAAACCATTAAAAAAAAGAAAGATATCAAGCAATATGTGCTTCACTCCGACATGATTTAAACAGCTGTGAAGTTCAGTAAATATTCACCTGCAAGGTGAATATTTTTACTAAAGCAATTGCACGTATTCTAAAGACCAGGTGTAGTTTAACAGCCCTTTAATCTGACCTTCCCTTTGCAGTCAAAACATCCGTAAAACCTTGATAACAAAAAACAAAAAAATTGGTCTGAATGACTCATAGTCAAGATAATTGATTCATGAAGAAAAATGTGCAAGACCTTATACTGCTGCTGATTTGCAAACAAATCAGACGCATGCACAGGTGCTTCGACAGTGTATGTAATGTATACAACGTGTACGAGTGTATTGGATTAGCACAGATGATGATATATTCAGGCTGTACCAGAGTTTGCTTCAGTTGGTCTGACTCATTATCTATGCCCCATACTTGCCCCTGTTGTCTCAAAGAGATTGCTGTCAGATTCCAAGATGTTCAGCTTGCATGGTGAGACCTGCAACAAGTGATAGTAACATAACTGCCAACCCTCCTGAATTTCTCAGGAATTTCCCAAATTAAGACATTATTCCCCAAAGAATGATGATCTCGGGGAGAAAAAAAAAAGAGAGTAGAATTTCCTTCTTTTTTTTCATGTGGAGTTTAAGGTGTCATATTTGAACAGGGATGATAAGATATTGCAAAATGAACCCCAAACATTTTGTGGATGTACGAATGGAGAATGCCTTATCTTTACAAATTTTTCATTTCTCAACTTGATGGGGGTCAGAAAATGCTTTCTGTCAAAAACTGAATTGCGCCGTCGTCAGCCCAGCTCGTCTCCTTCCTCTCCAGGATCCCAAATTTTCACTCCAGAAGTAATAGAGAGAGGATTTGTGATTGGATGTTGTTCTGATGGTTTCTTGAAGTTGGATTATTTTCTTTGCGATGTTTTATTCATGCTCCTACTTTCTATTACTATGGGGTTGTGGAATAATTTAAATACTAGTTACCTACAGTATTGTGCACATATTTTAGCCACATTTGTGCTTATTAAGTAACTAACCATGACAAATAGAAATTGTGAAAAAAAGACAGAGAAAAAGAAAAAGACAAGGAAGTTCTCATAGTCATTGTCATAAACTCTTCAAGTAATGTAAAATCCATTATTCAGCTAATTTTCAAGTTAATAAGTTTTTCTGTTAAATGACTGACATTGTCTGAATATCATATGCTTTTGATAAGTTTACATTTTGACTGTAAAACTGTATGTATTTACATAACAATACTGTCAGCCTCTTGTGCAAATATAAGCAAGCGCCTGCACACATGAACAAATGCATAGACACACTCATGCAAGAATACAGGCACTCATGTGTACACACACACATACAGACACACAGACACACACACACACACACACACACACACACACACACACACACACACACACACACACACACACACACGAACACAAACACACACACTCACACATACCCTCACACTCATACATACAGAAACACACATTCACACACACTCATACACACATGCATGCACACATGCATGCACGCACACACGCACATGCACACACACTAGCACATATAGAAACAGACATTTACATGCACACACCACACCATACCACACCACACCACACCACACTCACTCATGCAAGAGCCTATATTCACACTCACATGTGTTCGCATGCGTCCACACACACACACGCGCACACACACACACACACACACACACACACACACACACACACACAGGCATGCACGCATACACAGGCATGCACGCATACACACACACACACACACACACACACCCAGAAACACATTCACACACACGCATACAGGCACGCACACATGCACGCAGGAACGCACGCACGCACGCACACGCACACACACACACACACACACACACACACACACCGCTCATGCAGAAACCATTCACATGCATACACACACACACACACACACACACACACACACACACACACACACACACACAGTTCAGACTGACATGGTTCTCTCATCCCTCCTTTTCCGTAAACACACACATGCATGGATGTGCACACTGATGCACACTGCCTAAGTTCGGCACAGATTGTACACAAAGCTTTTCCCCGGCAGCTGAATAATAAGCAAGAGAATTGAAACAGTCTGAATGAAAGCAACACATGCAGCACCAAGGTTCCTTATAATGAATTATGCTAATGGTATTCTTATTATTCAGAGAAAAATGGAAATGAGAATGTAAAGATGTACAATTCTCTCTCTCTCTCTCTCTCTCTCTCTCTCTCTCTCTCTCTCTCTCTCTCTCT
>CM031597.1:33307286-33312286 GCA_018398815.1 Conus ventricosus | reverse complement strand
CACACACACACACACACACACACACACACACACACATATATACATACACAATGTAATTTTCAGTCAGCATTCCCTGCTGCTCCAGAGAAGGCTGGCACTGACTGGGAATAGGAAGAAAGCCACACCCATGGCTCGGTTGTCTGGTCTTCAGGTTTCAGATGTTGAAACAGAATCAGCTTGCATGTATCAGTGTTGCTAAAATGCCAGCTTTTCTGGTATGTCACAGTATGACAGTAACAGGGGAAAAAAAACCCAAAAAAACCCCCAGCAGACAGCACTTTTTAGTCATTTTGTGAAATAACTTGTAGAAGGATGAGAAGTTGTGTGGGCTGTTGCTTTTACTTTTGTGTCAGTGGAGGAAATGTGGAGCCGTATGAATCATGAACATGTCAATACTGTGCTCAGTAATTGTTTCAGAAAAGATACAGTTGTACTCTTACACACACACACACACAGACACACACACACACACGCACACACGCGCACACACACACACACACACACACACACACACACACACACACACACACACACACACACACACATGTACACATGTGCATGCACTTAAGTACACGCACGCAAGTGCATACACTCTCACAGTCACATACAGGCACGCATGCAGTTATGTGCACTCGCATGCGCACGCGCGCGCACACACACACACACACACACACACACACACACACACACACACACACACACACACATACATACATACATACATACATACACACACACGCACCCCTCCACACACACACACACACACACACACACACACACACACACACACACACACACACACATGCGAACATGTGTGAACATGCTTGATCTTGTAACCCCGTCCTTTTTTGCAACATCCTGCTTGATAAATGTAACTATTGAATTGCTGTTTTTACTTCCTGAACAGACTTACGCTGTTGTAATGGTCTCGTTACTAGACTCAGTTTGCTTTGTTCAATGCAGCAGACTTTCACCAAGTCAAAGTCAGTGTGTGCAGCGTTCGCATGATCAGGATGCATTTGTTGAGAAGTCGTGTTTTGTCTCATTTTCTCTTCTGTGTGTATGTGTGTGTGTGTGTGTGTGTGTGTGTGTGTGTGTGTGTGTGTGTGTGTGTGTGGTGACTCTGTGTGTGTGTGTGTGTGTGTGTGACTGTGTGTGCGTGTGACTCTGTGTGTGTGTGTGTGTGTGTGTGTGTGTGTGTGTGTGTGTGTGTGTGCGTGTGACTCTGTGTGTGTGTGTGTGTGTGTGTGTGTGTGTGTGTGTGTGTGTGTGTGTGACTCTGTGTGTGTGTGTGTGTGTGTGTGTGTGTGACTCTGTGTGTGTGTGTGTGTGTGTGTGTGTGTGTGTGTGTGTGTGTGTGTATGCCTGCCCACTCTTCTCACCCATCCACTCTCTACCCACTTTCGACTGTAAAGCAAATTCTCCCCGTATGCTTGAATTCCGCAATGACATGGGTTCCACATGCATGGTCTACCGCTTGGAAATGGAAACGCAAGAACCAGGAAAGCTTTCAGTTCTCTTTGTTGGGTTGCTTGCTTGGTTGCATGCCTCTGTGCCAAGACACGAAGTAAACTGGGCAGCTAGGGTAAACGTTAAGTTCACATTGAAGATGGGATCTGGATGGGCTGTGTTTGGTTCAGTTAGGGCGAACGTGACACGCTCTGGGTCTCAGTGTATGCTTCGCACAAGTCTGCTACTAGTGACTAGGACACTTGGGAGACCACACACCTCTGCGGCATTCGAATGAACCCTGGATCCATTCGTTGACTCATATGCGGTATCTGCGCCACGGAGTTACACTAAACTGGGTTTGTCCTTCAGCCATTTTTCATTCTTCCACCTAGTGTTGTTCGAGTGGATCTGCAGATTTTGCGTCATCCTGCTGAACGGATCCAGGAACGGCCCTTTGATCCGATCCGCACAACGGATCCGCACTGATGTTCGTCGGGCCGCGTGTCATCTTTGTGCCGAGTTTTGTTAAAATTGGTTCAGTAGTTTATGCTTAAACGTGTTGATAGACAGAACAACAAACAAATGTTGATTATGCAGTCCGCCGATGTGTTTATTGTTGTTAAATTTTCCGTCATTGAGCACATCATAAGCGTTTGCTTGTTGTGACTTCATAGTTTGTTTATGTACACATCTGTTCAATAAAGAAATGCTTAACAACAAACAAACAGACGTCGGAAAAAACAACAACAACAGAACCTGTTGGGCGGGGATTGCAAGTTCGTACCCAGGATAGTGGTAGATTCGATATGTGAAGTTGAATTCGCTGCACTGCATTCCAGCATGCTCAAAAGAGAAACTGGACATTAAGAATTCATCATGACCAGATTTGGGTTACAGACCTGATGTGGCTGCCCCCGCTTAGTCGGTTGGGCTATAAACGTGAATTGAATAAAATTATCCATCGTTACTCTATGAATATTTTGATGAACGCGGTCATATTTGTCCGTTATTATGAAATGCAAGTGAAAATGAAATTCATTTTGTATTTGGTGCCCTGGATTGAAATTGACGATCTCAAGAGATATTTCCCTTCATGTTTTGATGTAAGCTTACTAAAAACTTCTTTTCCTTTGTTTTCCTTCTTCAAAAACTCGCCCAGCTTATGTCGTGTAAGCTTTAATAGCATCTGTGTTGTGCTATAATCGATTTTCGTTCACTCTTTCGTTTTTGATCGTGAAAACTTGCTTCGCCAGAAATCGTTTCTTCACCAGTACTTCCCCCACCCCCGATGCACTTACCTTGCACTCTTTGGGAGCAAAGCGATCATCGCTGACATACGATCAGATCAGTGGAAATTTCCGAGTTCAAAGTTCACAGAATGCAAGGGAAAGGAACTTTCTGACCGTTCGATGTTTCTTTTCATAGCACACAACAGAACGCGTTGGTTACCGACGAGAAAGAGAACCAACAGTCCACAAGAAGGGGGGGGGGGGGGGGGGGGGGGGGGGGGGGGGGGGGGGGTGCAGGTGCAGGTGACTAATTCATCGCTTAAATCGGGCATTTTCAGTCAAACTACACAGAGCGTCGTTTGATGCTCGACTCGGTAGAAAATTTTCCAAAGCTCAGAGCAACTGTCCACCTTCACGAACGGAATCTGTCCACGTTCCCTGACCTGGGGGAAGATATCGACCAGGGAGCCCGGACAGAACGCCAAGCATTCGCCGAGCTGCCGGGTATGAAGGCTGACTCAACAGCCGACTGATGACATGGGACCAAACGACTGTAGTTGGACACCGCAGAAGATGGTTGGGTTGGCTAGGAGATGCTGGGCATGGAGAAAAAAACAACGAGGGAGTCCGGGTTTTAGTGTGGGAGGCTGGCTAAAGGAAGAGACTTATACATACTGAGGGAGAAAGAAAAAACAGAGGAATACAGAGTGTGATGAAATTTGTGAAGATTGTTATGGAGACTGATACATAGTGAGTGAGCATAGTGTACGCAAGTGAGGACGGGCAAAATGTTAAGGGCGTTACATGATGGAAAACCATGAATCTGATCTCCCACAACCGTTACCTGCGATCTCCTGACGACTAGGGGCGGACCTCAGGCTATGAATCACACGTTAGGAAGCCCCAGCCTTATGAAAACGCAATCTCACGGTTTGAGACCATGGATAATCGCGAATCAAACCAGCCATGAAACAGTGACATTTGCATGCTTGAAGCTACACACGTCATTATAACACCTGGCCAGGTAGGACATTATACTTTAAAGTACGATGTCCTACCTGGCTGGGTGTTATAATGACATTATAATTTACATTACGACCTTTTTGACACGTCATAGTTTTCCCCTCGGCTTATTAGTAGACATATTGGCCGATGTGTCCATTTTGGTTTAATGTGTAAGAATGCCAGATCTCTCGCTTCAGAATAAGTGATGCTGATTGGCGAAAGTCGATTGAAGGATGTACAAGAAAAGTGATACTGACTGTCTGAATGAGTGGAAGAATGTAGATGTATGAGCGTGTTCCGGGAATGGGTGTGCACGAGTGCCTAAAAGCCAATGAGGACGTGCGTGAAAACGAATTTCTAGAGTCTACGATTTTGATATGAGCGACCTAGCATACCGCATCGAAGAGCAGTCAGCTTCCCCAGGTCTGTCACCTTTTTGCAGTGCATACTTACTCCCAAACCCGTATCATTGAGCCCGAATTACGATTTGTGTGAACAATTTCTCTCGTCTAGAATCGGTGGCAGCTGTTTTCTATGCGAATCCTTAAACGTCACACAATATAAAGCCATGTATGTGTTTTACAACATGAATAGTATACTTGTATTTCACGCTTTGGTCCGATCCTTTCGAGAGTATCTGTGGGCTTTTCATTCTTGTCAGGAAGAAAACGAATTGAAATGGCGCGATGAAAAGTAAAGAATAGGGCATCCTAATGATGTTCATATAATGGATTGAAGATTGAAATGAGCATGCTTGAACGGTTATAAGAATCACGGAAATGGTCGTAATCCTGCTATTTACTGAAGGAAAATTGCAACAGGACAAAGTGACGCTAAAGTGGTCGAAAATCGACCGAATTAATGCATTGAAACATTGATTTTGCTGATGTCAAAGACACGCGAACGTACGTGTGAATAATACCCTTTCACACACACACTCACAGACACACACACACACACACACACACACACACACACACACACACACACACACACACACACACACACACAACACATATGCACGCGTACGCACACATACGCGCACGCACATCTCTCTATTCTCTCTCTCACTTCCCCTCCTCCCCCTCTCTTTCTTTTCTCTCTCTCACTCATTCACATTTCCAGACACATACACATAAACATCTGCACACGTAGGCACAGACAGACGGACACACACACAGGCGCGCACGCACACACACACACACACACACGCACGCGCGCGCGCGCGCGCGCCTGCAAACACACTCTCGGACTATGTCTGTCTGTCTGTCTGTCTGTCTGTCTGTCTGTCTGTCTCTCTCTCTCTCTCTCTCT
>CM031597.1:33302286-33304786 GCA_018398815.1 Conus ventricosus | reverse complement strand
TACGTCTGAATATTGCGCCTTTTTTTCTGTTAGATAGATGGCGATATCGCCGTGCCTGCCTTCCTGTTTCTGCTTGCATTTTCTTTTCTTTTTTGTAGCTGCAAGAAAAATGCACGTCTGAATGTTGCTCCTTTTTTTTTTCTTTTCTCCAGGGAAAATAAAAACCATTGAGGAGTGGCTGCTGGGACAGCCCAGCCAGTGAAGATGAAGCCCAGGCTTCCAGGGGAGAGGAGAGACCAAGTGTAATCACCATCGCAGCCACTTATCTCTTTTACCACCGCTACCACCACCACCACTGCCAGCACCACCCATTACAACCACCACCACCACCTCCCAACCGTCAGCCGCTGCAGCGCTCGTAGACCGTTGCAGGCTGCCAAAGAGTCTCAAGCATCTCGTCGTTCTCTCGAGTGGAGGAGAGAGAGAGGGGGGAAAGGAGGAGGAGGGAGGGGAAGGAGGAAACCGTTTTGTTTTTAACCTGGTCAGGACTTGAGCCCGTCGTTGTACACCACCGTTCACCATGTCATCCAATAATTACCAGTGTGAGTAGATATCGTTTTTTTGTTTGTTTTTGTTAATTTTGTTTTGGGGGGAAGGAATGAGTACCACTGTGAATGGTTTTGTTTCATGTAATTATGCGATAACTAACCACAGTACCTAATGGTGTAGAATGTTTTGTTTTGTTTTTCCTGTTATATCCAATATTTACGAAATCTCTATTGCCATGATCCAATAGATGACGTGCACTAAGGAAAACGTGGCCAAGTACCACACTTACGCATCTCTGAGTGAATGGATGAACAAACGGGTTGGAATGCGTATGTTTTTTTTTCGTTTTTTTTTTTAATAGTTTTAAAAAAAATAGATTTTGTTGTTTTTGTTTTGATTTTGTTTTTAAGCTCAAAATAATATTTCAGAAGTTTGCTGACAAAGGTCTTGTGATGGGTTTGTCCACATGCCGCACATGCTTCTCAAAACAATATTTCATGCCATAAAAGCTTGCATTTTATGCTTTTTATTTGGCATTGCTTTGCACGACATATTTCAAAGCCGTTTCGCGTATGTTGTCATCATGCAATGAGATCCACATCAGCGAAACGGGTTTAGGTAAAATGGCGTCGTGGAGTTGATGAGCCAATGAACGGCACTGCTAGTAGACACGTGACCATGTCCAGACAAACAACTGGGAACGCTGTTTCCATGTGATGTGCCTTCACACAAAATTGTTTCGAGAGAGCTATTGCAGTAGATTTGCTGGCCCTCGTTGGAAAGCGTGAGTGCCTTAGAGACCAGCTCGCAAAAATTCGAGTTAAGTTCGGGCCCTTAACATGAAAAGAAAAAAGCTGCCATTCTGAGTGTGCTGTCATTCAGGTGAAGTGACGGTTAGTGTTTGTTAGGTATCTTCCCCCACTTTCCTTGGATGCTTACCCCTTAATATCACATCACGTGATGTGATGTGCAGATTAAACTAAATTAATGGAACGTGGACACTGTGCTTTTGCTAAATCCAAAGTTGTGTTAGTGGACCGAGTGCTGTAGACGCATAGGCCTAAATATCACCGCCACCTAGTCTGAACCAAAGCAGTGTGTCTCTCAGAAAGATTCTAGTTTTCAGGAATACTTCCTCGGGGTAAACATGCTTACTGAATGATCTGTGTAACATCCTCTTGGAATCTTTGTTTCAAAACGTCAGCTTTTCCTTCTGTGGAAAAGGGGACCATTTACCTTACGTCAACCAAACAAAATGTAGAACTGACCTCTTGCAAAATCAGCCGAGCTTTCAACACTTAACAATGAAGAAAAAGCTGGTGAAAAATTACCTCTGCGTATGCAGTTTTTGTAATTTATTTTTCTATTTCTAGTGAATTTGATTTCAGCTTGGTACTACCTTGGGTTCTTGAAAGAATTTGAGGCGATATGTGTCCCGTGCTAACAAGACGTAACTAAAACCATAAGGGTCAGGCACAGAATACAACCCAGACTTTTTACAGCATACAGTGACTGTCTGCTGTGATATGCGTAAGCAGAGTTAGAGAGAGAGCCGCTAAGAGGGGGCAAATGGGTGCCATTGTCGACTTCGATTAATAAGAGTTCCGAAAATGTCGGCCGAAATCAGAGCATGTTCGGGGAGAAACGGACGATGTGTTTCCTTTTGTCCCCCCACCCTCCCTTCCCTTCTTCCCCAGTCTCAATCGTCGACCCCCAGGAGGGCTGGCTAAAAAACAAAACAAAAAAGGGAAGGATGGTATTTTTAGTGCCCTGTCACCAGGAATAACTTGCTCCGCGGCTATTTCGGCACTCTCGCGATTATAAAGGGATTTGATGACACACACACACTAACCCCAGAAGATGGGGGCCTCGGCCTCTTGATTCGGAAAGAGAGTAAAGGGAGGGTGTGTGTGAGAGAGAGAAAGAGGGCGGAGAAGGGAAGGGTTAGAATGGGGTGGGGAGGCGAGAAGGAGGGGGTCAGACCGGAAAGAGGTGGACGGCGTTATCGATC
>CM031597.1:33289786-33292286 GCA_018398815.1 Conus ventricosus | reverse complement strand
CATAAAGAGCAGCATTTATGATGAAAGATATTAATGGGTTTAAGTTCTGAAATACACTGTTTTGTTAGCCGATAATAAGAGTAAGTTTTGACGGCATTCGAGTGTATATAACATTTACCTGGTAAAAAGACAGGTGAAGGTCATGAAACCAGGACAACACAGATTAAAAATGAAACGGGTTTCACCTTCCGAGCATTAACATAGTGAACATACTAATGAGCTTTTTCGTTTAGTGGAGAGGGTTTTTTTTTTATTCGTTCTTCTTGTTTCTTTTTTTTCATCTTTTTTTTTTTTTTTTTTTTTGAGAGAGAGAGAGAGAGAGAGAGAGAGAGAGATTGGAGAGCGGGATTGTGATTGGTGCTTGAATGTAAAGAATAAATTAAACACCAACAACAACAGCAACAACAGGGGCGTCATGATACCCTTAAGCGTCAAGTCAAAATGATCTCTTTTGAGAGTTAAAGAATACGCTTTACAGCTTTTCTTTTAAATCCTGCCCTCACAAAAGAGAATAAATTTCAATTACAATAATGAAGAAAAAGGAAACACGAAGCAGTGTATACGTAGAAATTTAAAAAAAACAAAAAAACAGTGTAACGAAAACAGTGAAGTCTCTAAAATAACTGTCACAATCAATATTCTGACGAACAATATACAGCGTGAATGTATGTGTGCTTGTGCGCGTGCGCAGGCTTTCGTGCATACCCTGTTTGTCTCGGCAGTCCGTCGCAGTGACCCTCCGACCCCAGAAGTTGTTTTCCAGGAGCTCCAGTAGACTGTGCCTAGTCGGTGCCTGAGGCTGGAGTAGGACTGCATCATGTGAACTGGAGGTCTCTGCGTCACTCGCTACGTAGGCTTTCAGAGGTTGGTGCATGATTGTTCCTAGCTGGTTGGTTCGGCGATTGAAGACAGCACTTCTCTGGGTCCCACACGCACCTTCAGGGGTGTATCTTTGTCTTCTTTTCTTCTGTAGGTATAGGAGTGGAGATTGGCCATGTCCTGTTCTGAACCAGAAGAGAGTAAATCGCTGGGTTCGGTCCAAGTGGACTAGGGGATATTGTTCTCACCAACCTCCCGCTGAGGCGTTCCCTCTTTGTGGTTCTCAAGTAGATGTGCAGGGTTGGGAAGTAGCTTCGGGGATTAACTTCAGCGTAGTTTAGGGGGCATGCTGTCTGAGTTTCAGCTTGCTGCCCATCTTAGAGAGTTGGCCTTTCCATTACCTATTATGCGTTGGAGAGTTGGCCTTTCCTTCGCCCATTACGCCAAGGGGAGTTTGCCTTTCCATCGCCCATTACGGTTTGGAGTGTTTGACTTTCCATTACCCATTACGCCATGGAAAGTTGGCCTTTCCATCGCTCATTATGCCATGGATAGTTAGCCTTTCCATTACCCATTACGCCATGGAGAGTTGGCCTTTCCATCGCTCATTATGCCATGGAGAGTTGGCCTTTCCATCGCTCATTATGCCATGGATAGTTGGCCTTTCCATCGCTCATTACGCCATGGGTAGTTAGCCTTTCCATTGCTCATTATGCCATGGATAGTTGGCCTTTCCATCGCTCATTATGCCATGGATAGTTGGCCTTTCCAACGCTCATTATGCCATGGATAGTTGGCCTTTCCATCGCTTATTACGCCATGGATAGTTGGCCTTTCCATCGCTTGTTACGTTATGGATAGTTGGCCTTTCCATCGCCCATCATGCCGTGAAGAGTTGGCCTTACCATCGCTCATTACGCCACAGTGGGAGAGGATACACCGCAATACCAACACTGACTTGATACTTACAGTTTGTTCAATATCCTGTAGGATCTGCTCTAGACCTTGTGTCTGAAGGCTATGAAGAAGAGACCGACAGTCTGAGAGCGAGGTAGTGTGGTCTGGAATGCTGTCTGTTCGATTCGGTATCTGAATGGTAGCGAACAGGACGCATCCAGCGATATAGTAGTTCGTGGAGATGACCCAGTTGCAGGGGTTTGTGTCTGAGAAAATAAGGATGTCCTCTGTTCGCCGACTCTCTCTCTGTCTGTCTGTCTGTCTCTCTCTGTCTGTCTGTCTGTCTGTCTCTCTCCATGGAACCAGCTTTAGTCTCACGTGCCAGCTACAACCCTCCCCTCCCCCTCCCCCTCCCCCTCCCCTCCCCCAAACCCCTGCATTCCACCCTCCTTCTTCAGCGTTTCCTGTCAGTTTCTTTGCCCGAAGAAAGAGAAAGGAGTTAAGCATAGAAACCAAAGACAGTCTTGTCTTGTGCCAATTAGAAGACGTTCTTGTGCACTGTGCTTGATAGATAAATCGACGAACACGATCAGAAATGACCTTTCTGACCCCTGCCCTCTTCTCCTCGGGTCAGCCAATCTTGAGGATGAACTGGAGTTTGAACGGGAAAGGAAGTGAATCAGAGGAGGTAGTATACACGTCATCTTGGTTCGTCTGTACTGTCGCTTGTGTTTGTGTGCATTGATGGAAAGTGTCGGGCTTCGTGATTCGCTGACTTCAGTCA
>CM031597.1:33272286-33282286 GCA_018398815.1 Conus ventricosus | reverse complement strand
TTTTTTTTTTTTTTAAACTGAATCTTCTTGCAACAGGACGCTATTGAAGACTGTTGATAACTCGCTTACCTTGGGAAAAAAACGTGCTGAAGGATTTTGTTGTGCATGCACAAACGTCCGCCCCACCACCACTCTTTCGCCCTTTTCCGTCTGTCACTATCCGCTCCCCCCCCCCTCCCCCGCCCCCGCCCCCTCGTACCTTCCTCCTTTACTACCTCCCACCCCCCATCCCCCCCCCCCCTCACATCATCGCTCGCACACATGCGCAACGATTTGTAGACCACTCTACACCACCCCCTCCCGCTTGTCTTCCTCCTACCCGACACACACGCACACGCACAACGTCCCCGCGCACAGGTGCGCGTACGTACGCGCACGCACGCTCTCTGCGCACGCACTCGCACACGTGAGCCGTAACAAGGACTGTAATACTAGCAGCATACATGGCAGACGAGCTTAATGCGGGAGAAAATGTGCGGTTCAGTTGTGTTCTAAGATCAGACTGATGGATCGCAGACGGCATTCAGTCAGGAAAGAGGGGGTGGCTGCTTTGAAAACACCTGCCTATTCCACTGTGTGTTTCCCAACTGTTGGCAGGGAATTTGAATGGAGTTTCATGCCGACTGGAATGGAAATGTTGGCAATAGCCGGTTTATACGCCTTTTATCGTACTTTAGAGAGAAAAAAAAAAAAGAAGAAAAAAATCGCTAACTTTATGACGGAAAAGAAAGAGAAAAAAACCCCTGTGCTAGGGCGGTTTGGTTTCAAGTTTCGCAAACTGAAAAAGTTTTGCTTTGTTCTGTCTGCGCGTTCAGACTTCAGAGTATTTTGTTTTTAGTTGAGAGATGTGAAAGTTTAAGTACTCTCTCTCTCTCTCTCTCTCTCTCTCTCTCTCTCTCTCTCTCTCTCTCTCTCTCTCTCTCTCTTCCCTCCCTTCCTCCCTCTCTCTGTCTCTGTCTCTCTCTTTCATCTCCCCCCTCTCTCTCTCTAATCATGTGTGTGTGTGTGTGTGTGTGTGTGTGTGTGTGTGTGTGTGTATTCCCCACTACTTAATTGTTCAGCATTCTCTCTCTCTCTCTCTCTCTCTCTCTCTCTCTCTCTCTCTCTCTCTCTCTCTCTCTCTCTCTCTTCTGTATATATATATATATATATATTGTGTGTGTATGTGTGTGTGTGTGTGTGCGCGCGCGTGCGTGCGTGCGCGCGCGTGTGTGTGTTACAACATAGTTTCAGGCAGTGTTGAACTGGTTTCTGGACTTCAGAAGTATAGTATTTGATATTCCATTGACACATGTGCATTTTTGTATTCACAATGCCCTTTTTTGTTTTAAAACATTGCTCTGTTTTGCTGTTACCCTCATTCGTTACACACATACAAACAAAAACGAAAGCAAAGCAAACTAAACAAAACAAAAGTACTTAACTGTTAAAAGGAGGTGGAATTGATACGTATTGTTCAGTAGGTTCTTGTTAATCAGTGACGCGATGGAGAACGCCACTATTGCAACGTGAAGTGCAACCAAAATTATGTGAATCAGTCAGTCAGCCAACCAGTCAGATGATATGTTACTTAGAAATATCCAGCTGAACCAGTGGAACCGTTAAAAAGATCCAGCTGAACCAGTGGAACCGTTAAAAAGGTCCAGCTGAACCAGTGGAACCGTTAAAAAGATCCAGCTGAACCAGTGGAACTGTTAAAAAGATCCAGCTGAACGAGTGGAAACCGTTAAAAAGATCCAACTGAACCAGTGGAACCGTTAAAAAGATCCAGCTGAACCAGTGGAACTGTTAAAAAGATCCAGCTGAACGAGTGGAACCGTTAAAAAGATCCAGCTGAACCAGTGGAACCGTTAAAAAGATCCAGCTGAACCAGTGGAACTGTTAAAAAGATCCAGCTGAACGAGTGGAACCGTTTAAAAAGATCCAACTGAACCAGTGGAACCGTTAAAAAGATCCAGCTGAACCAGTGAAACCGTATGACTCGCACGCGTTTGCTCAGTCAGTCACCCACGAAGTAACGAACAGATCCGTTGTAAGTGTGATGACTTTGCATGACAGCCTCTTCTACCTCAAAAACATGTGGAACTCAAAAAAAGAGTAACCCGTCGCGCAAGGATACTCCTGTTCAGTGTGAACGTAAGAGTCTGTTTTACCGCGTGGAACAGAGAAGTAGAGAACAACGAAGACGAGCAACAGAGTGGAGACATGCATCAAGATCAGACAACCGCCCCAGAAGACTCCCCCAGTTCTCCTGGTTAGACATCATCAGCAGCAGCGACCTCTGTGGGTGGGAGCATACAAGGCTTAAAAATCGCGATTAACTGTTTTGACGCTGTTTTCACATAAAAGCAGCAATGTTTCACCAAAAGAACAGATGTTGATAATTACTAATTTTGCTGTCATTTTTCACCAAGAAAACAAATATCGATACATACTAATTTCACTGAAAGGAAATGGCTGTTTTCACATGGGAATAGATGATTATTGTACGAAAACAGCGTTTGTGACACGGTAGCAGTTGTTTTTTAAAAAAAACACGTTATTTCTGTACCTGTCACGTGATCAGCTGTTTAAATGTGATGATTAACAAAAGAAAGTTCTTTTCAGTGAAAAAAGACAACTGTTAGTCTTGGGGAAACACAGCTAATCATCAAGTGGTAATAACTTTTTGTTGAAAATAAATGTTATACGAAAGTAACACTCTTCGCACGATAATCAGATGTTTTCATGATTATAACAGTTATATTCCGTGATTAGCCGTGTTCATGTCGAAGTAACTGTTTTACCATGATAGTTAGCTGTTTTCGCAAGAAGAATTGTATTTTCTCATATTAATTACTTTCCCATGATAATTAGCTCTTTTGCATGAAAATTCTCTTGCAATAATTACCCTATTTGCATGAAAAACTATCTTTAATTGTTACCTTTCTGTGAACGCGGTCGAAATTACTGTGCTCACCTTTTCCCTCGAGCACATGGTGATTATAGCCGCGTGCTGGTAGCTTGTTGCGCTAGACCATTGACAAAGAACATACAAGCGACCAGCTGGATGTGATAAAATAAAGAGAAGATGACGTCGGATGGGACACATTTCAGGAACCCGCGCAAACATCACCAGACAAATACGGGAGCATGCTAGCACCATAAGCCGATAATGGCTGCCCCCTCCCCCAACCTTATTTTTTTCCCGTGGAAAACAAGTATTATCATCCATCAAGAAAACAGTGTTGTGCCGTTATTCATGAGGAACACAACGATTTCCCATCTAGACAGTAAACTGTTTTCCATGTTCTGTTTGAGAAATGCTCCGAACAACACCGCTATGCTATCATCGTTGTTAAACTTAAGAACCGCAACAGTTTTTCCTTTTGTTGTGGGGAAAACGCTAAGTATCCACATGGAAACCAGTGAAAAAAGGGAAAGCGGTTGTGATTCCCTGTTCAAGCGGGCAGCCCGCGTCGTAGTACCAGTGAGAGCATGGCAGCCCGCGTGGACTTGACCGAGAAAAGAGCGATCATACTTACTTCACCTGCTATTGTCGTTTTCCTCGAGATAGTATCCGCTGTTCACAGGAAACCTCGGGTAATAGTCATACGCCAGAGGAAAGTATGGAAAACATTGTGATTCTGAGGGAAAAGAGCGCTTAGCCCGAGGAAAACAGGGAGGGCAATTATGATTGTAAGGAAGAAAGTTCTGATCCTGAAGAAAACAACTGCGATAATCAGGGATAACGGAGATAATCGTTTTCACAAGTTTTGCTTGTTTCCCCTCAAGCTGTTATCACTTTTAGACAAGCCTAGTAGCGGAAGCGAGGCCGACCCCAAGAAACCCCAGGTATCAGCAGGACCTGGAAGCGGACTCCAGGGCGGGGCACACTCGGGGACAGCTGGAGAGGGAAGAGGACTCTGGGGGACTGCCGTGATGGCCTGGGCCCTGGAAGAGGCGACAGGCGATAAAAAATGCATTTAGACTAAAGGGTGAAACAGAGATGGGGTAATGATTATATCAGAGCGCTTAACTCACGGTCCACGTAAAGAGAATGGTGATGATGACGTAGTGGGACTGGAAATTGAAAGGGGGGTGGGGGTTGGGGTTGGGAAAGGGACCAAAAAGAAAAAAAAAGGTATGTGTGTTGGGGGGAGGGGAAAAGAGATCGGGGAAAGGGGCGGGGTAGAGGGATGCATGTCGTGGACGCGACAAAACGGATAGTGACAGGAAGAGGACAGCCTGGCCCATTGCCACGCTAATTTGTGTTGCCCGTTCACAGGCCTGCTCGCCAATCTCACGGTGTTTCGGTTTCACTGCGGATTGCGATTTCATGGGTTTGGGGGCCCTCTGCTCCTTAGCGCTTTGTCGTCTACTGTCTGTGTGTGTGAGCAAGCTCCCTGTCTTTCCCTCTTTCTGTCCCGTGTGATGTTTGTGCTGCCCGTCTGTTGCCTGTCTTTCCCCTCCCAGTGTGTGTGTGTGTGTGTGTGTGTGTGTGCGTGTGTGTCTGTGTCTGTGCGTGTGCGTGTGTGTGTGTGTGCGTGTGTGTCTGTGTGTGTGTGTGTGTGTGTGTGGAGGAATAGGGGGGAGGGGGAAAGGGGGTGTGTGGATCTGTGTTTGAAGAACGACTGCGTAAACTTTGCGGACTGTTGTTCGAGACGCGTTTTGAATTTAGGTATGCGTTTTATAGGTGATGATATCGGAAAATGTAATATGTCTTCAGAGATCTGTGCTCAAAGCGTGTCAGAAATGCAATCACTTCACACGTGAACAGATCATTACCGTTATTTCGTTATTACTGGTATTTGGGTAGCACGACTTTCATCTTTCTCAGTATGCTTGCCTCTGAACTGCCACACGCAGGTCCGATATATTGTAGCCCCAGAGCCAGCAGTCCATTGAGAGCTCTTGTTCAGTATAGACAGCCGCACAGGATGTAGTATTGGAAAGGAACATAGACCAGTGTTGACATTATTTATAGTCCCGAGACTTGGTTATGATATTTACAGTCAGAAAATCACACCCTGTCAGTATTTTCAGCTACTGTACTCGTTTGGGGAGGGGGAGGGGGGCAGTTTCTAAGTTTGGCGATATCATGGAAGAGGAAAGTCGAATTCTCGTTTACAGATAAACTTTATTGAAGAAGAGAGGCAAAAGTTATTCTTGTACATACTAGGATGTATTACATTTTTAAAAAAAAGGGATACTATCGTCACGTACAAGGAAGCAAGCATTTATCTAAGTTCGGTGAAGAAGTAAGCTTGCCTAGGTCCTCATCGTTCACTTACCTGGACTGCGCATGTTATCTCGATTTTTTTAGAGCTGAAATGCTTGCTTATATCGAAATCACCATTCCGTTTGTCTCTGTTTCTGTCTCTCTCTCTGTTTGTCATTTGTCTGTCTGTCTGTCTCTCTGTCTCTCTCTCTCTCTCTCTCTCTCTCTCTCTCTCTCTCTCTCTCTCTCTCTCTCTCCCACACACACACACTCCGTCTGTCTGTTTCTCTCTCTGTCTCACTCTTTCATTCTCTCTCTCTCTCTCTCTCTCTCTCTCTCTCTCTCTCTCTCTCTCTCTCTCTCTCTCTCTCTCTCTCGTTGCCTCTGCCTGTCTGCTTTTCTATCTGTCTGTCTCTCTCTGTCTGTCTCTGTCTGTCTGTCTGTCTCTCTCTCTCTCTCTCTCTCTCTCTCTCTCTCTCTCTCTCTCTCTCTCTCTCTCTCTCTGTCAACATTGGTCATGAATGTTCGTGAAATGTTATATCAAAACGGGTTTGGGTTTGTATGGTTAAATCAGGGAGTGCAAGATGTTAAAAGATTCCCGAATGAATTTCGTCAAAGGTTGATCGATTGTAGGTGGCAAAACTGATAAGATCATATGCAGCGAAGTGAAAGATTCTCTTGGCGCAGGACTTTTAAATCCTGTAGAAACCGCGAAAGCTATTTTTACTGGATGTAGACAGACACATCAAGCGACATTTGACGACGTTTCGACTAGGGGTCACTGATATGACAATACACAGAGCAAACGATTTGACATGTTCAGTGTGTCAAAATGCAAAAGAAGATGAATTACATATTTTACTTTGCTGTCCTGCTCTCGATGACCGGAGCAAAGAATACATTCCTCGTAAGTTTTATGCACACCCATGTCTCTTCCGTGTATCTCTGCTTATGTCTAATCAGAATGAACTCATTATGAAGAACCTGAGCTTATATCTGTTTAAAGTTTTGCAAAGACGCACAAATTTGTTAACAGAACCTGAAATACCTTGTTCAACTGTATGACAACTTAACTGATCTGTAGAAAAATTATCAGCATGTCGGTATTTGGTATTTGTTTTGACTTTGCTTGCTTCATTTTCTTCATTATTGTATAGCATTTGTGAATTCATCCCCGTCAAATTGGGCTATGGCCTTTATTGAATAAAATTCCGTTTCCGTTTCTCTCTCTGTCTCTCTGTCTCTGTCTCTGTCTCTCTCTCTCTCTCTCTCTCTCTCTCTCTCTGTCTCTCTCTCTCTCGCTCTCTCTCTCTCTCTCTCTCTCTTTCTCTCTCTCTCTCTCTCTCTCTCTCTCTCTCTCTCTCTCTCTCTCTCTCTCTCTATCTCTCTCTCTCTGTGTATCTTCCTGCCTGCTCGTCTGTCTGTCTACCTGCCTGCCTGCTTGTTTGTCTCTGTCTCTCTTTCTTTCTCCCTCCCTTTCTTCCTCCTCTGTCTCTCCCCCCCCCCCGCCCCCGAGAGGCCGACTGTTTCTGTATGGTCGCCTCATTTCTGTTACGGACGCAGCACAACAGTTAGTTACAGCTGCGGGGGGACAGACGGCGTGCTCATGCTTCTGACAGCTCCATGAATGTCATCAGTGACGAGGTGGCCACCAGACAAGAGACAACAACCCAACCAAGAAATTGAATGAAATACGTCGAACGAATTTTAGTGATATTTGGTTTAATTAACTCGTGTACCTGTTGGAAAATAACTTTTGATTAACGAGGCTTGTTTGATTTTGATTTATTGAATGAATGTACATGGAAGAAGACAAAGAAAGTACCGTAGAATGATTACAGATGGTGTGGCGCGAGCGCGCGCATGTGTGTGTGTGCTTTTTTTTGGTGTGTGTGTGGTGTGTGTGTGTGTGTGTGTGTGCGCGCGCGCGTGCATCTTTTTCCACGAAAGGAAATGGAACACCATTCATTGCATGATATGTGACAGAGCATTTTTATGGTGCATGACAACAGACAAGCCTCCTTCGGTTTAAGCTGTTTAAATGGTACATCAAAATAAATGTATGCTGACAGCTTGTGATGAATATTCATCCAAAAGTATTACCACTGAATCTACGGCTAGGCTTATGTTTTCGGACATTCGGATGAACTGTCTTGTTTTGTGCGTCTTCCTGACTGGGTGAATAGATACATGTTTAAAAAAAAAAATTAAAAAGACCTTTAGTATGTACGTTTTGCCGAATGAAGAAATTGTGCAGTTCTGTGAAGAAGTGTTACGTTTCACCGAATTGAAAAAAAAAAGTACTATTTTGTGTTGTGGTATTTACGTTTCACCAATTACAGGAAAACCTGTAATCCTGTTGCCGTGGTTTTCAATAATTGGTCAGATATTTAATAATTTAGGTTACTGAAAATTTTACTTACTTATTAATGTAGACAACAATGAATGAATATATGCTACAGATGTTTAAAAAAATATTTTAAAAAAAGTTTCAGAAAGTTATGATTCGGCGGAGCTCAAGAAAAAAAAAAAGGACGACGACTTGTTCGGCCAGTCTCGTGCGCGCTCAATTGAAATGGAACGCATGTTTGATTTTCTAATCTGTTTTTTTTTTTATAATTTTTTTTTATCTAATATTAAGTTGGTCGCAGGAAAGAAAATATAGTGTGTTGGGCAAATCTGCTCACACAGCCTCCCTTCACCCCCTTCTGCCCAGGTGTCTTGCTTTGTTTGTTGGGAAAGCCCGGGCTACAGCCGGCTAAAGTGCTGGCTTCTGTGTTGCTTACATACGAACGTCGATGCACACATTTAGTGATAATCCATACCCCCCCCCCCCCCCAAAAAAAAAAAAAAAAAAAAAATTGAAAAGCGAAACAAAACTTAACGAAAACAACACAAAAACAATCAAACAAAAACAAAACTTAACAAAATTTTTAAAAAAAGAGGGGAGGGGGGAAGCCAGCCACCGTGGCGAAGCGGTCAGCGTCGCGGACTCCAGTTTTGGACGTCGTAAATTCGATTCCCATCAGAGCCATTTATTTGTGGGATTTTTTCTGTCCCTACTGGCTCCAACCGAAGTATCTTAGCTCCAACCCAACGTTGAGTTTGCTATGGGCTATGGAACGACTGGGACCACACAGTCAAGTTTTGTTCACTTAATGGATGCATCTCTGAGAGTGTTGCATAAATTTCCTGACCAAAAACTGCAGGTGTCCGTATCTCTCGGGCCTGATTGACGCGGGGATTATAATTAGTAAGCTATGGGTACTGCGCTGTCACGTTGTCGCGGAGCAGAACGGAAATCTTTAAGATCATCTTCATCATCCTCGTCGATCAGCATTGGTGGGAGGGGGGGGGGGGGGTCTGAAATTCTGTGGCCCTTCATGCCCTGCTGTCATGGTGACCTCAGTTTTGATTGCCTCTCCACGTCTGTGGCCGTGGTTGGGGTTTGTCGGGGTCGCCGGCATCGACAAGGTTATAAGGGACTGTCATTGGATGGACATGGCGGCGCCCTCCGTGGGGAAAGCTCATTCGCGCCGGCTCCGCGAGTAAGTAATTGCTGTCGTCAGTAGAGGTTTTAGCAGGTGGGTGTCCTGCATGTGTTGGATCAGAATAGCAACGACTGAACACCGCCCAAGTGACTCGGCGGAAAGGGCGGTGTCTCCTGTAGTAGGTTGCCTTATGTCGATGGCATGGATTGCCGGTGCCGGGGCTGTGGCTGTGGACAAGAGTTTGGGGTGAGCGGTTGTGGGTGTAATCCCCGCTGAAGGAACACAGAGGATGGGAAAGGAAAAAAAAAAATCAGGGTGGGAGTGGGGTGGGGAGGAGGCGCGATTGTTTCGACTTGGTAACACCAGCGGGGATTACGTGTAAGACTTGACTAGACAACGGCTCAAAGGGGGAACCTGGCACTGACAGATCAAAAACACATTTTTGTTTTTTATTCCTCTTGACTCATCTTTAACAATTCCTTTGATCAGCATCGGTGGAGAAAAAAAGATCAGATGAAGAAAATGGGAGCAGACAGAATGAAATGGTCGATGACGCAATTAACTGGGAGGTGCACGTTTTGCTATGCCTTTGCGTTTCTGTTTTGTTGAGGAGAATGTGGATGATTTTTTACCAAAAGTCCCAACGCTATGAAAACCATAAATCAGTTCTTCCTGCTCTCCCCCCTCCCAAACACACACACACACACACACACACACACACACACACACACACACACACACACACACACACACACACACACAGCGAGAGACAGACAGACAGACAGAGAGAGAGCATACAAAAGCGAGCGTTCAGGTGCACACGCTTGCACGCGCTCGTGTGTCCCCCCCAACACACACTCTTTCTCTCTCTCCCCTCTCTCTCTCTTCTCTCTCTCTCTCTCTCTCTCTCTCTCTCTCTCTCCTCTCTCTTTTCTGTGTGTTAGTGTTTTATCTTATAAACCTTAAGATGATGTTAAATAGAGAATAGATTTAAACTTTAAAATTCCATTATATCTTGTTTACATTCTGTTTTTTATCCAAGCACTCACACGTGCGTGGATGGTCTCTCTCTCTCTCTCTCTCTCTCTCTCTCTCTCTCTCTCTCTCTCTCTCTCTCTCTTCCCCCTCTGCCCCCCTCTCACCACTACTGTCTCTCTCTCTCTCTCTCTCTCTCTCTCTCTCTCTCTCTCCCCCCTCTGCCCCCCCCCCCCCCTCTCACCACTACTGCCCCCACACCCATTGTAAGAAGTCAGATTCTCAGTTACCCTTCTTTTTTCACGTTTTGTTTCACTGTCGACGATCCAACCTC
>CM031597.1:33260011-33271286 GCA_018398815.1 Conus ventricosus | reverse complement strand
TGGAAGGAAGTTATATCCTTACATTTTTGGGAAAAAAAACCCGTGCTGAAGGATTTTGTTGTGCAGGGCACAAACGTCCGCCCCACCCCACTCTTTCGCCCTTTTTCCGTCTGTCACTATCCGCTCCCCCCCCCCCTCCCCGCCCCCCGCCCCCTCGTACCTTCCTCCTTTACTACCTCCCACCCCCATCCCCCCCCCCCCCTCACATCATCGCTCGCACACATGCGCAACGATTTGTAGACCACACTCTACCCACCCCCTCCCGCTTGTCTTCCCCCTACCCGACACACACGCACACGCACAAACGTGCCCGCGCACAGGTGCGCGTACGTACGCGCACGCACGCTCTCTGCGCACGCACTCGCACACGTGAGCCGTAACAAGGACTGTAATACTAGCAGCATACATGGCAGACGAGCTTAATGCGGGAGAAAATGTGCGGTGTCAGTTGTGTTCTAAGATCAGACTGATGGATCGCAGACGGCATTCAGTCAGGAAAGAGGGGGTGGCTGCTTTGAAAACACCTGCCTATTCCACTGTGTGTTTCCCAAACTGTTGGCAGGGAATTTGAATGGAGTTTCATGCCGACTGGAATGGAAATGTTGGCAATAGCCGGTTTATACGCCTTTTATCGTACTTTAGAGAGAAAAAAAAGAAAAGAAGAAAAAAATCGCTAACTTTATGACGGAAAAGAAAGAGAAAAAAACCCCTGTGCTAGGGCGGTTTGGTTTCAAGTTTCGCAAACTGAAAAAGTTTTGCTTTGTTCTGTCTGCGCGTTCAGACTTCAGAGTATTTTGTTTTTAGTTGAGAGATGTGAAAGTTTAAGTACTCTTCTCTCTCTCTCTCTCTCTCTCTCTCTCTCTCTCTCTCTCTCTCTCTCTCTCTCTCTTCCCTCCCTTCCTCCCTCTCTCTGTCTCTGTCTCTCTCTTTCATCTCCCCCCTCTCTCTCTCTAATCATGTGTGTGGTGTGTGTTGTGTGTGTGTGTGTGTGTGTGTGTGTATTCCCCATACTTTAATTGTTCAGCATTCTCTCTCTCTCTCTCTCTCTCTCTCTCTCTCCCCTCTCTCTCTCTCTCTCTCTCTCTCTCTCTCTCTCTCTGTATATATATATATATATTATTGTGTGTGTTATGTGTGTGTGTGTGTGCGCGCGCGTGCGTGCGTGCGCGCGCGTGTGTGTGTTACAACATAGTTTTCAGGCAGTGTTGAACTGGTTTCTGGACTTCAGAAGTATAGTATTTGATATTCCATTGACACATGTGCATTTTTGTATTCACAATGCCCTTTTTTGTTTTAAAACATTGCTCTGTTTTGCTGTTACCCTCATTCGTTACACACATACAAACAAAAACGAAGCAAAGCAAACTAAAAAAAAAACAAAAGTACTTAACTGTTAAAAGGAGGTGGATTGATACGTATTGTTCAGTAGGTTCTTGTTAATCAGTGACGCGATGGAGAACGCCACTATTGCAACGTGAAGTGCAACCAAAATTATGTGAATCAGTCAGTCAGCCAACCAGTCAGATGATATGTTACTTAGAAATATCCAGCTGAACCAGTGGAACCGTTAAAAAGATCCAGCTGAACCAGTGGAACCGTTAAAAAGGTCCAGCTGAACCAGTGGAACCGTTAAAAAGATCCAGCTGAACCAGTGGAACTGTTAAAAAGATCCAGCTGAACGAGTGGAACCGTTAAAAAGATCCAACTGAACCAGTGGAACCGTTAAAAAGATCCAGCTGAACCCGTGGAACTGTTAAAAAGATCCTGCTGAACGAGTGGAACCGTTAAAAAGATCCAGCTGAACCAGTGGAACCGTTAAAAAGATCCAGCTGAACCAGTGGAACTGTTTAAAAAGAATCCAGCTGAACGAGTGGAACCGTTAAAAAGATCCAACTGAACCAGTGGAACCGTTAAAAAAGATCCAGCTGAACCAGTGAAACCGTATGACTCGCACGCGTTTGCTCAGTCAGTCACCCACGAAGTAACGAACAGATCCCTTGTAAGTGTGATGACTTTGCATGACAGCCTCTTCTACCTCAAAAACATGTGGAACTCAAAAAAAGAGTAACCGTCGCGCAAGGATACTCCTGTTCAGTGTGAACGTAAGAGTCTGTTTTACCGCGTGGAACAGAGAAGTAGAGAACAACGAAGACGAGCAACAGAGTGGAGACATGCATCAGATCAGACAACCGCCCCAGAAGACTCCCAGTTCTCCTGTGTAGACATCATCAGCAGCAGCGACCTCTGGGGTGGGAGCTACAAGGTTTAAAATCGCGATTAACTGTTTGACGTGTTTTCACATAAAAGCAGCAATGTTTCACCAAAAGAACAGATGTTGATAATTACTAATTTTGCTGTCATTTTTCACAGAAAACAAAATCGATACATATAATTTCACTGAAGGAAATGGCTGTTTTCACATGGGAATAGATGATTATTGTACGAAACAGCGTTTGTGAACGGTAGCAGTTGTTTTTTAAAAAAACACGTTATTTCTGTACCTGTCACGTGATCAGTGTTTAAATGTGATGATTAACAAAAGAAGTTCTTTTCAGTGAAAAAAGACAACTGTTAGTCTTGGGGAAACACAGCTAATCATCAAGTGGTAATAACTTTTTGTTGAAAATAAATGTTATACGAAAGTAACACTCTCGCACGATAATCAGATGTTTTCATGATTATAACAGTTATATTCCGTGATTAGCCGTGTTCATGTCGAAGTAACTGTTTTACCATGATAGTTAGCTGTTTTCGCAAGAAGAATTGTATTTTCTCATATTAATTACTTTCCCATGAAATTAGCTCTTTTGCATGAAATTCTCTTGCAATAATTTACCCTATTTGCATGAAAAACTATCTTTAATTGTTACCTTTCTGTGAACGCGGTCGAAATTACTGTGCTCACCTTTTCCCTCGAGCACATGGTGATTATAGCCGCGTGCTGGTAGCTTGTTGCGCTAGACCATTGACAAAGAACATACAAGCGACCAGCTGGATGTGATAAAATAAAGAGAAGATGACGTCGGATGGGACACATTTCAGGAAACCCGCGGCAAACATCACCAGACAAATACGGGAGCATGCTAGCACCATAAGCCGATAATGGCTGCCCCCTCCCCAACCTTATTTTTTTCCCGTGGAAAACAAGTATTATCATCCATCAAGAAAACAGTGTTGTGCCGTTATTCATGAGGAACACAACGATTTCCCTCTAGACAGTAACTGTTTTCCATGTTCTTTGAGAAATGCTCCGAACAACACCGCTATGCTATCATCGTTGTTAAACTTAAGAACCGACAACAGTTTTTCCTTTTGTTGTGGGGAAAACGCTAAGTATCCACATGGAAACCAGTGAAAAAAGGGAAAGCGGTTGTGATTCCCTGTTCAAGCGGGCAGCCGCGTCGTAGTACCAGTGAGAGCATGGCAGCCCGCGTGACTTGACCGAGAAAAGAGCGATCATACTTACTTCACCTGCTATTGTCGTTTTCCTCGAGATAGTATCCGCTGTTCACAGGAAACCTCGGGTAATAGTCATACGCCAGAGGAAAGTATGGAAAACATTGTGATTCTGAGGAAAAGAGCGCTTAGCCCGAGGAAAACAGGGAGGGCAATTATGATTGTAAGAAGAAATTCTGATCCTGAAGAAAACAACTGCGATAATCAGGGATAACGGAGATAATCGTTTTCACAAGTTTTGCTTGTTTCCCTCAAGCTGTTATCACTTTTAGACAAGCCTAGTAGCGGAAAGCGAGGCCGACCCCAAGAAACCCAGGTATCAGCAGGACCTGGAAGCGGACTCCAGGCGGGGCACACTCGGGGACAGCTGGAGAGGGAAGAGGACTCTGGGGGACTGCCGTGATGGCCTGGGCCCTGGAAGAGGCGACAGGCGATAAAAATGCATTTGGGACTAAAGGGTGAAACAGGATGGGGTAATAAATTATATCAGAGCGCTAACTCACGGTCCACGTAAAGAGAATGGTGATGATGACGTAGTGGGACTGGAAATTGAAAGGGGGGTGGGGGTTGGGGGTTTTGGAAAGGGCCCAAAAAAAGAAAAAAAAGGTATGTGTTGGGGAGGGAAGAGATCGGGGAAAGGGGGCGGGGTAGAGGGTTTGCATGTCGTGGACGCGACAAAACGATAGTGACAGGAAGAGGACAGCCTGGCCCATTGCCACGCTAATTTGTGTTGCCCGTTCACAGGCCTGCTCGCCAATCTCACGGTGTTTCGGTTTCACGCGGTTTGGGCGTTTTCATGGGTTTGGGGGCCCTCTGCTCCTTACGCTTTGTCGTCTACTGTCTGTGTGTGTGAGCAAGCTCCCTGTCTTTCCTCTTTCGCCCCGTTGATGTTTGTGTGCCCGTCTGTTGCCTGTCTTTCCCCCTCCAGTGTGTGTGTGTGTGGGGGTGTGTGTGTGCGTGTGTGTCGTGTCGGGGTGCGTGGGCGTGTGTGGTGTGTGCGTGTGTGTCTGTGGTGTGTGTGTGTGTGTGTGGAGGAATAGGGGGGGGGGGGAAAGGGGTGTGTGGATCTGTGTTTGAAGAACGACTGCGAAAAACTTTGGCGGATGTTGTTCGAGACGCGTTTTGAATTTAGGTATGCGTTTTATAGGTGATGATATCGGAAAATGTAATATGTTTCAGAGATCTGTGCTCAAAGCGTGTCAGAAATGCAATCACTTCACACGTGAACAGATCATTACCGTTATTTCGTTATTACTGGTATTTGGGTAGCACGACTTTCATCTTTTCAGTATGCTTGCCTCTGAACTGCCACACGCAGGTCCGATATATTGTACCCCCCAGAGCCAGCAGTCCATTGAGAGCTCTTGTTCAGTATAGACAGCGCACAGGATGTAGTATTGGAAAGGAACATAGACCAGTGTTGACATTATTTATAGTCCCGAGACTTGTTTATATATTTACAGTCAGAAATCAAAACCCGTCAGTATTTTCAGCTACTGTACTCGTTTGGGGGGAGGGGAGGGGGCAGTTTCTAAGTTTGGCGATATCATGGAAGAGGAAAGTCGAATTTCTCGTTTACAGATAAATTTTATGAAGAAGAAGAGGCAAAAGTTATTCTTGTACATACTAGGATGTATTACATTTTTAAAAAAAAGGGATACTATCGTCCGTACAAGGAAGCAAGCATTTATCTAAGTTCGGTGAAGAAGTAAGCTTGCCTAGGTCCTCATCGTTCACTTACCTGGACTGCGCATGTTATCTCGATTTTTAGAGCTGAAAATGCTTGCTTATATCGAAATCACCTTCCGTTTGTCTCTGTTTCTGTCTCTCTCTCTGTTTGTCATTTGTCTGTCTGTCGTCTCTCTGTCTTCTCTCTCTCTCTCTTTTCCTCCTCTTCTCTCTCTCTCTCTCTCTCTCCTCTCCCACACACACACACTCCGCTGTCTGTTTCTCTCTCTGTCTCACTCTTTTATTCTCTCTCTCTCTCTCTCTTTTCTCTCTCTCTCTCTCTCTCTCTTTTCTCTCTCTCTCTCTCTCTCTCTCTCGTTGCCTCTGCTGTCTGCTTTTCTATCTGTCTGTCTCTCTCTGTCTGTCTCTGTCTGTCTGTCTGTCTCTCTCTCTTCTCTCTCTCTCTCTCTCTCTCTCTCTCTCTCTCTCTCTCTCTCTCTCTCTCTGTCAACATTGGTCATGAATGTTCGTGAAATGTTATAAACAAAACGGTTTGGGGTTTTTATGGTAAATCAGGGAGTGCAAGATGTGTAAAAGATTCCCGAATGAATTTCGTCAAAGGTGATCGATTGTAGGTGGCAAAACTGATAAGATCATATGCAGCGAAATGAAAGATTCTCTTGGCGCAGGACTTTTAAATCCTGTAGAAACCCCGAAAGCTATTTTCTACTGGATGTAGACAGACACATCAAGCGACATTTGACGACGTTTCGCTAGGGGTCACTGATATGACAATACACAGAGCAAACGATTTGACATGTTCGTGTGTCAAAATGCAAAAGAAGATGAATTACATATTTTACTTTGCTGTCCCGCTCTCGATGACCGGAGCAAAGAAATAAACATTCCTCGTAAGTTTTATGCACACCCATGTCTCTTCCGTGTATCTCTGCTTATGTCTAATCAGAATGAACTCATTATGAAGAACCGAGCTTATATCTGTTTAAAGTTTTGCAAAGACGCACAAATTTGTTAACAGAACCTGAAATACCTGTTCAACTGTAGACAACTTAACTGATCTGTAGAAAAAAAAATCAGTGTCGGTATTTGGGATTTGTTTTGACTTTGCTTGCTTCATTTCTTCATTATTGTATAGCATTTGTGAATCATCCCCGTCAAATTGCTATGGCCTTTATTGAATAAAATTCCCCTTCCGTTTCTCTCTCTGTCTCTCGGTCTCTGTCTCTGTCTCTCTTCTCCTCTCTCTCTCTCTCTCTCTGGTCTCTCTTTTCCTCGTCTCTCTCTCTCTCTCTCTCTCTTTCTCTCTCCCTCTCTCTCTTCTCTCTCTCCTCTCTCCCCTCTTCTCTCTCTCTCTCTCTATCTCTCTCTCTCTGTGTATCTTCCTGCCTGCTCGTCTGTCTGTCTACCTGCCTGCCCTGCTTGTTTGTCTCTGTCTCTCTTTCTTTCTCCCTCCCTTTCTTCCTCTCTGTCTCCCCCCCCCCCCCCCCGCCCCCGAGAGGCCGACTGTTTCTGTATGGTCGCCTCATTTGCTGTTACGGACGCGCACAACAGTTAGTTACAGCTGCGGGGGGACAGACGGCGTGCTCATGCTTCTGACAGCTCCATGAATGTCATCAGTGACGAGGTGGCCACCAGACAAAAACAACAACCCAACCAAGAATTGAATGAAATACGTCAAAACGAATTTTTAGTGATATTTGTTTAATAAAACTCGTGTCCCTGTTGAAATAACTTTTGATTAACGAGGCTTGTTTGATTTGATTTATTGAATGAATGACATGGAAGAAGACAAAGAAAGTACCGTAAAAATGATTACAGATGGTGTGGCGCGAGCGCGCGCATGTGTGTTTTGTGCTTTTTTTTGGTGTGTGTGTGTGTGTGTTTTGTGTGGTGTTTGCGCGCGCGCGTGAAATCTTTTCCACGAAAGGAAATGGAACACCATTAAATTGCATGATATGTGACAGAGCATTTTATGGGCATGACAACAGACAACCTCCTTGGGTTTAAGCTGTTTAAATGGTACATCAAAATAAATTATGCTGACAGCTTGTGATGAATATTCACCCAAAAAGTATTACCACTGAATCTACGGCTAGGCTTATGTTTTGGGACATTCGGATGAACGGGTCTTGTTTTGTGCTCTTCCTGACGGGGTGAATAGATACATGTTTAAAAAAAAAAAAAAAAGACCTTTAGTATGTAAGGGTTTGCCAAATGAAGAATTGTGCATTTTCGGGTGAAGAATTTTTACGTTTCACCGAATTGAAAAAAAAAGTACTATTTTGTGTTTGTGGAAATTTACGTTTCACCAATTACGGGAAAACCTGTAATCCTGTTGCCGTGGTTTTCCCAATAATTGGTCAGATTATTTTAATAATTTAGGTTACTGAAAATTTATTTTACTTATTAATGTAGACAACAATGAATGAATATATGCTACAAAATTTTTAAAAAAAGATTTTAAAAAAAGTTTCAGAAAGTTATGATTCGGCGGAGCTCAAAAAAAAAAAAGGACGACGACTTGTTCGGCCAGTCTCGTGCGCGCTCAATTGAAATGGAACGCATGTTTGATTTTCTAATCTGTTTTTTTTTTATAATTTTTTTTTATCTAATATTAAGTTGGTCGCAGGAAAGAAAATATAGTGTGTTTGGGGAAATCTGCTCACACAGCCTCCCTTCACCCCCTTCTGCCCAGGTGTCTTGCTTTGTTTGTTGGGAAAACCCGGCTACAAACCGGGTAAAGTGCTGGCTTCTGTGTTGCTTACATACGAACGTCGATGCACACATTTAGTGATAATCCATACCCCCCCCCCCCCCCCCAAAAAAAAAAAAAAAAAAAAAATTGAAAAGCGAAACAAAACTTAACGAAAACAACAAAAAAACAACAAACAAAAAACAAAACTTAACAAAATTTTTAAAAAAAGAGGGGGGGGGAAGCCAGCCACCGTGGCGAAGCGGTCAGCGTCGGGGATTTCCAGTTTTGGACGTCGTAAATTCGATTCCCATCAGAGCCATTTTTTTGTGGGATTTTTTCTGTCCCTACTGGCTCCAACCGAAGTATCTTAGTTTCCAACCCACCGTTGAGTTTGGCTATGGGCTATGGAACGACTGGGACCAACACAGTCCAAGTTTTGTTCACTTAAGAGGCATCCTGATAGTGTTTCCCCATAAATTTCTGACCAACACTGCAGGTCCGTATCCTCGGGCCTGATTGACGCGGGGATATATTAGTAAGCTATGGTACTGCGCTGGCACGTTGTCGCGGAGCGAACGGTAAATCTTTAAGATCATTCATCATCCTCGTCGATCAAGGTGGGGGAGGGGGGGGGGGGGTCTGAAATTCTGTGGCCCTTCATGCCTGCGTGCAGGTGACCTCAGTTTTGATTGCCTCTCCACGTCTGTGCCGTGGTTGGGTTGTCGGTGGGTCGCCGGCGGGGCATCGACAAGGTTATAAGGGACTGTCATTGGATGGACATGGCGGCGCCCCCGTAGGGAAAGCTCATTCGCGCCGGCTCCGCGAGTAAGTAATTGCTGTCGTCAGTAGAGGTTTTAGCAGGTGGGTGTCCTGCATGTGTTGGATCAGAATAGCAACGACTGAACACCGCCCAAGTGACTCGCGGCAGGGCGGTGTCTCCTGTAGTAGGTTGCCTTATGTCGATGGCATGGATTGCGGTGCCGGGGCTGTGGCTGTGGACAAGAGTTTGGGGTGAGGTGTGGGTGTAATCCCCGCTGAAGGAACACAGAGGATGGGAAAGGAAAAAAAAAAATCAGGGTGGGAGTGGGTGGGGAGGAGGCGCGATGTGTTCGACTTGGTAACACCAGCGGGGATTACGTGTAAGACTTGACTAGACAACGGCTCAAAGGGGGAACCTGGCACTGACAGATCAAAAACACATTTTGTTTTTTATTCCTCTTGACTCATCTTTAACATTCCTTTGATCAGCATCGGTGGAGAAAAAAAGATCAGATGAAGAAAATGGGAGCAGACAGAATGAAATGGTCGATGACGCAATTAACTGGGAGGTGCACGTTTTGCTATGCCTTTGCGTTTCTGTTTTGTTGAGGAGAATGTGGATGATTTTTTACCAAAAGTCCCAACGCTATGAAACCATAAATCAGTTCTTCCTGCTCTCCCCCCCTCCCAAACACACACACACACACACACACACAACACACACACACACACACACCACACACACACACACACACACACACACCAGCGAGAGACAGACAGACAGACAGAGAGAGAGCATACAAAAGCGAGCGTTCAGGTGCACACGCTTGCACGCGCTCGTGTGTCCCCCCCACACACACACTCTTTCTCTCTCTCTCTCTCTCTCTCTCTCTCTCTCTCTCTTCTCTTCTCTCTCTCTCTCTCATCTCTCTCTCTCTCTCTCTCTCTGTGTGTTAGTGTTTTATCTTATAAACCTTAAGATGATGTTAAATAGAGAATAGATTTAAACTAATATTCCATTATATCTTGTTTACATTCTGTTTTTATCCAAGCACTCACACGTGCGTGGATGGTCTCTCTCTCTCTCTCTTCTCTCTCTCTCTCTCTCCTCTCTCTCTCTCTCTCTCTCTCTCTCCCCCTCTGCCCCCCCCTCTCACCACTACTGTCTCTCTCTCTCTCTCTCTCTCTCTCTCTCTCTCTCTCTCTCCCCCCCTCTGCCCCCCCCCCCCCCCCCTCTCACCACTACTGCCACCACCACCCCATTGTAAGAACGTCAGATACGTCTTCCAGGTTACCCTTCCCACGACCGGATAATTCGATGAATTATATGTGGCACGTTTGTTTGTGTGTGTTCGACGTGTTCGCCGCACCGGCATCCGGCGCGAGCCCACAGCAAAACGCTCATCACCCGCCGCAGACGATAAAATGCGTAAATATTGTGGAATACACAAAGGTCTTGGAGTCGGGCCAGGGTGCTGAGTCTGTCAACGAAACGGGTTTCGCAAGAACCCCCTACTCTTTGAAGTGGAATCGAATGGGAGGAGTGGGAGGAGGAGGAAGAAGAAGGAGGAAAGGGTGGATGGTAGAGGAAGGCGGGTGAGAGTAGGTGAGGCAGGAGGGGTCGAGGACAGAGAGAGAGAGAGAGAGAGAGAGGGGGGGGGGCCTCTGGCAGCGTTTGGACAGGAGCCAGGAGTAAAGCAATGTGTACACGGGGAATTCCTAATGTAATTGCTGCAGACTACAGACCCGCTGAGCTGAAGGTCTAGGGGCGCGTGCACCTCCAGACACGCACGTACACACTGTTCAAGGCTTTCTCCACCATTGCCTCTGGTCCTTGGGGGGAAGGGGGAGGGGGGGGGGAAGGGAGGCGGTAGAGGGTGGATGAAGTGTGAAGGGGTGGCGGAGTAAGGGTGGGGGTGGGGGGGGGGGGGCGTGGATTGCAGCCTGACCTTCCACCTACTTCCTGGTTTCCCCACCACGTCTTTTCCCGGTGTGTTGACCCCATGCTGCTGTTTGCTTCGCTACTTCGCTCTGGCAGTGTCCCGCATTTTCGCCCCGCACTCCGGAGATCTTCATTCCCTTACCCCCCCCCCCCCCCGCTTTCCCTCTTCCTCACCCCCCCCCCCTTTCCCACGCCCACACCCGTCTCCCACCCTCTACCGCTGTAGCCCCTGACGGCACGGTCAAGCTAGAGTTCATTCAGGTCAGAAGTAAGGGAACGTGTGTGCAAGCGAACAGGAATGTTACGTCAAGCAGAACAACTGGAGACAAATGTCGGTGCGAGTTTGTCTTCGGTGGTGATGCTGTTTGTTTCTGGGTGTCTGGTTATCTGTTTGTGCTTGTCTGTCCTCTCAATGTTTCTGGGTGTCTTGTTATCTGTTTGTGCGTGTCTGTCCTCTCACTGTGAGTGTGTCTGCCGGTCCCTCGGGACTTTTCTCAACTGTGCTGTGTGTCCCTTACTGCGCCCACCCCACCCCACCCCACCCCATACCCCCCTCTCCCCTCCCTCTCATTTTTTTTTCCATCTCTCACAAAAATAATACTAGCACTGATCAAGGAATGGCCGTGCTTTTTATGTTGCAAGTAGATTCATAAATAAGCGATAGCAAGGACGAACTTACGAATGAAGAAGTGGACAAACGAAGCAATGAAAGAATACACAACAGATCATGGTTC
>CM031597.1:33242511-33255011 GCA_018398815.1 Conus ventricosus | reverse complement strand
GTTGTGTGTGTTGAAATGCTTAATTGTGATTGTGCATGTTGTGTGTGTTAAAATGCTTATTTGTGACTATGTGTGTGTCGGTGTGAATAAATGGTGTATTGTATCGTAATCTTTCTTGTGTGGTCTCTTGCGGGGCGTGTGAGGTCAGTCACTTCCCTTCACTCCCATCTAGACCGATCCTGTCAGGGCAGACCTCCAGGGTCGGTCGTGACATTTGTGGGGGCTCGTCCGGGATGTGAAGGGTTCTGGCTGTCTCTCTCGTTTCGCGGAGTACCTGTCCAGTTCTGTTTGTTTTGTATACGTTTAGTTAGTTTGTCGTGTTTTTTTTTTGTGGTGGTTGGCTGGGTGACTCTAGCGTGTAGGGAGTCTTGGTGGCCTGAAGGAACATCTGGTGTGACTGGGGAGTCGAGTTGAGACCAAGGGGAATCGACCGCGTCCAGACCTCTTTCCGCCGGGTGCCTCACGCAGATACGGCCGTAAGACTTACCTTTCTGTTGCCACTCAGTCCTCCATTCCTATTCTGTAGTTAACTAGTTTTTTTTTACCGGGTGGTTATTGAGTACAGGTGGGTGTATCGGACGTTAGTGTCACATTTTTTCTCCGGATTCCGTCTGTCATTTTTTTTTGTCGGTGAGCCCCACCGCACTGTTGCTCGTGTTGTGGAGCGCGGTGTTACCAGAGTGGGAGCAGCCTGGACATTTTTTTTTTAATTTTATTTTGTCGGTGAGCCCCACCGCACTGTTGCTCGTGCTGTGGAGCGCGGTGTTGCCAGAGTGGGAGCAGCCTGGACATTGTACGTTGACATTTTTTTTTTTATTTGCTGTTTCACAGTCAGTCACCAAGAGACGTGACATATCCGAGCGGTATTTGTTTCTTTCAAGTAGAACTGTCTTTCCCCTGTATTTGAGAACCGTAGGATATAGTTGTCATGGCAACGTCTGGTGCTGGTGGTATGGCGACGCGTGCGTCGAAGAAGAAAGGTCTTCAAAATGTAGTCCCTACTATTAGTACCAGTACTTCGACTACAGTGACTTCTACTTATTCCAGTGCTGTAGCCGATAGTCCAGCGAGTACTTTCACTACTTTTTCGCAAGGGATCTTCCTGCTGAGACCCCGACTGGCACTTCCGCTCGAAGCGTCAGAGTGTAGTGAAGCAACTGTGGGCTTCTGTTAGTCGCAGAAACCGAAACCCTCTCTTCTCCATGCTTCCCTCGTAAGGAGCATGCCCCGGAGACTTTCCTCATGGGAAAGTCGAGACCCAAGGGACGGGCCAAACGGGTCATCCTCCCGGTCGGGAGTGGTGAATCCTGCCCAGATATCGCCTCTGTCCTGATGTTTTTGGAGCAACAGCGACGTGAGGATGAAGCCCTCCGTAGGGAAGAGGCTGTCAGACAGAAGCCCTTCGTCGGGAAGAGTTAGCTCTGCGCAGAGAGGAGACTGCCAGACAGGAAACTCTACGTAGGGAAGAGGCAACTCTGCGTAAGGAAAGACTGCCAGACAGAAACTTTGCGTAGGGAGAAGGCTGCCAGACAGGAAGCCCTCCGACGGGAAGAGTTAGATCAGCGTAGGGAAAGGCAGCTCTGCGCAGAGAGAGGCTGCCAGACAGGAAGCTCTGCGTAGGGAAGAGATGGAACAACTTCTTTCGCGGACTCCCGCATCTATCTGTAAATCAGGGGTTAATCAACAGGCAAGTGATAGAGTTAGAGGCCCAAAATTAAAGCTTCCAGAGTTCAGACCTAGTGAGTGACATTGATATGTACTTGGAGCATTTTGACAAGGTAGCAAGTTCGTACCAATTGTCCGAGGAACAAAAGGCCATGCACCTTTTTCTGATTATCGGGTGCTGCAAGGGAGTGTTGGCTCACTCTAAATGAAGGCGCGTCTTATGCAGACATGCAATTGGCTCTGCGTAAACGTTTCCACCTTACCCCCAGAGACGTACAGGAGGAAGTTCAGGTCCATGAAAAAGAATAACGACGAGACCTTCATGCAGTTTGAGTTAGTTGCGCAAAACGCTAGGGTACTGGCGTCAGTTGGCTAAGCTGAGCTTGAGGATCTGATTCTCATCGAACAGCTTACCAACAACACCGTGTCCCCTTAGTTGAGATCAGTATAGGCGAGACAGCACCACAGTATTTCGCGGCTGCGATTCATACCGCTGAGTGTTTGCTGAAGCCCGTAGAGCTTATGGGCATCGCCCAGATACGACAGGAAGACCCTCACAGGATTTAGTGGCAATAAGGCGCCGACGACTGCTAGCGGGTCGAACAAGGCAGGCAGTTCATCGGGACCTCAGCACCCCGACTGTGTTTTCTTTGTGGTCGTCCCGGCCACATTAGGAAAGATTGCCCTAAAGCCGCCGGTAGTCATGGGCTAGTTCCTTTCCAGCGTCCTAGTGCCTCGGCTAACGTGAGGTCCATCCCAGCTTCTGGTGGTACAGAGTGTCCATGTTTCTTTCTGTTGTTGGTTCGTCCTTGGTCGACTCCATCAGGGATTCGGGAGCATCAACGCTCTTTGTGGATAAGGATTTGGTTTCCCCTGAGGCTCAGCGGGCGCCAGTTACGATGTGTGCGGGTTGGAGGCTGGTTTTACCTCCACCCGTCCTTCTGTACTCGTTCCTATCTCCACCCCCTACTTCTGTGGCGAAGTAATGGGCTATCGCGGTGGAGCGACCTCTGTATTCCCTTCTCATAGGGAATACCATCACCTTTGCAGACGGACGCAGTCAGTCCTGTGTCTACGGATCTGCCCGTACAGGCATGTGTGGGAGTTACCACGCGCGCCAAAGCCAAGAAGCAGGAGCAGGAATTGCGTCACGTTCTTCAGCCGATCTCTGACGAGGTTCTTGCAAGGGCTGATCCTGCTACCATGGTCGTCTTCAGGCCAGGGACTTGGATGTCCAACGCCTACGACAACTGGTGGATCGTCCCGCTCAGTCGGCCCGAACGCCAAGGTGAGCTTTAAGCTCCACAAGGGAATCCTCTTTAGGGTCTTCACTCAGGCAGATCGGGTGGCCAAGCAGCTAGTCGTCCCCCAAAGCTTGAGAGAATCTGTTCTCCGGCAGCCCATGATTCACCCATGGCAGTCATATGGGCTCAAAGCGGACTCTCGAGCGAGTAAGACAGGACTTTTTCTGGCCGGGGATGAATTCTCAGGTTAGGCAGTACTGTCGCAGTTGCGATGTCTGCCAACGGACAACGCCTAAGGGTCGCTTGACGCGTGTTCCCCTAGGATCAGTGCCACTGGTTGGGGAGCCATTCAGCAAGGTTGGTGTTGACCTGGTGGACCTATTAATCCACCATCCGATCGCGTCACCGCTACATTTTGGTAGTGGTATCTATGCAAACTCGATACCCAGAGGCTGTCCCGCCTAGACTATTCGATGCCCCTACTGTTGCTGAAGCCTCTGGCAGATTTGGACGCGCACTGGCGTGCCAAGAAGAAGTACGGCCGGAAGTTTGTACTGGAGAGCGATCATCATCCTCTCCAGTGCCTGGACCGGATCCGGCCAGTCAGTCGTCGACTCATGAGTTAGGCAGTGGAACTGCAGAGTCATTTTCGCCATATCAGGGTTCCAGCAATACGGATGCTGACTATCTCAGCCGAGCTCCGTAGTCAGCACACCCATTGGAAAAATCAGTCAGAGGGACAATTCCCTCAACCAGGGTTATGTCCCCTTTTGGTCTGTGTAGTGACAGTTAACGGTAGTGAATCACCACTGGCTCAGATTGCTACTTTCATTGTCTGAAGGCTTGTTTGATTGATAGATAAATGTAGTACTATGTATCTCCCTGTAAAATTTTATCGTGGAATATTTGTATTGGATTTATCGTACTCTGTCGTTCACAGAGGGTTGGGTTCGGTCCCATTGTTGTGAATTTGCACATGCGTCAAGGTTCAAAGGAGCACTGTATCTCAGAGAAACAGATGCTTTTAGAAGGGGGTTTGTCACGAGGCCCATGACGATTGGCCCATCTTGGCTGGTGGAATTATTCATTTACTTATTGTTGTTGTTGTGGTCGTGTATCGGTCCCCTAATGTGGCTTGTGGTGTGTTTGCACCTTAATGTCGTTCAGCTCAGGTTAGGTTTACTTTCTCTCTCTCTCTCTAATTTCACTGCCCGTGCAATTGATCCTGCAGGTTCACGGTGGCTGGTACCTTTCTCTTGAACTGGCTGTCTCTATCGGCCTCTCACCTGTCTTTTTACCTGCCGCACGTGCAGCATTCCTCTTGGCTTGAGGTATTCTCACTCTGTGACGTAGGGTGGCATGTTGGCTACCATCGGTTAGGCAGGTTTTCTCTTCACTCGAGCGGAAGATGTCCCTGGGAGCGCCCGCTCCGGTTTTGGTTCTCTACCACATCGTCGAAGGTACGGTCGGTACCTTCATTCCTACAGTCGGCCTGTAGGGGAGGGACGTCATCTCTTTTCCGCATCTGCTCTGCTGGTCCTCTCGACTGGACAGAGGGCAGAGAGTCGCTTGACCCGCCACTTTTTGGTCGCCCACGGGTAGCTGGTAAGCATCAGTTTCGTGTTGTTTTTTTTTGTTGTTGTTGTTGTTAGCCGGCTAATTCTTCTCTTTTGCTCAGTTTTCCTTTTGGTTTCAAAATTATAAAAGAAAATTGTTTGAGACCACTTTTCTCTGGTTAATTCAACTTTTAACCTCGCCATTCAAAATTATATCTAAAATTCTTTCTCCTTTCAATGCATCTGTGATGCGGTAGTCGGTGGGGATGGGGGAGAACCTGGTGATTAGGGTTGGGACTTGCTTGGTCTCGCTCGTCCTCCCCTGTCACAATCGCCGGTCTCTTATTCTTCGGCCACCATCTGTTTGTGTTTGCAAGGGGAACGAGTGTTTTGTGTTTGCGAGCGTGCGTACGCGTGATTAGTCATTTGGAGCGTGGTTGGAGACTCTGTTGAATGAGCAGCAGCGCACTGCGCCGGCATAAAAGACGTTGGAAAAACGAGGCCGGAACTCTGGAGTCAAGAACACCCATACCCACGCTGATAACCCAAGCGAAGAACTTCACAAGCTCTTTATGCGCAACGCCAAAAGCTCAAAGCTTGCAAGTGCGAAAGAGAAATGAGAGTTAGTAAGTGTGGGAAAACTAAGGAACTCGATGTTTTCATTGAAAAGAGCTCACCGGAACCCGGACGAGCCAGATTCAGTGACAACGCCTGTGCATCCTATGAGAACGCATATTGAATAAAACCGCCAGAGTTTTAAGACTCTTCCCTTCAGAAATCCAGACGCAAGTGAGAGACGGATTATATCCGGAATAGGAGGAGAGTGGAACGGGGAAGGAATGTCAAGAAACTGCCGCAGGCTGCCTCACAGTTTGAGAAACAGGGGCTGGAGAAACGCTGAAAGCGGAACAGATTGTCTCGAACACAGCAGAATCAGGGAGGAGGAGGAGAGTGGGGGAAAAAAAAAGAAAAAAGAAAAAGAAAGGATTCCCAATATTACTTTCCCAGCGAGGCCTCCCATTTTATTCCGAGGACCTGAAGTCTGAGACACAATGGACATGGAAACTGTTGAACAGAATCTCAGGAAAACGCATTGCAACCTTTGTTTGTTTGTTTGTTTCTTTTTTGTGCTTGTTTGTGTGTTTGTTTTTGTTCGTCTTAGTGGCTTTTCTTTCTTTCCTTCATATTTTCTTTCTGTTTTTTTTTTCCTTTCGCATTCTTTCTTACGCTCTATTTCACTTCGTTTTTTTCTTACTTTTCTTTCTTGCGCTCTTTTCTGTCGTGTGTGTGTGTGTGTTTGGTGGTTTTTTTTTCTCATTTCTTTCGTTCTTTTTTCTCTCTAACATTCTTCCCTCGTTTTCTTTTCTTTTTTTTTTTTTTCTTTTTTTTTTTTTTTTACATTCCCTCTTTTTTTTTACTTTTTATCTTGTACTTTTCTCTACTTGTATTCCCTTCTTTCTTCTTTTGATTTTTTTTTCCTTTTGTTTTCAGTAATTATTTTATGTTTTTTTGTTACGTCCTTCCTTGTTAATATGTTCTTCCTCTCCCTGTGTGTGTGAGTGTGTGTGAGTGTGTGTGTGTGTGTGTGTGTGTGTGTGTGTGTGTGTGTGTGTGTGTGTGTGTGTGTGTGTGTGTGTGCGTGCGCGCGCGTGTGTGTGTGTGTGCGTGTGTGTGTGATGTTTTTCCAGAAGAAAAAAAAAACCTACGCGCTTTTTTTTCTTTTTCTTTTTTTTTTCCCCTTTTGGTCTCTTTCTAACGTGCTTGTTTCTAAAGAAATTCGTTTGCTGTTTGTGTGTTTTGGTCTTTCTTGCGGTCGTCCTTTTTTTTTTTGCCCCAGATACTAGGTTTTATTGTTGGAATGTTTGTTTCTTACGCTCATTCTTTCTGTCTTGCGTTCTGTCTTTCTTTCTTACGTTCTTCCTCAAAGCTTTTATTTTCAATGTTCTCCCCCCCCCCCCCCTCCCGATTCTTTAGTTTACAGTGTTCTCTTTTTTTTTTTCCCCTCCCTGCGATTTTTCGTTCGTTCTTTCTTCCTTTTCTTATTTTCTTCCTTTTTCTGCTTTTATGTTCATTCTCTCACCCCCCCCCTCCCCCCAATTCTTTTGAGTACCGCCTCATTTCTGCCTCTATAGATTCGTTCATAGGGTGGCGACAGCGTCATCGTCGTCGTGGTGTGTATGTGTGTCAGGCGGTGGGTGACCTAGTTTGGATGTGATGTATGGTGGAGCACCATGAAGCCGATCGAACCCTCCCCTCACTTCCAGACATTAACCTACTTTTTCCCCCTCTTGACGTCATATCCGGTTGCAGCGTCTTCGATCGGTGCACTTTTAGGTTACGACAACCGGAGAAGAGGAGGGGGAGGGGGTAGGGGGTGGAGGGGGCCGAATCAATCAACGTGATAACGAATTTGAACGTGGATGGTTTGGGGATAGTGAGTCCGTATTGTGAATGTTCACCTTGCTCATCTGCCGTGTCTATCCTGCCTTCCTTCCCTCCCTCCCTTTCTCCCTTCCTTCCCCCCCCCCCTCTCTCTCTCTCTCTCTCTCTCACTCTCTCTCCTCTCTCTCCTCTCTCTCTCTCTCTCTCGCTCTCTCTCTCTCTCTCTTTTGTGTCTCTCCCTCTCTGTCTCTGTCTGTCTGTCTGTCTCTCTCTCTCTCTCTCTCTCTCTCTCTCTCTCTCTCTCTCTCTCTCTCTCTCCTCTCTCTCTCTCCTCTCTCTCTCTCTCTTCACAGTTTTTTTTCCTACCAAAGAACCACAATTCATGTGTAGTTGTACTCAAAATACTGTCAGCCTATAATTTGCATCCGATTGTCAGCAAAAGAGCGAACGAACAAAAGACTTTAATCGGTGTAAGCCTTGGCCCCCTTCCGATAGGGGCACAATACAACAATAACAATTCATACAGCAACGTAACATAGAGTTTGACAATAAGAAACTGACAGGTAAGCATAGTAAGTGAAACTGACAGGTAAGCATAGTAAGTGAAACTGACAGGTAAGCATAGTAAGTGCACAAATGAGTACGGCTATTTGGTTCAATTAACTGACCAAAGAGACGAAAGAGAAGATGGGGGAGGAACTAGTAGGATGTAGAAGGGTAAGAGGCGTTTTGGAGAAGGGAGGTGGGAGCAGATTTTGGGAAAGGGAGGAGGAGGGGGGAGAGCTGGAGAAGGGGGGGGGGGGGGGTTGGTATCGGTAGATCGGACCGGTTTATTTTTGATTTGAACGTCTTCCTTCCCCGCATACTTTGAGGTCTCACTTCGATGACCGATGAATTCGTGACTGTCACATGGACTGCCAGCGTTTGCAATCATGGACTTGCCTCGTTGTTTGCAGCTGATGGTCCTGTCAGAACCGATTCCGTGCACAGTGTTTGTCAGGTGACGTATCGAGTGTGGTGGACTTAAGCAGTGTGGTAAGCGTAGCTATATTCTGCGATTTTCATGCGATCGGCAGCCATACACAGTACGCGTCTGAAAGTCGGACAAGAACGTTTAGTGCCCCTCTCTCCTCTCTCTCTCTCTTCTCTCTCTCTCTCTCTCTCCTCTCTCTCTCTCTCTCTCTCTCCTCTCTCTCATCTCTCTGTCTTTGTTTGTCTCTGTCTTTCTGTCTGTCTGTCTCTCTCTCTCCCCTCCCCCCTCTCTCTCTGTCTTTGTCTGTCTGTCTGTCTGTCTGTCTCTCTCTTTCTCTCTCTCTCTCTCTCTCTCTCTCTCTCTCTCTCTCTCTCTCTGCCTTCCTTTCTCTTTCTGCCAGACTGTCTCTCTCTCTCTCTGTCTCTTTCTCTCTCTCGCTGCATGTCTGCCTGTGTGTGTGTGTGTGTGTGTGCGCGCGTGCGCCCCCCCCCCCTCGCTCTCTCTCTCTCTGAGTAAAGTGCCCCTTTTTGCTCCCTCCTCTCTCTCTCTCTCTCTCTCTCTCTCTCTCTCTCTCTCTCTTTGTGCCTGCCTCTCTTTCTCTATGCCTCTCTCTCTCTCTCTCTCTCTCTCTCTCTCTCTCTCTCTCTCTCTCTCTTCTCTCTCTCTCTTTTAGTCTCTCACTCTGCCTTTCTGCCTCTCTCTCTCTCTCTCTCTCTCTCTCTCTCTCTCTCTCCTCTCTCTCTCTCTCCTCTGTCTGTCTGTCTGTCTTGGTCTCTCACTCTGCCTTTCTGCCTCTCTCTCTCTCTTCTTTTTAACAATGGACATACATTTGTTCTTATACTTTCCAAGTGTGATGTTGCTCAAAGCAATGTCCTCGGATCTGCCCTCTTCTCATTATCTGTTAAGGATCTGCTTTCATTCTTACAGGCTGTTTGTGACTGGTGTGCAGATAGCTTTCGACATTTTCCAGCATTTACTTACATGACGACAGACATAAAAACTACAGCTGACCCCGTGAAAATCTTGTTCAGAGATGTCCCACCAGATGAGATTGTTTAGTTCCTGGAAGTGATAAACATTGTTCATCTGGTCTGATCTTTGATGGAAGAAAGATGTTAAAGCAATCTCAGCGATTTTTTTGTGTGTAGAACATCTGTTTTGAGGACGTGTGAATATTTTTGCACGTCTTATTTAAAAAGTGACTGACGAGGTGACAGCCGCGATATGGCCCTTTGCGGTCGGCTGGGCTATTATATCGCAAGAAGTAAATCGGTTGAATGATGTAAATTAACTCTGATCAGTTTGAACCCAAACAAAGCCACGCCCGTTCTTTTGTTCCGGTACACATCAACAGCGAGAGTATTGCACAAGTAGACTGACATATAGTTTTAGGAGCAAGAAAAGGCAGTCTTTAATCGTGTGTGACATATTTATACGTAAGAAAAATACTCAGAAAGACCTGTATATTAAGACATAACCGATCATTTACGAAAAGTGTATAAAACGTATTAAAGCAGAAGCATCGACTGTCCAAAATGAAACTTCTTCAACATCCATTTTCGCAAACTGTTTTGCATGCATGTAGCGAATCTTATGTAAATTATTCTTCTACGACTGGGACTCGGCAAGTGAGCATACCCCGAGTCCACTGCTTAGTATTTACAGGCGAGCTAAAAAAAAAAAAAATCCTTCCGCTAAATTATTAACGTTACATCCTCTACTAACTGTGCCAGCTTTGTTTTTTTGCTTTAGTCGTGAAAGTGGATGACGGTAAAGCAGTCTTTACGTTCAAAGTTTATCTCGGGGTATGGTCTGTAACGGATCTCTCTCTCTCTCTCTCTCTCTCTCTCTCTCTCTCTCTGTGTCATGTCTTGGCGCTGTCGTGAAAACAGCTCGCCCCGTTTCATTGTCATTGTTTGTCTGTCCGTCTGTCTCTCTTCGACATCTCCCCTCTCCCCCCCCCCCCCCCCTCTCTCTCTCTCCTCTCTCTCTCTCATGTCTTGGCGCTGTCGTGAAAACAGCTCACCCCATTTCATTGTCATTGTCTGTCCGTCTGTCTTTGACATTCCTCCCCCTCCCCCCTCCGTCCCCCCCCCCCCCCATCTCTCTCTCTCTCTCTCTCTCGGAGTGTGCGTACATATGTACTTGTGCGCGCGCGCGCTGTGTGTGTGTGAGAGAGCGCGCGCGCGTTCATGCGAGCGTGTATGAAGACCCCGTACACTGGCACGGGAGAGGCCCTGATCAAGAGGGTGATGGTAACTCGACGGTTCGAGCTGCAGCTCGGACGGACGGATGACCTGTCTTTCGACCCTGTGTTCACTTGACGACCTCGACTTCCGGGTCATCGTTGTCTCGTCACAACCTGAAAGAGACGGTCGGTGCAGTTTCCAGATTGTCGTCCTTTGCCTGCCAGAGGACATTCCCAGCTGTAGTGAGACTGGTCTGAGCCCAAGTGGTAGTGGTTACGCATACGCCTCTCACTCTTCCTGGTTCGGTTCTGCCTACCTAACCTAACCCCCGCCCCCTACCCCACCCTAATTCCCTTCCCTCGCCCCGCCCCCCCCCCCCCCCCCTCTCTCTCTCTCTCTCTCCTTTGTGGAAGGGGGGGGGGGGGGGGGGGGCAGGTGAATCACTGTGGCTGAATATTTATAACGGATGTCGGGAGTGTGTGTGTGTGTGTGTGCGCGCGCGCGCGCACGGACGCGTGCCTGTGTGTATATTACGAATGCATATACGGGCGCATGTTTGGAATGTGCGCTTGTTTGAAACTGGTTTAGATGTTTGTAATGGTACTTGGCTGGTATATTCTCGCGCTCTGTGAATCGCGCTCTGTGAATTTAGTTTGAAGGAGGACGGCCCGAAAATGAATACTCTTCGTCCACCCCTCCGGTCCACCCTCCCCCACATCCCCCTCCCTCCCTTAAAGTGACGACTCAAATCGGAGTGAATGTGTGTGTGTGTGTGTGTGTGTGTGTGCGCGCGCGCATGTTTAATTTTATGTACGTGTGCGCACGACCGCGCACACGCGCGCGCCTCATGCGTACGTATGCATTATATATGTGTGCGCACGCGTTTTGTGTGTGTGCGCGCGCGCGTGATCGTTCTCACGCGCGCTCACGCGCACGTGCGTAAGATGTATGCTGGCGTACCGAACCAGACGACATCACCACCTGTCCGCTTACGCAGGCTGTGCAAGGCGCTCTCCTGCCGTGCTAATTACGTTCCTGTTGCCTGGCAGCCCAGACCTCCTCCGAGCTGACCGGAAGGCCCCCCCCCCCCCCCCCCCCCCCCCCCCCCCCCCCCCCCCGTTCAGACGGATCGCGCGCGCACATGTGTACCGTATTTACCTGAGTGCGGGAAAGTACCCGGGAGGTCACCATGCGATAACAGACCGCAGGTAAAATCAGCGCGGTACACGGACGGCTGAAGTCGGGCTGCGGCTCCTCCCGGACAGTACAGACCTCCGCTACCACAACCGATCCCGATGCAGTCGTCTGATGCGGTGTTATGGGCTCGTCCTCCTTGGGGGGCGGTGGGAGGGGGTGGGGTGGGGGGGGGGGTGCACTCCATCTCCCCGGTTAGTGTCCTCGAAATCGAGGTGGTGGTGGTGGTGTGGTCTGCTCTGCTTGACAGACGGATACACCTACCACCCGACATACGCGACCTTGGCGGAGACTTGGGAAAGTTTTTGTCAGTGGATTCTTTCCTCGATGCCAGGAGCACGCTTGGTGTGTGTGTGTGTGTGTGTGTGTGTGTGTGTGTGTGTGTGTGTGAATTTTTTTCTTCTCTTCCGTTGAGGCCCACAATCAAACTTGATTATTCTGGCACCTATAACTGGGAGGTTCGCTGCAGATAAATCTGGGTTGTAGGCGTATATTTGGAGTTGAGTTTTACATCATGATGATGATAGGGGGTGGAGGAAGAGGGTAGCGCGAGGGGGGATGATGATAGGGGGTGGAGGAAGAGGGTAGCGCGAGGGGGGGATGATGATAGGGGTGGAGGAAGAGGGTAGCGCGAGGGGGGATGATGATAGGGGGTGGAGGAAGAGGGTAGCGCGAGGGGGGATGATGATAGGGGGTGGAGGAAGAGGGTAGCGCGAGGGGGGGATGATGATAGGGGGTGGAGGAAGAGGGTAGCGCGAGGGGGGGATGATGATAGGGGGTGGAGAAGAGGGTAGCGCGAGGGGGGATGATGATAGGGGGTGGAGGAAGAGGGTAGCGCGAGGGGGGATGATGATAGGGGGTGGAGGAAGAGGTAGCGCGAGGGGGGATGATGATAGGGGTGGAGGAAGAGGGTAGCGCGAGGGGGGATGATGATAGGGGGTGGAGGAAGAGGGTAGCGCGAGGGGGGATGATGATAGGGGGTGGAGGAAGAGGGTAGCGCGAGGGGGGATGATGATAGGGGGTGGAGGAAGAGGGTAGCGCGAGGGGGGGGGGGGGTCTGAGGGATAGGAGGCGGGGGGTGGGGGAGGAGGGGGGGTCTATTCAGGGCTCTTTGAGGCCCTTGACACGAATGTGTCAAGTGTTGTGGCCTCAGCTGTTCCTTGTAGGAGATTGTTCCAGTTTTCAATAGTTCTGGGCAGGAAGGAATTAGGAGATTGTTCCAGTTTTCAATAGTTCTGGGCAGGAAGGAATTAGGAGATTGTTCCAGTTTTCAATAGTTCTGGGCAGGAAGGAATTA
>CM031597.1:33232511-33237511 GCA_018398815.1 Conus ventricosus | reverse complement strand
TGTTTGATTCCAAAGCATTGAGTTCGTTCTTGAACATGTGTAGTAAAGTTTAGACTTTACTTGGTTTGATGGCGAAGCATGATATATGAATGAGATCGTAAGAAAGCTGTGAGGTGTTTGGGTGGCGTTTCCCTTTCCCCCATCGACTCCCCAGAGGTTGAAAATTTATTGGGGGCCCTTGCCAGGATATTCGGCCCCTTTTTTATTTTTGTTAAAATTTCTCGAGGGGAAGGGGGGGGATTAAAGTATTGAAATCAAAGACAGGGTTGTTTATGTATGCCCCCAAGATGTTAAATACTGGGGTTGGCTTTGTTTCCCAAAAATTGTCTAGGCTTGGATTCAGCCCAGAGATTATTTCGACGTTTGCCTAAAATTCGCTCTCATAGTTGGGTCGGGCGCTGGGGTCTTATAAAAACTAACTACTTTTTCCCCAAGCTAATTTAAATTTCATAGGTTTGGCTATTACGTCACGCGTGTCGGTTAACCCCCATTTTGGTGTCGTAGTTTTAAAATTTGTTCAAAAAAAAAAAAAAAGATATAAAGGGGGAAGAAAAGAACACCCCCATTGAACAAATTGTGGCGTTGCTCGTGATTAGGCTACACAGGGAAGAGTTGCGAGCGTTCGTTTAAAAACCGCAAAGATGGAAAGGGATGAGCGAGCGGAAAGAGACGGTCGGGTGGAAAAAAAGAAGAAACAAAAGGGTTTAAGGGTTAGGCTAAAAGGGGAAAGGGAGGGGAAACAGAAAGATTTAGGATTTAGGCTAACGCAACGCAGGAAACGGAAAGAGAAAAGCAGGAACGGAAGATTAAGGTTGGAATTTAAATTAGAGAAGTGAGGATACAAAGGGAGACCCCGAGGATGGGAGTTCAGTTTCCAGGATTGTGCGCAGTTTCCTCCCCCACCCCGTTGCCAAAATTTTCTCTGAAGGAACGATTTGATTGATGCATACACAGTCGTTTCGAAACGTTTGCGACGTCGGGGTTGGGTCCCGAGAGTGGGCATATTTTGTAGCGTTATGCGGGGAAGGCATTAAGATTTTTCATGGTTACCAGAGAACAACGTCTGATTTCAGCGCTGGAAGGAATCGTTTAGAAAAGGGTTTGACCTCCCCGGGGGGGGTTTAGGAGAAATTTGTTCAGCTAAATTACAAGAGGTGAGGGGTCACTCGTTTGGGCACGTTTAGATATATTTTGAGAAATGGTTAGAGTGAGCGGTCGGGAGGAGTTCGTGAGTTGAAAGAGCTGTTAGAAGGAAAAGATTTTGTCAGGTTGCGGCCCTGAGTTAACCATACATTTGAAAAAGGACAGAGAGACAGAGGGGGTTTTTTGAAGTTCGCAGAGGTGTTGAGAGGCACGTTGGGGATAAGGGGCCGGGAAACAGGTGTAGGCAAGGTGAGAGAGGCAAGGAGACTGGGGAGTTTTCTGCAAAGTCTGAAACCCGTGGTGGGGGGGAAGGGGGGCCTGGCATTTGGTTTTCTTTTTTCCCAAAAAAAGGGACATGTGGCGGGTTGTGCGGGTTCCAGAAGGCAGCAGCCTTGCAAGAGGTGGATAAGGGTCGAGGGGAAACGATGCAGTGGAACCAAAAGGGATCCAATCTGAGGAGGGTGGTGTGCAGCTATGGCTAGCACTGGACAGCAGTCGTGTCGGTTGGAGGCACTAGGCTGAGTGGTTCGTACCAGTGGAAGGAGGGTGGATTGGCCAGCAGGAGGTTGAAGTGTATTACGAGGACACTGGTTGTACATGCGGGGTAGTACGAACATTCGCTGGTCTGAGAAAGGGGATTTGACAGGGCAAAATTCAGGACCTGTACTCTAATCGATGGCACTGTGAGGGAGTTTCCAGTTTGCTAAGATTAAGAAGTATGTACCCTTTATTCTCAGGGAGTTGTCTTCGTTTGGTGATGGAGAAACCCTTCTTGAATTTGATCATTGGAATATTCTGGGGGCAAGGGATCCAGGGGATCCTGAGTTGTTGAGGCTGATACAGGGGGCAAAGCAGTTCAAACACGGAGCAAGAAGGAGGAAAAGGTTGATAATCGTTAGCGTTCCAGAACAAGGAATTCGGGCATAGATGTGTCGCCTGGATGAGTTTGGGCAGGCGCAGGAACAAGGACCATCGCCTCGTGAAGTCATGGGAGAGTGGAAAGTGGTGGAAGTGAAACAGGAGGTTAGAGGAGGTGAGGACAGAATTTCCTTGTGAAAAGGGGGCTGTTGTGTACCGAGTGTTCACCAAGGGGAAGACGGTTAGGTGACCATCAGTTAGAGGTACAGCAGGTTATCGTGACACTGTCATGTCAGTGGGGTCACGAAGTTCGCTCATGGCGGGTCATCTCGGCACCAGCAAAACAGCTGACGATCTTCGATGATTTTCATTGGCAGGGCAATGGCAGACAATCAAGCGTTTCTGCATGTCATGTGAAGTGTGTGCAAAAAAATAAAAGGTCAGAACCACATGGGGGTGAAGTGGAGGCGCTCTTAAACAGGCCCCTTTAATTGACACTCCATTAGGAGGGTGGCTGTTGAATGATTAGGCCCAATCGCGCCTGTTCCAAAGGGTGGCAAGGTATGTGTTGACGCTCTTGGACTACGCGCCAGATACCCAGAAGCAGTTGCATGAAAAGGCTTAGATACGCAACAGGGCGCTGAAGGGCTGGTAGACATCTTTTCACGAGTGGGTGTGCAAGCACAAATGTTCTCGTGAAGGGGGGTCACAGTTCATCAGGCGTGATGGGGAGGTCAAAAGGTGTAAGGGATCACACAGTTCTCACTACTCAACCTACCACCGCAATGGCCCATTGGCTTGGTGGAGAGGTTTCAATGGTGTGCTGTAAGGGCATCTTAAAGAAGCTCTGTGAGGAAGGCCAGCAGGATTGGGACCGCTCATTCAGCGGCACTGTTGCCTTCAGGAAAGCCCTCAGGAGAGCACAGGCTTTTCGGCCATTTGAGCTGTGTATCGGGGGACAGTTCGGGGACAGTGTGCATTCAAAGAGCTGTGGTCCGGAGAACAGGAGTCGGAAGAGGTCAAAACCACTTATCAGTATGTGGTGGACCTACGCAATTAGGCTAGAGGAGACAGTAAGGTCGCAAGGGAGAGTTTGCAGGAGGCTAGGGTCGTCCGCCGCCGAATATGAAGGAAGGTGTGAGGGATGCAATTCCTACAAGGTGGAGAGACAAAGTCCTGTTATGCTTCCACGGATCCCAAACAAGCTGCTGATGCAATTGGGAAGGGACTTAATCATCATTGAAAAGGTAGATCAGGATACCGAATCGTTGTGAAGGGAAATCCAAATCTTTTTCCATGCAAGTTTGCTCCGCAATATTTTCAGCGTGAGATCTCAGCACAAGGACGCAGCAGCATTATTGATGGAGGGAAGAGAACCAGCAGAAGAAGGGTAGATTTTGTTGCATGCGTTTCAGGAGAAGAGTCATAACAGGGATGTGTACTGTATGAAGGGCTAGACAGTAGGAGACGGGGGAAGTTAGGGGGCTCCTAGATCAGTATAGGGGTTCCCTGACTGATAAACAGGCTGGACAACTCTAGAGAATGTACGGTGGAGTTAACATCGCAAAAACCCGTACATGTGAAAGGCCTACCGATCCTATGCACAAGCTAGTGATCGAGGAGGAGTAGGTAAAGATGTTGGACCTTGGGGGTGATTGAAACGTTCCAATCATGTATAGTTGCACCGTCGTCTTAGGGAAAAGTCAGGTGAGAGCATCGATTCTGTATGTCGGACTATAGACGTCCTGAACAGTTGTCTCCAAGGTCGATGCAGAGGTCTTACGAAATGGAAGACTGTTCGCTCAGATCGCACAAGCAAGAGCTGTATTACCAGGATAGATCTGAGCAAGGGTTATGGCAAATAGCTTGAGTTGAGGACTCAAAGGAAGTAAGCATTCTCCACTCCTTATGGGGCTATACAGATCGGCGAGTACTTCCTTTGTAATGGTCAAGCGCCTGCATGTCTTCTATCGGATGATGAGGGAAGTTATTGAGGGATTGGAAGGCGTTGTGATTTTACATGGATGACATTATGATCGATCGGGAATGGGAGGAGCATATGCAGGCAGCTAGGAGCAGTTTTAGAGAGGTTGCTCCCGCCACCACTCAGCCTGACCAACACAAAGTGCCAGGTGGTTTTCCAAGCTGGAGTTCCTGGTTTTGTTGTCGGAGGCGACACAAAGCCGGAAGAGGAAAGGGTGGAGAAGATGATGATTCAGAGAGACCAAAGCCAACCGAGTCGGATGTCTGCTAGGTTTTATTGGCTTCTATAGGGAGTTTGTTCCCCAACTTCGCCGCAATCACTGAGTCCTCTCAGTGATTTGGTCAGGCAGGGAAACCGGCAGTGGTCGTGTGGTCGGACGCTGCTGAGCCAGCACTGCAGACGGTGTTGAAAGACAAGGTTCCGTCCCATCTTGAAGCTACAGATATGTCCAAAACCATTTTGTTGCGGTCAGATGCATCAGGCGGTGGGATAGGTGCAGTATTGTTGAGGGAGCATGAGGGGTCGAGTTTCCTGTGAGGATGCTAGCAGGAAGTTGACAAAAAGTGTGAAGAAGGGTACGCAACTGTAGAGAGTGTTTAGCTGTCGTGTGGGCCGTGCAGAAAATTCCACAGATACTTGTATGGAAGGTGTCGGTGATAGAGACAGTTCTTCAACCACTCAAATTCTGCAGGAGGCGCAGTAGAAAAACAAGCTGAGTGCTGCGTTGGGCAAGGCATGCAGCCTTACAGGTTCCGAGAGCAGTACAATCTGGGTCGACAGAAATGTCGGAGCTGACTATTTAAGCCGTGTATGTAGTTAGCAAGCTGCAATCAGAGGACGTCGGTCATATCAGGGGTGCTTGGTTGATTAATCAGGGTTGATTTCCGTTATGTTCGATTGGATATGGGTTCATTCCTGTTGGCTATGGTTCATATTTTTGTGTGAGATTTGTCATGTAATTGTAGTTATGCTTGGAGCGTTGGACAGTCGATTGTGTAGTAATGAATTCTTTGCA
>CM031597.1:33207511-33220011 GCA_018398815.1 Conus ventricosus | reverse complement strand
ACGCGCGCACACGCACGCACAATCACACAGGTAGATAAATGGACAGTCGGAGAGAGACGCGAAATGGATTGGGAGAAGAGAGTGGGGAGGGGTAAAGACAGACGCAAAATGGATTTTTTTTTTTTTTTGTTGGGGGGGGGGGGGGGGGGGGGGGTTCTGTGCATACCACCAGTCTTAAAAGATCCATTCAGAACTGTCGTAAACGAAAGCAAACTACAACTCCCGTTGAAAAAACTACGACACAACTACGCTCCTCCACAGCCTTGCTTAAAAGTTTAAAGAGAGGAGGATGCAAAATACAAAGAGTCGGATGGAATTTATTTTGTACTACGCTGTACCAGACACGAATCTTTTTAATCTCTCCGTGGTCTATAACAGCCCTATACACTGTGAAGGTGCCATTTCAGTCCACACATACTGAAAGGCTGTAGGGCCTCCTGAGTTGTGTATCGATTTGGTAGCAGTTGTAGAAAATATTGTAACTCGTGGACGGGATTGTTGATTTACACACCACACGCACGCGTTCACGCACGCACGCACGCACGCACGCACGCACGCACGCACGCACGCACACGCACACACACACACACACACACACACACACACACACACACACACACACCACACAGGCATACTCTCTCACTCTCTCTCTCTCTCTCTCTCTCTCTCACACAACACACACACACACACACACACACACACACACACCACACACACACACACGCACACACACTTACGCTCACAGAGAGAGAGGGGGAGAGAGAGACACACACAGAGAGAGGGAGAGAGAGAGAGAGAGCGAGCAAACCGGCCGTTATTGCAGGCAAACACAAAGGTCGTAATGACCCGTCTCTCTCCTCCCTCTCACTCCTTCCCTCCCCCCCTCCCCAGCCACCATCCCCATTTCTCACCACCTCCCTGCCCCAAAGTGAAAAAGGAAGAAGACATGTCAGCCCTACTTTTGCATTGAAATAATGTAATGCGTGGGAACACAAAAGCCAAAGAGGAAATGACACAAACTATAAAATGGCAGCCGAGGTTTCCAGTATTACCATGTATTCACCGATGCTGTTTAAAAGCACGTATTTCTCCCCCCCCCCCCTCTCTCTCTCTCTCTCGCTCGCTCGCTCGCTCGCTTGCTCTCTCCCTCCCTCCCTCTCTGCTCCTCCCCCCTTGCTTTCTCCCTCTCTGCATGAGAGAGAGAGAGAGAGAGAGAGGTGTGTGTGTGTGTGTGTGTGTGTGTGTGTGTGTGTGTGTGTGTTCGTATGAACCGACTACTGTAGGAAAAGGAGGGAGCAAGGATTTGTCAAATAACATGTCACATTTGTTAATACAATCGCCACCTCTCTCTCTCTCTCTCTCTCTCTCTCTCTCTCTCTCTCTCTCTCTCTCTCTCTGTATGTCACAAAACACACACACACCACACACACACACACACACACACACACACACACACACACACACACGCATACATGCTATGTGAAATGCGCGTGCACGCGCTTTTCTAAGCCAACAGTTTAAATTAAACGAAGTGGACGATTTCAGAGGTCTTGGTACAGTCTTGGTACACTTTTTGAAAGGAAGAGGAACGCTTCGGACGTGAAAGAGGTGTGGGGGGAGGGGGGGGGGGGGGTAGGAAGGCGGATAGGAAAGAAGGGGGGGGGGGGCGGGGGGGGGGGGGGGGGGCGGCACCCATACAGACGCAAAACGCATTGGTATGATGTTATATCACCTTGCACTGTTTTCGCTTGTGAAAGCGTACATCTGACTGACTGTTCTCCCACCCGCCCTTGTTGCAGATTGTTGTGTTCCGTCCGTCTTAATCCAGTATGCACACAGACCTTAATCTGTGAGTGGCCTCTCTATTTTGGGCCAGCAGAAATGACAACGCGTCGCTTCTGACTGCTGACCTTTTGACGGCTTCGGGAGAGAAAGAGAGAGAGAGAGAGACAGAGAGAGAGAGAGAGAGGGAGAGGGAGAGGTTGGGGGGGGGGGGGGGAAATATTGTGACAGATACAAATCAATTTTCCGAACGTGGCCAACTTTTTGCTTTGACGATTCTCAGCTATATTTGGCTTGTTGTTTTGGCCGCCGACTGCGAGTTTGACATTCAGCCAGGTGGGGTGGGGGGTTGGAGATTTCTCTCTCTCTCTCTCTCTCTCTCTCTCTCTCTCTCTTCTCTCTCTCTCTCCTCTCTCTCTCTTTCGGTGTGTGGTGTGTGTGTGTGTGTGTGTGTGTGTGTGTGTGTGTGTTAGGGCTTTTGGTTTGTGTGCTTTCAATGCTTTTAAAATGAGAAAAAGCAAAAGAACAAAGTTTTGTAAAGGCGCACTTTGCGTTTTACTATAGTCCAGCCGGCCACGCAGCGCCCTTTCGGGGATGGAAAACATTCAGGAAACGAGGTAATAAAACACACAAAAGCATTACAGAGACTGGAGAGAGAGAGAGAGAGAGAGAGAGAGAGAGAGAGAGAGAGAGAGAGAGAGAGAGATTGTTTTCTTTTTTATTATCGTTATGAGGGAGAAGTAGAAAGGCGACAGACAGTTGGTCCTCAGGAAAAAGAAATATTAAATAATAGATTAACAGATAAATGGAATAAATAGTGAAATAAAGATAAATGGGTAAATGATGACATATGTTTGTGTTATTACCAGGGCATAGAAGTTACAGAATGAGTCGCGCGCGCGCGCGCGCGCGCGCGCGCGCCGCACGCGCACGCACGCACGCACGCACGCACGCACGCACGCACGCACGCACGCACGCACGCACGCACGCACGCACGCACATACACACTGACTGACTGAAACCAATTTATTGTCAGATTAACTCAAGGTTGTACTGACATTTAAGAAAACATTATGAACAGAATATGAACGTTTTTCATTCAAAGCAAAGAAGCATAATTAACACACAAAAATACGTGCGCACACACACACACACACACACACACACACACACACACACACACACACACACGTACTCACATACACACACACACACGCACAAACACACGCACTTACATAAATACACAAATACACACATCTCAATACAAACACACCCATACCCTCACATATACTCAAACTTACACACTCGCACACACAGACATACACACGCGCACACACACCCGCGCGCCCCACACACACACACACACACACACACACACACACACACACACACACACACACACACACACACGCGCACACACACCCGCGCGCGCACGCACACACACACATTCATACTCGAGCACTCGTACACACATGCATTCACTCTCACAAACACACTCTTTCACGCACACATACACGCGCGCACGCACATACACACCCACGCCCCACACACACACACACACACACACACACACACACACACACACACACACACACACACACATACACACACACACACACGCACGCACGCACACACAGAGAAAAAAAAAATTCTGCCAATTATATACAATCCTGTACCCCTTTGCACCTCCCCCCCCCCCCCCCCCTCCTCCCCCAGCCAGGAGCGACGGGATCAAGAGAGATCGGAGCAGCAGAACGGACGACATGAACAGGTTGGAGCTGGTCTCGGTACCACTTGTGTCGCGAATGAACTGGCCGTACCTAACACCGAATTGGATGAACATAGTACACAGCACAGGAGGAACACATCAAGCCGATTCGAGATGATGATGACACGTCGTATATTCAGGATACGCTTCGGTGTTTGCGTTCCGATCTACATGTAGGAGTGAAACAGCAGGGGCCCAGAAATCCACCCGTCGGACATCGACACAAGTCTGGAGCAAGCTATAAACAAAATTATCGCTGGTTTTTTATACGGGAATGGTTAAGGGTTATGCCGTTACTCTTACAGAGCGACAGGTGCAGAGACGACTCCGAGATCCGCACAGAAATCAAGCTTTTCGGAAGGTCGTGCTCCATCAAACGGATGACGTGGGTGTGCTGCTGTGTGATATCAGACGACGTCGTTCTAGAATATTCCTGCGATCGTGTTCGGAAGACAACTGCTTATTCTGTTTTGACAAGCAGGAAGAAAGACACATGTCATCGGAGGAATGTGTTAAATTGGCCTACCTTCGGAAAAGAAGACGCAGCGGCAACACGAAGCATGCAGAGACCCAAGCATGTGCTCTATGGCGCCTGCACGCTGTCCACGGACTGATCCAGTTTTACTGGGTGACCGTCGTCTACAGAACTGACAGTGAATACCAGTGACATGTTCTCGTTCTCAAATTCATCATGTAAAGTGAAAGAAAAGGACATTGCTGTGGTTTCCATGTTAATGAAATCGAAATTGAGTCGCGTTTTGTTGTTGTCCATCGCGTCGATTTGCTTAATGGGTATTACAGCCTAACATCATTAAACTTCGTTCGTTCGTTCGTTCGTCCACAAACATCAAAGCAATATGGCTATAGACGAGATAATTTCTACATACACAAACATAAGCACACACACACACACACACACACACACCACACACACACACACACACACACACACACACACACACGCGCGCGCGCGCACACTAAGAGCCCATATATACTGGTATTCAGAAACACCAATTCTGTGTGATTACATGTATATCCAATACATGGTAATCAAGGATCATTAAAGTATGGAACTGGCTGACATATTACTCGTAAGAGTCGAACAGCTTATGAGTGTGTATGGGGAAGGGGAGAAGAGGGAGGAAGAGAGTGGGTGGGGGGGATGAAAAAGCCTTGCTCTACGTGCAAATTAGACGCCGAACCATACTGATATAGTTTTTGCCTAGAATAAGATTTTAACATTTCAAAAATTTGCAAATTGGAGAAGAAACACACACACACACACACACACACACACACACACACACACACACACACACACACACACACACACACACACACCTGTTAGGGGGAAGGGAGGCAGTGACGAGGGGGTGGGGCGGTGGAAGAGTTAAAAATATCTTCCAAGTGGATGACATTTAATAAGATAAACAGCCAAACATTGCCAGACTCCAACCGTTCTCATAACTGGGATTGAAAACACTAGACATAGTCAGCGGAAGCTTGAAGGACTTCATCTTATCATGAAGAGGCTGAAAGTGATTTTTTGTACTAGTACACACACACACACACACACACACACACACACACACACACACACACACACACACACACACACACACACACACACACACACTATTACCCTTAACAAAACAGCGAAACAGGTTTTTGTATAAAGGGAGACGTACGTTATGGTGGTGGCGATTCAGTTAGAAGCATTAACACTATAACAAGCGTATTGACAGTATCTTTTATCTGGGGTATGATTCCTCGATGTTTTGTGGCAACAGTTTCCAGACTCGTACATGTGTTCACGGATTATGTTCGAAAGTGGATGTTGTCGGTTACAAATTTAAATGACAGAAGAGCGGGCGAGGACAGGGAAAATTGAATTGGTAAGGAATGTGAAGCAGGTCTAGGTGGTCTTCCACTTTCTACAATCTTTGTAGAATGGCTGAAAACCGTCTGTTTAGTTTATTTAAGTTGCCAGTATCTAAGGAATCGTCGATCGTCCTCACCAAATCTAATGTGTACAATTCGTTCGTGCTGCTAAGAACGCATGGCTCATGTGTAGGTCAATTCATTAAACCTCTGTGTGTGTGTGTGTGTGTGTGTGTGTGTGTGTGTGTGTGTGTTGTGTGTGTGTGATGTGATCTTATTTGCTTAGATAGTTTTCTTTTTAAGGTTGGATGGAGAGAGAAAAAAAACCTGCAAATATTTGGTTTATGTGATAAGTGTTGTTGTTATTTTTAATGTTATATTTGTTTGTTTTGTTTTGTTTTTTGTTTTGATTTGTTTAAGGTGAATAGGCATACTGATGTGCAATGTTTCAACGACAAAAAAAAGACGGATTAACTCCCTTGATTTGTTGACTTGCTGGCACGGTCGGGTCACATGTCTCCGTAGCGTTGACAGCGGTTCGTCGTTTACTGCTCTCTGCAGGGAACTGCTGTTCGGAAATAGAACCTCAGTCACCCAGTATTACCGTGGGCAGAAATAGATAGATGTGGTCGGTCTTCGCGTGCAATCACTTGATAAAGATGATTTATAATTATGTTTATTGTTTTGATGATGTTGCTGATTTTTTTAATTGTTATTATTATTATTGTAGTCAATAGTATTGTTATTGGTATTATTATTATTATTATTATTATTATTATTGATGGTGCCTTGGGACGATACACAATCTTCTATTGTTGATTTTGTTATCCTCCATAATTCTGTGATGCTGCGTTTTTCCTTTTTCTTCACTCTTCTTTTGTATTTGTTGGTTATATATATATATATATATATATATATTATATATATATATATATATATATATATATATATATAATAAATAATTTGCATTGGTCTTTAATTAAATGCCGGGGGGAAAAACCGTAAGAGGCAAGGAAAGGAGGAGGGGATGGGGGGTGGGTGGGGATGAAGGAAGGAGGGTGAGGACGGAATTGGAAGGAAAAAACAAACAAACCAAACAAAACCAACGAAAAAGGGGGATGGGGGAAAAGACGAGAGACAATTACAGGGAAAGAAGCGAAAAGACAGGAGAGAACAAAACCATGTAAAAAGAAGACTACTAAATGAGCAAAAGGGAGGAGGGAATAGGGGGGGGGGGGGGGGGGGGGGGGGGGGGGGGGGGGGGGGGGGCAGACAACAAAATAGACAGTGTGCGTCAGTCGGCGTTTCCGACGAGGGAATGGGGGAGGGGGAGGGAGATGGATGGATGGATGGGCGAGCATTGTTGTTTTGTTCACGTTGGTCGGTCTCTCTGTGCTGACCAACTAATCATATCTTTGTGTGGAAGTGAAGCGAGCTTGTCGCTGATGTACGAGAAAAGACAAAGAGGAGAGGGGGTGGGGTGGAGGTGGGCGAAGGGAGGTGAGGTCGTTGTTATTTGATAGCCGACGGTTTTTTTTTTTAAATTGTTCTTTTTTCTTTGACGTGTGTGTGTGTGTGTGTGTGTGTGTGTGTGTGTGTGTGTGTGTGTGTGTGTGATTTTCTGTCGCCGTGTTCTTTGACTTCTCTTCCTTCTCTTCTCTACCCCCCTCCCCGCCCCTTGCTCCTCTCTCTCTCTCTCTCTCTCTCTCTCTCTTCTCTCTCTCTCTCTCTCTCTCTCTCTATTTGATGCTCAAATTCAACGATGCTACAATATGGTGCTGAAATATGGGGTTTTGATTCTGCTGCTATGCACATTGAGAAAATCCACCTGTATGCTCTTAAGAAATTTATTGGTGTTTCATTGAAAACACCGAACGATCTTGTATATGGAGAGACCAATAGATACCCTATACATTTAACTTCAGTGGTAAAGTGTATTCGTTACTGGCTAAGAATAACGCAAATGGAACAACACAGATTGCCATACAAAGCCTACACTATGCTTTTAGAGTTAGATAACAGGGGAAAGAAAAACTGGACCTCTAATTTAAGACTAAATTGTATGAATTCGGATTTGGTTTTGTGTGGGGAAAACCAGGGTGTTAGTGATGTAAATGGTTTTGTTCGTGTGTTTCGGCAAAGATTGATTGATTGTAGTTGGCAGAGGTGGAACTCGCATGTTGAAGACAGCCCTAGGTTTTCTATTTACAGACTGTTAAATCCTATGCATTGCATTCCTACCTATTTGTCAATGGCTATTAATAACATTTGAGACATGCTGTGACAAAGTTTAGATTGGGTATTTCAGATATCTTTGCACATTCTCAACGATATAGAGTTGTAGGTGATCGTTATGATTTTTTGTCCATTGTGTCACGAATCGCAGGAGAATGAAGTTCATTTTGTTCTTTCATGTCCAGAATTAAGTGATTTAAGACCAACAGTATATCCCTCCTAAATACTTTAGACATCCATCCTTGTTTAAATTAATCTTGTTAATGGCATCGACAAATGATAAAATAGTGAAACAGTTTGCTGTTTATTTGTACAGAGGTTTTAAACAGCGTAACTCTATGTTAGCTTAAAGTTGTTTACATCATCTACTAGAAATGTGTCGTGTAAAGTTGCTCTGTGTACATCCCCCTTCTAAGGGGCTATGGCCTATTACGAAAAAAGACTTGTCTTGTCTTGTCTTGGTCTCTCTCTCTCTCTCTCTCTCTCTCTCTCTCTCTCTCTCTCTCTCTCTCTCCCTCCCTTGTCACCCCTTTTCTCACATTAAAAAAAAAAAAAAGAATTTAAACAGACTCAAAAACAGGCTCACGCTTGCATTGATAAGCATGAGCATGCGTATGCACACGCTTGAAAAAGCAAGCACGAGAGGGAAGGAGAAGGGAGAGGGGAGAGAGAGGGGCGGGAGAGAAGTCAGAAAAGATGATGATAGGAGAGAGAGAGAGAGAGGAGAGAGAGAGAGAAGAGCATAAAGAACAAAAATCAAATTTACAGGAAAAGTTACTATTCCGCCGAACGAAAGAAAGAAATCACAAGACAAACGCGACAAGCTTTGACCTCTTTGGTGTTCGTTCTTCAGGCGAGACGAAACAACATTCGAGACAATGAAAACGAAGAACGAACAATGACAGTTCGTTTTCATTGCCATGGATGTGGTTTGTCGTATTTGTCTTGTAATTTGTTTGTTTCTTTCGTTCGGAGGAACAGTAATTTCTCTTGTAAGTTTGTTGTAAATTTCGCCCGCAGTCACCCACCACACTTCGAAACTTAATAAAAGAGCTAGAAGACAAGAATGAAAACGAGCATGGAAAATTAGCGCCAAATAGGAGTAGAAAGGGTGTGTGTGTGTGTGTGTGTGTGTGTGTGTGTGCGTGTGTGTGTGTGTGGTGTGTGCGCGGGCGCGCGCGTGAGACAGACAGACAGAAAGAGAGGCCGCGGAGGGGGGGGGGGGGGGGGAGTGGGTGGGGGTGTGCATCGCTGTGTGAAAACAATGCTGAATTGTCAGGCAGGGGGAGAAAAAAGAAAGAAAAAAAAAAAAAAAAACGGTCGCCGCGAACCCACGTGACCAAAAGGACGCGGTCGTTGGTTTTCCCCGAAATCTGTGGCAGGGGGGATTGTGTTTGAAGTGCCTGTACTGTCCTCGCAGTTGTGCCCAGCCAGCCCGTCATCCGGTGGATGGTACGTGTACAGCAGTCTGGGTTTAAAAGCGCGCCTCTCTCGCTCCACGTCACCGTGCTGAATGGCGTTGTGTGTGTGAGAACCTGGCGGATGTGATGGTCCCAGCGCGGTGTGCGGAAATCTTCTCGTACTGCTGCGGTTCATAATCATTTGTGATCGGAAAGACGCGCTGGTTACAACAATTACCGGTGATGTGATGAATCTGGCACAAAACGAGAATCTATTTGTGTGATACGGTGGTTTGTTCTCTTCTTTTTTTTCCGGCGGGGATGGGGTGGGGTGGGTGGGGGGGGGGGGGGGGGGATGCCGATGAGTTTATATTGTGCACTTGAGAAAGGAACGGATGAAAACCAACTTAGGATTGTGACGTTCACAGCAGTAGTTGTGACACCGAGAAGCTTTGTTCTTCTTTGCACGCCTTGGCTGTAACGGTTTTTGTTGTTGTTGTTGTTTTGGATGTCAGTTTTTAAAACGAGAACGGTTATTGAAAAGTTTGAGGGCACATGAAAAAAAATGTACACGTGACAGATAACTAATTCCTATCACACAAAACTTTCCATGACAAATTCAAGTCATTAGATTCTGCACAGACTTCAGACTGGAAGGCTTACTAGCGTGCATAAATGTAATAAGCAAAGTAAATTAGTTTAAAAACGACACACGGTCGAGAAAGAAGCAACCCGAAAAAGAATTATAGGGGGAAAAAGACTGGTTTGGTTTGAAACAAAAGTAAGGGGCTGTAGAATTGCAAATTTTTCCACAGACATAATCAGAAATCCATGAAGGTGAGGGTTTAGCAAAAGTATTTTAGAATATTATTGTATCAGTGCGTTTTTCCTTGTTAGCTGGGTTGAAATTTAAAGACAATGTTCAAATTTCAAAATTCTTTCGTTATAACCTTTATAAAAACACGGTCAAGCTACCAAGATGACGTTTATTGTTGGTTGTTAACTGTAAATTATATTTTAACACATTATATGTGTGCATATTTTTCTCGTTTTTTCATGGGCAGGTTTTTCGAAGAAGTAATGGAACTCATGATTGACATCACCGCGAGACTTAAACAAAATCTTCCCTCTTGAGGGATACTCAAAGTTCTCACCGTTTGAATGGGAAGCTTGTGATTCAGCATCTAGGACCTTGCGAATAGAAAGGCAAGTGTTTCTGGCAGAATCCTATGAATTCTAAGATAATTTTCAAGGAAGAACGTATCTTATATAATACATAATTGCTACATATTTGTTTACCGTTAAACTCTGAAAACGAGTGGTGTATGTTCTGGTCTTCCAGTCCCGAGTCACCTCACATTTGAACCACTTTTGCGAAATATTGGGAATGAGTTTGCTGAATCCAGAACTCACTTAAACCAAAGTTGTTAAATGTAGGACAAAAACGATGACTTACACTGAAATAAGAAACGATTAACAAAACGTGAAAAGTTCGTTCTATCCTGTGTTCTACATTTTGCTCTCCACGTGCTAACAGAAATTTTTGTTTCCAGTTGTGGTAAGTCTGAGGACTTCGCTGGGATAACCATTTCTGATCAACTTTGTTTTGTATCGTTTTGTTTTGCCCAAAGGCTGTTGGTACCGTTACTGTTTGTGGTCAGGCGACTGTCCATCCCAAGCGAATCCCTGCCCCTCCATTTCCCCCACCCCACCCCACCCCTACGTTCGTTTTGCTTTCAGGTGAATGAAACAGAAAAAAACAAAACTGTGGTACCGGCGTATGCGGAATACAGTTTTTTTTTCTTTTTTCGGTGACCACCTTTTTGTCAGAAAGCCCATTAGTCAGAAGGCCCACTAGTCAGAAGGCCCATTAGTCAAAAAATCAACTGAATGCCAACTGTTTTTCTGACTAAGGGGGCTTCTGACTAGTGGGCCTTCTGACTAACGGGCTTTTAACTAAGGGGCCCCTTCTGACAATAAGGCGTCCCCCCTTTAAAGCCAAGTCCAGCATACCCCAACCGTGGTAAGAACATACTCGACTGGTCTTTACGTCCAACCCCACCCTTGTCAAATCCTTGTTTTGCATCCCCGGTGTGTCCGACCACGACATCGTCTGTACCGACTTCAACACCAAGCCGCAAGTCACCGCCAGAAGCACGCAAGTGCCTCAGGTTCAAGCAGGCTGACTGGGAGCAGATGAAGAAGGATATGGACGATGCTGATGCCAAACTGATTTTCTGACTAACGGGCCCTTTTGACTAGTGGGCCTTCTGACTAGTGGGCCTTTGACTAACGGGCCTTCTGACAATAAGGCGTCCCCCGTTAGCCACAGAATGTGATTGAAGTGTCAAGTGTTTCATCGGATTAATTAGCTATCGATCAATTTAAAACCGGAAAAGAAAGGAGAAATCTCGACGAAAAAAAGAAAAGAAAGAAAAGAAAACAAAACACGCAACAACAAAAACCAAACAAACGAACAACTCAAAACAAAGGCAAAAAAGGATTTTACATTGTTCGAGCTAGCATCGTCAAAGAAAACAGTGTAGCAATCAGCACGAGAAAAAAAAAAAAAAAGAAGTAACAATGCAGTATTTTGGCCGAAAAATGTCAATGCAGCAGTCAAAACGAAGCGTGTTACAAACTGTGACCTTTCTTTTTTTCTTCTTCTTTTTTCTTTCTTCTTTTTTTTCCTTTTTTCCTTTTTTTTTTTTTGATTTGTTTTTTTTTCTTCCTCCCCCCTCCCTTTTTTGTGTGTGTGCCCCAATTCGCTGCATTGTCACAGTTTTTGCTTGGAGATTACTGCAGCGCATTTCATTTTGTTGTTTTGCCTGTCTAATCACTGTCTCTCCATGAGCAAGTAATCTGTCGCTGATTTGTTGATCTCTTCCTTCCGCAGGGCGCCAACGATCAAGGAAAAAAAACAACCCTTTACCTAGATGGGGGAGATCGAAGGGGGAAAATCTAAAGCGAACTTTTTTTTCTTTTTTTTTTTACAGTTTGGGATAATCTTTTAAATCGACTAATCAGCGCAGGTATATCACGTTTGGCCAAATTCTTTGGTTTTTTTTGGTGTAATTGGTAACTGGTCTGTTTTCCGACACATCAAACCCTGGAGGTTCTTCCTTTAAAACCTTAGCTACAGAATCATGGTTTGGAAGGTGTGACCGCAAGTGAACTAATGTTCTCGACATTGGTTTTTCCTTCTTTTTTTTTTTTTTTTTTTTTTTTTTTCCCAGTACGCAGTGTTTCAACCTGTGCGGAACCAAAGAGTCCCTAACTAGAATTTTTGTCCAACATTTATTGTGAAATTTAGGTGAAACAGAAAAGTGTGTCAAGCGAACTTGATTGGGAAAACTGATTTAAAGGGGGAACGTGAAAGAACCGTCGGTTGTTTTGAACGATTGTTTATCTCTGCAAAAACACAAAAGAAAAAA
>CM031597.1:33195479-33202979 GCA_018398815.1 Conus ventricosus | reverse complement strand
CGATTCTTCTAGCGCTGCTGCTATTATAGTTGTTATTATTGGCATTATTACTATTTCTTTATTTTAGTTAAGTAGCTTATAAGACTTTTTCTTTCGAATGCCCCCCCCCCCCCCCCCCCCCCCCCCCTCTTTCTCTCTCTCTGTTTCTCTGTTGTCTCTGTCTGTCTGTTGTCTCTGTATATCTCTCTCTCTCGCGTCTCCTTCTCTTCCCCCCCCCCACTCTCTCTCTCTCTCTCTCACCTCTCTCCTCTCTCTCTCTCTCCTCTCTCTCTCTCTCACTCTCTCTCTCCTCTCTCTTCTTTCTCTCACTTGTTCCCTCACCCCCTCGCCTTCCCACTCCCCCCTCTCCATCCTGTTTTCAGTTTGATCTTTCTTTATTGTTCTGAATGAATTAAGAATTGACTTTGCAATTGCTTTTAAAGCGAATAAAGGGACAAACACAAACACAAAATAACTGCGCTTTACCAGCCTAAGCTTATGAACACGTGCGAATGTAATTTAGTTTAAATAGATAGTGACATTAACATTATCCTTTCTTGTCCTCGGCCTGTTTGGTGGGTGTTGTGGATATTCACGCAGTAACCTGCAGTGTATTCTTTTCTTGTTGACTTGGTTCTATTTTCATTTTGTCTTTCTTGTTCCTGGTGTGTTTGTCTCTCTCTTGATGTGGCTTTTGTTGGCTTTGTGTCTCTGTTCAGTAAGCACTAAACACACCCTTCTCTTCCCCAGTCTCCACCGTGCCACGTTCTGTCTCCCCCCCCCCCCCCCCCCCCCCTCCTGCCCTCCACATCCTTCCCCCCTTGCTTGTGTAAAGTTGCAAAACAAGGCTTGGAACAACTCTTTTTTTTTGTTTCGTCTAAACCCGTCCGTCCTCGCTGTTGTTTTGATGTGGCAGTGGGCGCATGGTGCGTGATGTTCACGATTAGACGCGTATCTTGTCATTAATGCTTACGGCTTTTTTTTACTTTAGTAATTCCACTTGAGCACTTGAACGATATTGATTGATCTGGAAGTGAAACTGTCGCATTGATATCGATGGCCCTAACGACTTGGTATCTCTGACACCTCGTGTGAAGAATCGTTATTGAACTGGTTTGACAAAACATTTGCTGGTTTTGAAAGTATTCGCATCACAAGTTGTAGCTTTTTCTTCCCTCATCCCCACCCCCATTCCCTTCCCGCTCCCCCCCCCCCCCCCTTCCCCTCGTTTTCTTTATGTCAACCATACCGACACCTGATGATAAGTTGTTTTTGCTTGTCTGAGGTATTCAGATTGTTGTCTTTTTTCCCCATTTATTAACTCATCTGCAGACTTAAGGTTTCTTAGCACGCACGAGGTAAATTGTATTATTTTTGTATTGTCACAACTGATTTATGTTTGTGTGAAATTCCGGCTTTTCTTCCCAAAGGAGAGAGAGTGTAATGCCGCTCTTGTGTCAGAGCTGCTTCCTTTTTTTGGGGGGGGGGGGGGGGAGGGGGAGTAGGTGTGTTCAGTGTACTACAACACGTACGTTGGCCGTCCTTGGACTTTGATACGTTTTATTGTTACCCTTGATAAGAGAAAAACTGCGGTTGATTCTTCTCAAACAGGATATCATTAGTTTTGTCTTCAGTTTTCAATTGACCAGATTTTTCATCAGTTCATGATCGCAAGTGACTGTTGACATGATGTCAGTAATCAATTGACAAACGGTTATAGTGTTGTCTGGATGTTGTTGTCGTTGGTTCGTAGCTGTGACTTCTACACGCTTTCTTCTTCAGATTGTTGTTGTTGATTCATGTGTGGTGGAGCTGTTGTCGTAGGTCTTCATTGATCTCATCGGTCCATAATGAAGTGATTCGTCCGCACTGGACTCATGGGCCCTCCCCTGGCTTTTAGTTGTGATCCGCTTTTACCATTCATTGTTGTCATTAGGTCATTCTCAGCCCAGCAGTGCCGTCGGTTGTCGTTGCTATGCTATTCATACCCGCGTCTGTTTGATGTCAGGGCGGATTGCCACCGCCTCTGATGATGGTTGTTTCCGTCATCGTCGGTGCTTCTGTCATTATCGGTTTTCCAATCAACATTGGTGTTTCAGTCATCATCGGTTTTCCTATCAACATTGGTGTTTCAATCATCATTGCTGTTTCAATCGTCATTGCTGTTACAGTCATTACCAGTTGAATCGTCGTTGGCGTTTCAATCGTCATAGCTGCTGTCGTTTCTTTGCAGTTTCAGTCTCGTATCAGAGTGGACCATCACATTCGTTGTTTCTGTTACAGAATGTTGTGAGGATGAACCGATATGTGATAACGTGATTCCTTTCTTTTTCCAGGTACAGAATACTCTTTCTAGAGAATTATCTTGATTCTTCCAGAGTTTGTTCCTGTTACAAAATATTCTGTGAGAAAAAAAAAACGACGTATTTCTTCCGTTTTCCATAGACAGAATAGAGTAGGCTGACGTTCTTCTTTTCTTCTTTTTTCCCGTACAGAATATTTGCAGAATAAACCACGTTGTTGCCATGACGTTTCGTCTGTTACAGAATATTCTCAGTGTGAACCATCAGATTTCTTCCTTTGTTTTCTTCAGTTACATAGTAGTCTGTGAGTGAGCCATCGTATTTGTCCCCCCCCCCTCTCCCCCCCCCCCACCCCCACCCCCCGGTACAGAGTATTCTCAGAGTGGACCGTTTTATATCCCCATGTTTATTCATTTACAGAATGTTTCAGAGTGAATTATTTCATTTCTCACCTTTCTTCAGGCACAGGTTATTCTCAGAATTAACCAGCTTTTTTTTTTCCAGTTACAAATAGGGTGGACTGAGCATCTTTCCTCTCCTTCCTGGGACGGAATTCTCTCGGAGCGAACCATCTGATCCTCCCCCCCCCCCCCCCCCCCCTTTTTTTTTTCTATGGTTGTACGATACCCTTCCAGTATGTGACCCATCTTATTTCTTCGTTTGTTTTTCAGGTACAAGACACTCTCACAGTGAACCATCTTGTATCGTCCTTTTCCGAGATACAGAAGACTCTACGACTGAAACATCATATCCCCCCCCCCCTTTTTTTTTTCTTTTTTTTGACAGGTGCAGAATCTTTTCAGGTTGAACCATCTTATTCCTTCCTTTTTTTTTTCTTCTCTCATTTGCAGGAGATGCGGTGACAGTGGACTGCCCAAGCTCCCGCTGGCTGTTACAATAGACCATCAAAGTTTTATGACGTGTTTCAGTTTGTGATGAGAGTTGACTGTCCCAGCCTGTAGTGTCTTGTAAGGCCCTCTCATTCGCCATACTAGTCTTTTCAACTCTTTTAACCTCACGGGAGTAAATGGTGTTTTGTGGATGTTGGCAATTTTAAGATTTTTGGAGTTTTAAAAGAGAGTGCATGAAGTTCGCTAGATGAAGAGTGCGCGTGTGTGTGACACCTGGCTTTATACCCTTGCTTTTTGCAGTACCTACAGCATCGGAGACGCCTGCAGCAGGAGCATGAGAAACAGCTTCAGGAACACATACAGGTATAACCCTTCGTGGCTTTGTAACGGTGATCGTCTCTCGCTGTCCCTCCCGTCTCCCCTCCAGGCGACTTCTTACGCTATGTTAACGTATTCCCGTCACCAGTTGGTCGTGCATGTCCCTGTCCCGGACCTCGTGAAAGACGGTGGTCGTGGCAGATATTTTGACTGTCCATCACGGCATTTCAGAGGGCAGTGGGGGGGGGGGGGGTATGCTTGGTAGAGCCCACATTCTCTCAATCGTAGGGTAGTTTTTGTGTTTCCCATATCCGCTGAACACCAACACGCACCATGGCAGTCTTTCACCAGGGCGTTTGGTTCTACACGTGCGCACACACACACTCATGAAGAGGGTTCAGACACTACAGATCTGTGTATGTAAGGTTTGGGGGACAAATCTCGCCCTCTCAAGGTCGACTGTCAGAGAGTCCACCACAGAGGTCTCTGGCCAGCCGGCTTCGAGAGGAAGGGTTAGGGGTAGGTGATCCTCGCCGTCTGTCTCACCCTGTTGTGTCCCGCACCTTTAGCTCTACACACTGAGGATTCTGGTTTATCCCTCTCTCTGCCTCCTCCGCAGACACTTCTTTAGCTGACAGTGATTAGCATCAAGCCCCAGGTGTGCGTTTGTCCTCGGACGCTCCTTATGGAACTGGTCTAAAATGGGGTCATAAAACTGTATCTTTTCGTCTCCCCTCCAAACATTGGCGCGTTGCTTCCGCCTAAGGAGGTTACGTTTCTCCCACTCTGTTTTGGCTGGTCTATTTGTCAGCTAGACTACGCAAGAAAACGATTGACCGATTGCAATGAAGCTTGGTGGAAACATAAAACGTGGCAAAAAGGAATAGTCCGTTCCAATTTTTGGCACGGAGCAGGATTAAAGATGGGTCCAGAATGTGTTCGACCTTCACAGTGGTGTGCCTTCTCCCTCGTGCCTTTTTAGTTAAGTTTCCCGTTTTTCTTTTCTGTTTTTCTTTTTGACTTATATAGAAACTTTCTGAATGCGGATCATATTTTAATATAAAGGGTGAGGAATTGACTCATTGACTTACATGTATTGCTTGTTTTCATCTAATTAACATTTGTTTCAACACCTTTATGCTTTAGTTGTAGCGAACAGTTAACTCCCTTTGTCGTTCTCCGCTGCACAGTTCCACTACATGACCACCCATCCGCCCATATTCTTTCTCGCTTTCTTTTCGTGTTGCTTGGCATTAAAAAGGTAGTGCTGTTTACCTTGTATTTTCATTTCGAGTTTGCTCTCTTCCCATCCGCCTGCCCCGCCCACGCCGTTGTTCACACACACACACACACACACACACACACACACACACACACACACACACACACAGACGCAACACACACGCACGCACACACTCGGACGCACACACTGACTGAAACCAATTTATTGTCAGATAACTCAGTTGTACTGATATTAAAGAAGACGAGACGTATTTTTCATTTTGAGTTTGCGCTTTCCCCATTCGCCTGCCCCGCCCCCGCCGCTGTTAACACACTTACACAGACACACACACACACACAGACGCCTGCCCCGCCCCCGCCGCTGTTAACACACTTACACAGACACACACACACACACAGACGCCTGCCCCGCCCCCGCCGCTGTTAACACACTTACACAGACACACACACACACACAGACATACCGCACGCACGCGCTTGCGCTTCAGATACCTTTTTTCTTTCTTTCTTTCTTTCTTATTTTTTAAGTGACGATGTCCTACTGACGAGCGCCAAAGAAAAGTGTAGCATATTCAACAAAACAGTATGAACTAATCTGTTGCAGATTAAGGTAAGGTAAGGTAAGGTCATGTTATAGCCCATCCGACCGCAAAGGGCCATGTCAGGGCTGTCGCCACGTGAAAATTGTTGCAGGTTAAGGTTAAAAGTTAATATCAGCAATGAAAACTACTTTGCATATGGGAGCAGAAGATAACGCACATGTTAACCCTACAAACTAAATATGAAAAAAAGAAAAATATGCAGTATCTACATAATCGTTTCTACGTGTGCCACACACAATACACATGCACCTGTTCCCCGGTCCAACTGGTTGAAAAACGTCTCTTATTATTAGCAAACATGCACATGTGCGCGCACGCGCACACACACACACACACACACACACACACACACACACACACAGGGGAGAAAGATCTCCCTTCCCTGCCCATCCCCCCCCCCCCCCCCCCCGCCGTCTCTCTCTCTCTCTGTCTGTCTGTCTGTCTGTCTTCCCCCTCTCTCTCCTGTCTCTGTCCGTCTTTCTGCCTCTCTCTCTCTCTCTCTCTCTCTCTCTCTCTCTCTCTCTCTCTCTCTCTCTCTCTCTCCGTGCGCGCGCGCGTGCGTGTGTGTGTGTGTGTGGGCGCGCGCGCGCGCGCGTTGTGTGTGTGTGTGTGTGAAAAAAACATCTTTGTGTCCCGGGCTATGCCGCGAGCCGTGTGTTCATCAGTCAGATCATTTGTCGATGCGGACAGAGATGGATCAGACTGATCGAATGTGTCATCGGGCCAATTAAGACACCTGCCGCATCGTCCCCGACGCATCACGTCACAATCAGTGCACCTGCAGTTTGTAACACGTGTGTTTACACTTCGGTTTGTTTGGGGTTTTGTTCTTTTATTTCGGGATGAGCTGCGAGGGGAGGGGCGCGCGCGCGCGTCTGTATGTTTAGATATATGCGTGGGAAGTGGGGAGGGGTAGAGGGGGAAGGGTTAAGACTTTTATTTCCTGTCTCATCCGCGCGTGTATCTCTTTTTTGACCCCCACCTGCTCATGCTCATGCCACCATCTCTCTCTCTCTCTCTCTCTCTCTCTCTCTCTCTCTCTCTCTCTCTCTCTCTCTCTTCCCCCCACCCCTACCCCCATCATATTGGGCGTGAAACGTTGGCATCACACAGTTCCGTGATGTCACTGACGTCTGTTGGATTTCCCCGTCCATATCCTCGCTCCTCGCCTCTCTCTCTCTCTCTCTCTCTTCTCTCTCTCTCTCTCTCTCTCTCTCTCTCTCTCTCTCTCTCTCTCTCTCTCTCTCTCTCTCTCTCTCTCTCTGTGTGTGTGAGAGAGAGAGAGAGAGAGAGAGGAAGGGGGGGCTGGCGATATTACTAGTCTTGAGATTTAAACAAGGGGGAAAATGGACATTGTGACAGATGATCATTAGTTTTAAAGAAGTTGATCAGGTTGCAAATAGACCTGGCCTCGCGTGTTCTGTATGCACTGGGAGGAGGGAGGTCGCTGGGGGTAGGGGAAGGAAAGATGTGCGTGTGTGTGTGTGTGTGTGTGTGTGGCGCGCGCGCGCGCGCGAGCGTGTGTATGTGTGCGTTCGTTCGTGCTTGCGTGCGTGCTTGCGCGTGTGTGTGTGTGTGTGTGTGTGTGCGCGCCCGCGATTTGCAAATTGTATGACTAGTGCTCGCATTCACTCCTGTCTGCAGAGCTGAAAAGCGTATGTCGCCCGACTCTAGTTTTCTGGGTGGGGGGTGGGGGGATACCCAGAGGGATACCCATACCGGAGAGGCCTGCTTAATTCCGAGTAATGAGCAATTCCAAACTGTTTGTTTTGAGATATATCATGTGGTAAGATAAGTACGGCTAAATGCTTGCATGTTGAAGCAGTCGCACCTCACCACCGACGGCTTGACTGGTGACAATACTGATCATCAGCTAGGGTTCGGTATGAATGGTGCTGCCTTTTTTTCTGTCATTCTTCTGAATTACGCCCCACACGTTCTATGGCCATGAAATGAATCGATTCGAAACAAAGTTGTTATCATGTTCAGATCGTGAAGCGGTCCGTTTCAGTTCCCGCCTGCTGTTCGATCACCCGGCGAAACGATCATGGTCGCCTGCCTGCCAGTAGCGCTGTTCCCTAGCTCACGGTGCGAAGTGCCAGAAATATGTTTCGCTAGACTCGAGCTCGTCATGAAATGAGTTCAAGAGCGCAACAATGTGGAAACTGTGTCGTACAGCAGTATGTCAGACGCAAGACGCAGGAC
>CM031597.1:33145479-33190479 GCA_018398815.1 Conus ventricosus | reverse complement strand
CCCTCTCCCTCTCTCTCTCTCTCTCTCTCTCTCTCTCTCTCTCTCTCTCTCTCTCTCTCTCTCTCTCGTGTACCTTCAGATAGGCTTGCCGTACATATGGCAGGAGGTGCCAACACGGAAATTAGTATGCTTATCCTGGTAATATCGAGCAGGTGGCAGGAATATCAGGTTTTTGTTGTTTGTTTTTTGTTTTGGTTTTTGTTTTCTTGAATTTTTTTTAAAGCAGACATTACTATTGAAGAATACAGGCACACTGCCCATGTTCAGCGAGAACCCTCCCCTCCTTTTCCTCCCGTTCAGCCACGCCCAACCCCATAACCTCCAGCATAAAGCGAGAGAAAGATGTCGTCGTCAGGCTAGAAAACCGTTGGGTCGTGATTGCGCCCATTCCTTCAATATTTTTGCTTTCCTTGTTTTTGTTTGTTTAGTAGTTTCTTTTTTTCTTTTTCTTTTTTTTTTTTTTTTTTTGGGGGGGGGGGGGGGGGGAGCGAGTGGGGCATTATGTTCTGCTATCAATCTCATCACCGCACTATGATAGTAAATGCATTGAGCTTAGGCTACTAAAAGCTTTTCCCTCCACTGAGCTGTTTGGCCCTCAGAGCGCCAGATGATCTGTCCTGAATTGTAGCTACAGCGTGTGAAAACTCTCGTCGTGCGCCAGATGATCTGTCCTGAATTGTAGCTACAGCGTGTGAAAACTCTCGTCGTGCGCCAGATGATCTGTCCTGAATTGTAGCTACAGCGTGTGAAAACTCTCGTCGTGCGCCAGATGCCGACTGAAGTCTGTCTGGTCATTGTAAAATGTACGTGATCTGTTCTGTCTGGTCATTGTAAAATGTACGTGATCTGTTCGCAAAGATACACGGCAGCTTGCAGGGTGTATTTGATCTGAGGAGAGGGCGAGGGCTGTGTGTGTTGTGTGTGTGTGTGTGTGTGTGTGTGTGTGTGTGTGTGTGTGTGTGTGTGTGTGCGCGCCCCTGCGTTTGTGCACGCCCATGCATGGAAGTCTTACATGCATGTGTACACACGTTTGTGAAAACGCGAGCAAGCGCCTATGCGCGCACGCATACATGTTTGTGTTTATGTGTTAACGCGCGTACGTGCGTGTGCGTGTGTGTTTGCAAGTGAGAAAACTTCAAGATGCTTTTTCTTTTCTTTTCTCTTCAAAATGGAGAAAGGAAGGCGTGTGTGTGGTGGAAGGGGTGGGGGGGGGCAGAGAAGGAATTGACATGTGTGCTAGCTAGGATTGCGTGGTTTTTTTAAAAATGAAAAATGAGTACTTTGAAGTCCTTTTTTAAAAAATGACAAAATAATAATAAATGTACATTATACATTTTTTAAAAATCTGAAGCATGTTGCCATGCTCTGGGGCAAAGGGATGGGGGTATGTAAGAAGACTAAATGCGCATGCACAGTGTGTGTGTGTGTGTGTGTGTGTGTGTGTGTGTGAGAGAGAGTCCCATGTGAATGTGCGTGCGTGCGGTCAGGCTCTCATGACTTGCTCCTGTGCCCAGGGCTATATGGAACAGCAGCAACAGCAGCAGAAGAAGATGGAGCAGCAGCGCCTGGAGAAAGAGATCATGGAACAGGAACGCCTCAACGCCATCAAGAACAAGGGCAAGGACGAAGAAAGTAGGTCCACACTCATCCCCCTAACCCCCCATAGACATATGATATAGAGCTTGGAAGAAGAAGCAAGTCAACCCATGTGTGTTATTCGTTGGCACACATCACTCAAGACATAATATAAAGCAAGAACGTAGACAGTAGATCAACACGTACGTATTATACGCTGGCACTTATTCGCACAAGACATGATGTATGGTAAGACCGGAGAAAGCAGGTCAGCGTGCGTGCATTATTCGCCGATATGCATGACACAGGTATGTAGAGCGAGGCCAAAGGAATGAGGTCAAAACAGGTATACGCCGATACGTATGACACAGATGGTTGATATAGGGCAAGGTCGAAGAAAGTAGGCCAGCCCGCGAGGATTATACACACTGGCGCGTGTCGCACTAGCTGATAAAGGGCAAGGACGAAGAAAAAGAGGTCAGAGTACCTGTTTACAGTGGTGTTATGTATGCCACGAGGACAGTTAAATCCCAGGAAAAGTGTGCGCTATTTTAATCGCGTGCGCACATTGTGCGTGCGTGTGTGTGTGTGCGTGTGTGTGTGTGCGTGCGTGCGCGCACGCGTGCCTGCTTGCGTACGTAGGTGTGCGTGCGAACAGAACCATGTTCATATGATACAAGTCCCTTTACTTGTTCTTTTTGTGGTTTTATTCCACCTCCCCCTATCCCCTTTTTCTTCCCCTGTCCTCCTCCTCCTCCCTTTTCCCCTTCCTTCTCTTCCCTCGTCCCTCTCTCCCCAACTCTGCTGTTTACATGAATGTGTTTACATGAATGTGTTTACATGAATGTGTTTACATGAATGCGGGGCAGAAAAAAATAAAGATCCCGCCTGTGACAGCTGACAGTTGAAAAGGTACAGGTTTTTTTTTGTTTTGTTTTGTTTGTTTTGTTTTCGTTTTTTTTTTCTTCTTCTGAAAACAGCCGGGAAAGGATGGGAGAGAAAGCGCTTGAAAACTTCCATTAAGACCCAAGATTAATTTGTCACCTGTAAACAAGGACAGAGTTTTTCTTCTCTCAGACGCCACAATTGACAGAGAGAAAGATGTTTGGGGGAGAGAAAAAAAAAAAAAGGGGGGGGGGGGGGGGGTTAAGAGAGAAAGAGGGAGATGGATGAGAAACGTGTTTTGATAGGGCAGGCATCCCGAGAAAGTTTGAACTGGTGAAGGTGTGTGTGTGTGTTTCCTTGGGTTTGTCGTGGATGGTTGTTTTGTTTTGTTTTTTATGCAGGTGTTTTCAGTTTTATGTCCTGTTTTGAAAATCAGTCCGGGAATACTAGATGTATTGATTGTGAAGCAAGACTGATTTTTTTTTTTTAATCCGAAAAGGGGAAGGTCAGGGAGGGGGGGGGTGATGGTGGCTTTTTTCTTTTTTCCTTTTTTTTTCCTTTATGAAATATAAGGCGTAAAGTGACTTTTTTTTATGACAAAAGACTTTTTTTCTTTATGTGGTGGTGGTGGGGGATTCATTGGTCAGGTCCAACCGACTGGCTCATAAATACTGTTATTGAAGAGGTCAGTTCCCTGCCTGTCCTCCTCTTTCTCTGTGTCATTCGACTTAAAATGACGTTCGATCAGTGAAGGAAGCAACCCCTGCACGCTTGAACGATTCTCACCACAAAGTGAAATCGCCTCCCCAGTCAGACAATGTTATTTAGTCCTTACTGAAAGGTTTTATTTCTACTTACATTGTAGCGCGGAGCAGGTTTTGCTTCAGGAATCAAGAGCTGGTTTTTCACCAGGTTTAGTTGTAGTGTGTAGTGTAGCACTGTTGTTTTTTTCTCTCCAGGTTTAGTTGTACTGTGTTGTGCAGCACTATATTTTTTCTCCAGGTTTAGTTGTACTGTGTAGTGTAGCACTGTTTTTTTTTTCTCCAGGTTTAGTTGTACTGTGTTGTGTAGCACTTTTTTTTCTCTCCAGATTTAGTTGTGCTGTGTAGTGTAGCACTGGGTATTTTTCTCCAAGTTTAGTTGCACTGTGTAGTGTAGCACTTTTTTTTTTCTCCAGGTTTAGTTGTACTGTGTAGTGTAGCACTGTTTTTTTTGGTCCAGGTTTAGTTGTTCTGTAGCGTGGGGCTGGTTTTTCTCCAGGTTTAGATGTAGTGCAGGCTCACACACTCACATACACACTTGCGAGCACACAAGCACGCGGGCGCGTGCACGCACGCACGCACGCACGAACGTGCGCGCGCACGCACGCACACCACACACACACACACACACACACACACACACACACACACACACACACACACACACACACGGAGAAAAGAGGGGGGGGGGGGGGGGGTCTGAGAACAACATCCAGTTTTCACCATGTTTACTAGCCCTGCACCCCACGGGGGTCCTGAACATGACTAGCCCTGGAAGTGGCGGTATGGTGGTGATGATGATGATGATGATGGTGGTGGTGGTGATGGCGGTTGCAGGTGCCGTAGCGTCCTCGGAAGTCAAGCAGAAGCTGCAGGAGTTCGTGCTGACCAAGAAACACCGGGAGGCCGTGGCCAAGGACATGAGTAACTCCCCGCCCCAGTTCAGGCACCCCTGGTCAGTTCCCGGCTGTCCCTGTGATGGTCTGCCTTTGCTGGTCTCTGTCTGTCTATCTCTGTCTCTGTCTCTGTCTGTCTGTCTGTCCGTCTGTCTCTGTCAGTCTGTCTGTCTGTGCTGGTTGGTCTGACTTTGCTCTTCTGTCTTAGTCCGTCTCTGTCAGTTTGTCTCTGTATGTCTGTCTGTCTGTCTTTTCTCTGTTTCTGTCTCTCGGTCTCTCTCTCTCTATTTCTTTCTCAGTTTCTGTCTGTCTTCTCTCTCTCTCTTCTCTCTCTCTCTCTCTCTCTCTCTCTCTCTCTCTCTCTCTCTCTCTCTCTCTTTTGTTTTTTGTTTTTGTTTATCTCTCTCTTACTCATGTTGTATGTCAGTTCTAATATCTTCTGTATTGTGTACTCTCTCTCTCTCTCTCTCTTCTCTCTCTCTCTCTCTCTCTCTCTCTCTCTCTCTCTCTCTCTCTCTCTCTTCCCTGTCTTCTGTCTGTCTGTCTCTCTCTCTCATTCTCTCTCTCTCTCACTTTCGTTCTCTGTCAGTTCTAATCAGTTCTGTATTGTGTAATACTGTTTGTGTGTTTCTATCCTTAATCCCTGAAGGGACAAGGACCAGATGAAAAAAACACACATCTTCCTGCATAATTAAAATGATCTGTTTCCCTTGTGAGAGTGAAGATTCTCTCTCTCTCTCTCTCTCTCTCTCTCTCTCTCCTCTCTCTCTCTCTCTCTCTCTCTCTCTCTCTCTGAGTGCCTGTCTGAACTCGCATGTGATTCCTCATTTTAATTTTTTTTATACACATTTTCATGTATGAGTGTGCATCCATACACACAGGGGGCGGTAGTCAAACGGGCTTGAGTTGAAACCACTCGTCGGTCGTCACTTTAATGGCTTCGTAACCCTCTCTGTCCACCCAGCATTGAATGAGGTCCAGATTCAGTTCAGGAGAGGTTAAGGTGATGGAAAGAGAGGGTTCGTTCGGCTCCAGCCCACAGTAATGCTCTGCTGTAGACTGTGGTGTGCTGCTGTGAGTTGACTGCCCCCTCGACAGCACGGCTGTGGGGACTTTCAATTTTGAAACAGTCATGTATGCCTTATCAATATCGGTGTATATAGGGATGTGAGCGTGTGTGCACAGTGTGTGTGTGTGTGTGTGTGTGTGTGTGTGTGTGTGTGTGTGTGTGTGTGTGTGTGTTTACACGTGAGTGTGCTATACGGGTTGCACACATACACACGTACAGCCCATTTCTACCCCAGGGTGCCCAGTTCCAGTTCCCTGGATCAGAGTTCTCCCCCTCTCAGCAACCTGTCGCCCCCGTACCCCCACCCTCTGCTGGGCAAGTATGACGACGACTTCCCCCTGAGAAAGACAGGTGAGTCCATCAGCCTTGCTCTCCTTCTTCCCGTGTCTTCTCCCAGTCCTGGCATGACCTACCAGTCACTGAATGCCCATGTCTGACCATGAAGACTAATCTGATTATTGGCTAGTGATGCGGGCGACCGTCATTTGGCCCATCGAGGAGTGTCACAAGTTCTTCGAGTTAACTGTGGCTCGTGATTTGAAATTTGCTTGTGTTTGGAAGTTCACCGTGTGATGTTTGTGATTTGCATGTCTTCTGTTCTTATGTGAGGTTTACATTCAGTGTTGAAAGTGAGGACATTTGCCGGATTGTTTAATCACTTCTGTTTTTTTTATGTTAACTTAGTGAAAAAAATTTAAAATGCTGTTTGTAAGTCTGCTGTTTTTGTTGGAATATTTAACCTCCGATTAATTTTGTACCGTAATATTCATTTTGATATTTTCACAGACGGAAATTTTTGTGGATGATATTTCCTTTAAACCGGTTGTTGTATTTGGACGTTGATTTTGTGTCTTAACGTTTAGAAAAAAAAGTTACAAGTTATTGTGCTTGAGGAAGGATAAGTAAGTGATGGTTTCATAGCCCAGTTTTATCATACTGAACCTGTCCAGGCTGTATCTTCATGTCTTGTTTTTCAGCCGGATATTAATTTGAATTATCTAGCCCAATCATTGAATGCAGAACTAATACAGTTGCTCCTCAACACGTCCATCTCTTTCCTTAGTCGGATCCGCACTGTAATGTGAATTTACAAGGTTAAGCAGGCAACAGTAGGGGAAGAGTATTCTAAGATGAGGCAGATACTGAGCAACTAGTCGTGCAGTTTTTGTCTCTTACGGCTAAGGACTGAACCGACGGGGACGATTCGGACAGATTTCCACCCTTCCCCGTTTAGTAAACTGACGTCCTCTTCAGAAAAAAAAAAAAAATGAATGGAGGTTTATATGAAAAGAAAAGGATGATAATGTGTTCTGAACAAATACTGAAGAAGAGGAACATTTTTATCATGGATCAGATCAGTGCTTTCAGCAGCCTGAACGTTTTCTTTCCACCTTTGGCACAGGTCAGAGAGGGTGAAGGGGAGGGGGAGGTCTGGCTGACAGTTCGTAGTGTTTTAGAAACGGTGGTCTCATCCACGTTCAGATCAGTTTGTAAGAAATGCAATCATCGTGGTTGTTTAAAAAGATGTGTAAGTAAGTGATTGAATGCTACGATAGCTGTGTTTGCCACTAACTCCAGCACGTGCCGGCCGTCTCTCTTCTAGGACAGTGTGACTGCTTGGAGAGTAGACAGTGCTAGCAGCAGTACGTGACTCACGACCCTTACCAGTAACCTAGCCCCCAGACTGCTGGTTTTGTTTGTTGATTGTGTTCATTGCATGACCATGTTGGCCTGTTGAGTTTGAATGCCAAGCTGATGATGAGGTGGTGTCGGTTTTTCTTGATTGCAGCCTCAGAGCCTAATATATATAAAGTGCGTTCAGCATTGAAACAGAAATTGGAAACGCGGCGCACAATGATATCGCACAGTCCCCTGATGGCTCGACGTACGCATCGGGTTCCTGTGTCGATGAAGCGCAAAACCCCTCTGTCAAGTATGTGGGCCTAGAAGTATGCTCGTACTAACTTCTGCTACACGTGTGACTTGTGTTGCCTCGTGGTTTCATTGTCTGATATTGTTAGTTTTTCTGTCTGTCTGCGTGTCAAGCTGTAGCGGCTTTTGTTTGCGCATGTGACGTGTTCTGTCCGAGTGGGTATGCTGCTCGTAATACCTTCTGTCTCCCCTTCAGGGGTTCCTTGTATTGCGTGAGTGAACTGTTGAGAATAGTGCATAGCTTGATGAGGAAGACACGGCTTGTCTGATATATATGTAAGCATCATTCAGTGGACCTTGTCGGTGGCTGCTGTCATGCACTGGTGCATGCTAATAACATGCATTTGCACATGGTAGAAAGTGTGTGTGCTAGACAGGGACATTGTTGGGTTGACGGACGTAGTGTTGATTCCGTCATTGCCTCTTTGTGTGTCTGTGTGCATGTTGAGGAGTGTGTCTGTGTGTTCACGCGTTTGTTTATGAGTGTACATACTATGTGTGTGTGTTTGTGTATTTCACACAAATATTTGTATCCATCTTTTTTTTTAGCCATTTAAAAGAATATCATAAATGAGCACACGTACACACGCAGGCACGCAGTCATAACCTGCGCGCTCAGAATGAGCGGAGCAGAGAGAAGGAGATAAAGTTTGTCTGTGTGTGTGTGTGTGCGCGCGCGCGCGCGTGCGTGCGTGCGTACGCGCGTGTGTGTGCATGTATGCGATAAGTAGGCTGATTCAGGACAGTAAACTCTCTGCCTTTAAAAAGGCGCCTGTGCGCATAAGCAGAGCGTACCTATCGTATGGACACACCCTCTTGTCAGAGTAACAAATTCGCTGTTGGGATCGAACACAGGTGGTTCAGAAGATCACGAAACAACAGTTGTCGACAACATATTGCAAGACACACGAAACAAACCCTTCGTTGGATCTCAGTCATCACTTACTTATCATTGTCGGTGTTTCTGTCATCATTAGTAGTCATTGATCTGATATATGCAAGCATCAAACTGGAACCCCCTTTTGTAGATGTCAGAATCTTCAGCTTGTTGAAGGCGGGCAGATACCTAAGAAGAAGAAGAAGAAGAAGAAGATCTTGCTGATGGTGTTTTCGTATCTGCTGTATTTCTCGCTCATCATCAGTATTACCGTCGTCGATACCATTAATGTTGCTGTTGTCGGTTGTTGTTGTTTTTTTGTTTTGTTTTTGTTTGTTTGTTTGTTTTGATTTGTTTTGTGTTGTTTGATTCCCGATTTGTATATGACTTTTTTTCCCCCCTCTGATCACATCATCATCGCTTCGCCATCCTGATCATCATCATCTTGTGGTGGTCCTGCTTCTTCTCCGCCTCCTCTTCCTCGTCCGCTTCCTGCTCCTCCTCCTGAACCTCATTGTACTCATTCCCACCTTCATCGTAGTTCTGTTTTGTTCTAATTATCGGCATAACCGTGATCATCATCATCATCATCATCATCATCATCATCATCGTCATCGTCGTCATCATCGTCGTCATCGTCATCGTCATCATCATCATCATCATCATCATCATTATACGTCGTGGTGGTCGTCGTTGTGGTACTGATCATCCTGCTGGTTGTCTCTTGCAGTCGAAACAGGTGTGTGCGGCAGCAATCCAGACTCTGGTCCCAACTCCCCTTCCAGCAGTGTCCATGGCTCCATGGCCAACGGTAGTCTGTCCTCCCTGCACTCCAAAGAGGTGACCACTGTTGTGTGTGTGTGTGTGTGTGTGTGTGTGTGTTTGGAGAGGGGAAGGAGATTGGGCATATGTGTGTGTGAGTCTGTGGGTGTGTGCATACAAGCACACGTATGTGTGTGGGTATGTGTTTGTGATGCAAGTCTCAGTGTGTTAGAGTACATCCGTTGTTTTGTGTGTGTGCATACGTAGTGTGTGTGTGTGTGTCTGTCTGTATGTATGTATGTATGTGCGTGCGTAGTGTGTGCGCACGCGTGTGTGTGTGTATGTCTGTATGTGCGTACATTGTGTGTGTGTGTATTTCTGGAAAGTGTGTGCGTGTACATGTGTGAGTTGGTGTGCGAATCTGCGTGAGCAAGCGTGCCTGCATTCACAAGCTTTATGTACATTTGATTACGGTTAGTGTGTTACTTGGTCGCTTGCTTTATTTTGGCTGGTTTTCTTTAGTTAATACGTAAAGGTGAGCGGCAGTGGTGTTGACGACCGCAGAAGCAGTACAAGGGCGTTTGAGAATGATGTTTTTGGTTATTTGTTCTGCGTAAACAGCACAGAAGACTAACGAGAATATTGGTGTGAGCTCAAATTGGCTGCGACATGCAGGTGTATTTCTGGGTTACAATGCGGCTGACATTGAGCGAGTGTGCAAGGATTGCGCAGCAGCAAGCCTGAAGGAGTGAGCGGAAAATGAAGTGGAATGGGGCAGAAAGAGAAAGAGGATCACAAAATGGAAAGAAGGGAGAAAAAGAAAGAAAGAAAACGAAGAAAAGAGAGTAGTAACACAGCCATGAACATGCATTGCAACCGAATAACAGGGAAAGAAGAGGAAAAAATGGCATGTTTGCATGCATGCATACATGCACACAAACAAACAATCCCGAACTCCTGGGTTCGAACGTGCACATGCGCGAGCACAGACACAGACACACACACACACACACACACACACACACACACCTCTCTCTCTCTCTCTCTCTCTCTCTCTCTCTCTCTCTCTCTCTCTCTCTCACGCGCACACGCACACATACACTCGCACAGACGCGAGCTCGCGCATGCGCGAGCGCACGTAAAGCCGAAAATAACAAAAACCGGCACACATAGAAAGCACAGAAATAGAAGACGAAGAAAAAGTTAAGAGAGAGAAGTGGGAGGGGTAAGACAGAAATTTAAAGACAAGGAGAGGGAGAGAAGATAAAGAGAGAGAGAGAGAGAGAGGAGGGGGGAGGAAATGAGAAGTCAGACAGGGGAGAGAGAAGGATTGAATCTAGGAATAGAGGAAGAAGAAAGGTAGGTTAAAGATGAGGAGGGGGGACAGGGTAAAGAATTTAAAGACAGGGAAAGGCGGAGAAGTGAAAGACAGGAAAAAGAGAGAGAAGACGGAGAAATTATACACACACACACACACACACACACACACACACACACACACACACAGAGAGAGAGAAGAGAGAGAGAGAGATAGAGAGAGAGAGATGACCACTGAACCAGCCGGGGTTCCGTGTGCGTTAATTTGTCGCCAAGCAGTTTTTACACCTTCGACAACCCCCGCTCATGAGCCGTGTAAACAAGGTCATGGTCTTCGTGTGGGTGCACCTTGCGCGCCCCGTGCTGCGGTGCATGTGAATGATGCTTAATGTCCCATCCACCCACCCACCCACCCAACCCCCTTCTCACCACCTTTCCGTCCTGATCTCTTCCTGTATACTCTTTGCCGTCTACTTCCTGCTCGGAGAAGGAAAAAAAAAGATGATTTTTCACCGGTTGCCCATTCCGGAAGAGAAATGAAATTCTTTCCGAAAAAAAAAAAAATCCTGTCCCAGGTTATGTGTATAGTTATCCTCAAAAATAGCGTTCATTAGAAATTCCCGAAGGAACATGCACCTCGGTAGATTCTTCAGGAAATTGATTTTCACTTCTTTGTGTGTGTTGTGTGTGTGTGTGTGTGGTGTGTGCGGAAAGGAATTCTGTTGTTGGGATTTGGGGAGCTACGGAATGGGTGAGGGGGGGGGGGGGGGGGGGGGGGAGGGAAGGGAAGTTTGGGGGGGGGGGGGGTATGGGGATCCTTGCTTTTTGTATACCCTTCCTTTCGTTTTATTGCCATGTTCCCCACTCTCTCTCCTCCTCCTGCCTCGTCTCTCACAACTGCCACCTCAGCTGATGCCACCTCGGTTTTGTTTGTGTGTTTATCTGTGTGTTTGAGTGGAGTGAGTGAGTGTGTGTGTGTGTGTGTGTGTGTGTGTGTGTGTGTGTGTGTGTGTGTGTGTGTACTCGCACACACGCGTGAGAGAGAGAGAGAGAGAACACATCATTATCTGCGGTATCTGGGGTATGTGTGGTCGTGCGTGGTTCGGATGTCAGTTATAACGAGTCGGGCCCATCCCAATGGACGATAATTGTCTTGTGTACCCCACTGTGTGAATCTGGTTTGAAATCTCTGCTGGAGGCAGCAGTGCCACAGGCTCGTAGTTCTGTTAAAAAGAGCCATGATGGGGAGGAAGATGGGGGGCGGGGGGGGGGGGGGGGTGGGGGGGGGACGGCATGTGGGGGGGGGTGGGGTGCGATGGGGTTGGGCTTGATGGCTTTGGTTTTGGAACATGTTGTTCATTTCTCTGACTGCACTGTCGCTGTGTGTTTTTAAAACATTGTGAGAAACTAAAAAAAAATGTATTGTTCAAAAATTGAGAAAGATGGAGTAGGTAGGAAGAACGCGGGGGGAGGGGGGGGGGGGGGGGGGGTGGAGAGAAGACAGACAGAGAGAGAGAGAGCAAATACGCATGTGTGTTTGCGTGCGGGAGCATGTTTGTACGGGTGGACGTGTGTGTTTTGTGTGTGCGTGTGGGAATGGCGTTTTTTGCGCGGGGAGCTTTTCTTTGTGTGTGTGGTCCGGGGCGCGCGCGTGTTTGGGGGTGTCTGAGAAAGAGGGGTTTGGAGAGAGAAAAAAGAAAGATTTGCACTTTAAGTGGGTGGTGGGGATGAAAGAAGGGGGGGGGAAAGGGTTTTTTAAAGCGTCTTGTACCCACCCGTTTGGCATGTGTGGGTTTTTTGCATTACGTGTTGGGGTGCATAGGAAAAAGCGTTTGTGTTTTCCGTTTTGCTTTGTTTTGTGTGAAAGCAGCGCTCATCCCAAACACCCCTTTCACGCGGGGAAATCATTCCCTTCCCCACTTTCCTTTCCCCCTCACCCCTTTTATGCTCTCTCTCTCTCGGGAAAAAAAAACCCCCCCCCCCCCAAAAACCACAACACACTAAAAAAAAAATTTTTTAAAAAAAAACCAAACAAACACCCAAAACAAAAACAAAAAAACAAAAACAAAAAAAAAAAAAAAATTTTAGGTTCCCCCCCCCCGGAACAAAAAAAAAATAATTGGGAAACCTTTTCAAAACCCTTAAACCCTTACTTACTATATTGATAAAAAAAATTCTTCGGGGGGGGGGGGGTAGGGTATTTTCCCCCCCCCCCGCAGGTTTTAAAGGCGAAAAAATTTTGGAAAGGGTAAAAATTCCCCATTTTTGGGACGATTTTCCGGGCCCGGAAATTTGGGGGTTTTATTGTTTTTGCCACCCTTTGAAAGGGGGGGGGGCGGGGGGGGGGGGGGTGGTTCCCGGTTTAAAAGAAAAAGGTTTTCCCGGGTTTTTGCCCAGGGGGGAAAAAGCTAAACAAAGTTTTGGGACGGGGCCCGGGCAAAATTTTCGGTTTACCGGTTTTTGTGTTTTGACCGGTGGCCTTTCTTTGGGTTTTGGGGGTTGTGGTTTCCCCAAACGAAAACCCCCCAAACCCAACTAAAAACCCACCCCACTAATTTTCATACCCCAAAACAACAAAAGGGGTACCACGGAAGACGGACGAAAACACCAGAGGGGGCCGAACACACACACACACACCACCACAAAACCAACAACACCCCACAACACACACCCCATACCCCCCCCATCCCCACAAAACCCCCCAAAACCACCCCCAAAACACACACCAACCACACCCCCAAACCCTGGCAAAATACACCCCCACACCCACACCACAAACCCACTTCACCACCACACCCCCAAAACCACCCCCCCACCCCAAACACACAACACCCACACAACACACACCACCCCACACAAAACCACACACACCCACCACTTTTTTCACCAAAAACCCAAACCCCCAACCCCACACCCCCCCACACCCAACACACACAACCACACACCCACAACTAAATAAACCCCTACCACCCCCCCAAAAAACCCCCATCCCCCCCCCCCCCTTTTCCCACAAATCCCCCCCCCCCCCCTTTTTAGCGTTTGGGTAAAAAAAAGGGGGGAACCCCTTTAAACTTTTTGTTTTTTAAAACTTCCCCTCAAGGTTCTGTCTCGGGGTTTTTATGTTAAAACCCAAATGGTTTTAAACATTTATTTTACTCCTAAAACCACGTAAAATTAAATGGCATAGGCTTTAAATTTCTTTTGTGTTTTACCTGTTATGATCGCGCGCGCGCGCGCCACACACACCACCCCCAACGTGCGCGCGCGTGACTGCCCCAACAAAAATTTATTTTTTACATACGGCCGCCGCGCGAGCACGCCACGCACCAAACCTGTACGCCGCATTTTTACAGATACCCCCACAAAAAATCGCGCGGTAAAATTTTTTTGCCCTTTTTTTGGTTTGTTTGTTTGTTTAAAAAGATTTGTTTAAACCAAAAAAAAAAAAAAAGCAAAAAAAAATCGGCGAGAAAGAGAGGGGGGGGGGGGGGGGGGGGGGGGAAAGAGGGGAGGAAACAAACAACTGGAGAAGGACAGAGAGAGAGGAGGGGAGGGGGGGGGTATGGCGAGGTGGGTGTGTTTTTTGGGGAGGGGGGGGGGGGGCGTAAGCCAACGCGCACCCTTTTTAAGCGTAGCGCAGTTTTGGGATTTTTGGGGCCCAGCGGGTTGCCCCGAGCAGCCGCTGGAGGGTCGGGGACCCGGGGGGGAGAAGTTGCCGCTGTTGGGGAGGCTCTGGTTGCCCAAGCATCGTGATGTGGGGATCGATGGGGCGGGCCCCCCCCCCCCCCCCCCCCCCCCCCCCCCCCCCCCCCCCCCCCCCCCCCCCCCCCCCCCCCCCCCCCCCCACCCCCCCCCCCCCCCCCCCCCCCCCCCCCCCCCCCCCCAACCCCCCCCCCCCCACCCCCCCCCCCCCCCCCCCCACCCCCCCCCCCCCCCCCCCCCCCCCCCACCCCCCCCCCCAACCCCCCCCAAAAAAAAAAAAATTATGGGGTTTGCTTTTAAACACCCAAAAGGGGGGCTTTTTATTTTTTTGTTGGATTTCCCCCTTTTTTCCGTTCTGTGTGAATTTTTTTTGTTTTTTGGTTTTTTTTTTAAATGGGGGGGTTTTTTCGGGGGACGGACATCAAACCGCTGTGGTTTTTTTTTACCCCGGTTGGGGGGTTTTGTTTTTTCCTGTCCCTGCCCGCCCCATGGGCCCTTCCGGGGGGTTTTCTCTTCCCCACCCCCCTTTTTCCTCCTCTTTTCCCCCCTCCCTCTCCCCCCCTCCCCCCCCCTTTCCGCCCCCTCCCCTCCCCCCCTGCGGGCTTTGGGGGGGGGCCCTGGCGGCCCCGGTCCCCACCCCCCTCCCCTCTCCCCCCTTCTCCTCTCCCCTCCTCTCTTTTCTTCAAACACACAAACACACACAAAAACAAAACACAAAACACACACCAACACACACACCACCATTTCACTGTAGGGAAATGAAAACCCCATCTTTTTTGCCAAATTTTTCGGGGGAAAAAAATTGAAGGGGTTTTTGTTTTAAACCCCTTTTGATTTGTGACATTTTTTTTAGGGCGGGTTCTTTTTAGATTCCTTATAATTCTTTAAATTTTTTGTTTTGGGGAAAAATTTTTGGCCATTCTTCCCCCCAAAACCCTTTTTTTATAAATTTTTAAACTTTTTTATTTTCCTGTTCTCTTCTCTTTACCTTCAGTTGGGCCGGGGCTACCCCCCCCCCCCTCCCCCCCTCCCTCCCCTTTTCCCCCTTTTTTTTATGATTTTTGGTTGGGGCCCAAAATCTCTTTTGTGTTGTAAACCCTTTTAAAATTTAAGAACACAAAAACACACAAACACCAAACACACAACACCACCAAACGAAAACCAGCATGAACCCCAAAATTTCGCGGGGCCCCTTACGCTCCCCTCTCTGTCTCTCTCTCTCTGTTCCCCTCTCTCTCTTCCCCTCTTTTCTTTCTCCTCTCTCTCTTTCACAAATACACACACACAATCCCCAAAGCACGCACGCACGCCCCCACCCACCAAACGCAACCAAAAACACACACCTCACCACACACCACCAACCAACACACACAACACACAAAAGGTACTTCTCATACCAAATTGCTTTCGTTCAAAAATTTTCATTTCCCCAGCTGAATCAAGGCCCAAGTTTAATGAAAGACCTGTTTCTCTTTTTTTAAACATGCTTGTGGTCCCAAACCCCTGTATAACCTTTTTTACAAACCCAAAAGATCAAACAATTTATTACGGGCGTTTTCGACAAATTTATGTGTAGTTTCATTTTTAATTTTGGGCTCGTTGTTCAGGACAGAAGAAAAAAAATAGCAATTTATCTTAAGGGTTTGAGGAAACCCAAGTACATTTTATTTGAAAAATTTTTACATTTGAGAGGCTGTTTAAAATTTCTAAATTTTTAAAAAATTTTCTTTTAATGGGGAATCAATTTAAAACATTGTAGTCTTCAAAACAATATTTTCAAAAAAAATGGTGTTTTATTGTTTTACATTTCGCAAGGTTTTTTTTGGGGGTTTTTTTTTTTTCAAAGGAAACCCGGGGGAAAAAGGGGGCCCCCCCAGTAAAGGGAGAACGTTGTGTTTTATTGTTGGGTATAATCCCGTGTTTTGTTTTGTCCCCACCCTTTTTTAAATTCTGCCCGGGGAAAAGGGAGGTTACATATTATGTTCCTATTTTTGCGTTTGACCGGGGGTGGTTTTAAAAGCTTTTTTCAAATGGGCTTTTTATCCTCTTCTCCTTTCTCTCGCCTCTTTTCTCTTCTTCTCTCCTCTCTCTCTCTCTCTCTCCCCCCACCCCTCTTCCCCCACTGTAAAGCGAGTCCATAGTTTCTTCGAGGTAAGGGAATTTATTTTGGTCTTTTTGCAGATATTTGAAAGACCTTGTGAGGGAAAACTGTGTAAAAGCTTACGCCCGGGGGTTTTGTTTCCTTGTTTGACCCCTTTCATTTATTTCTACAAAAGTGTTAAAAAATTTGAAAGGGCGGGATTGCCACATTCAAATTTGGAAAAATTTTTAAAAACACACACTCCCACGCACGCAACACACACAACACAACACACCCCACAACACACCCAACCACACCCCACTCCCCCACACACCACACAAAAACCCCTTTTCAAAAAAATTTTTTACTTTTCCCCTTTCCCCCTGTCTCTGACTCTCTCCCTCTCTCTCTCTTGCCTGTTGTTGTGGGCGAAAAGTTGGGGGTGGGTCGGTGGGTCCTCTAGGGGAAGGATTGGAATTTTTTTCTCAATGAGAAATTTTGTTAAAAATTTTACCTTGACCCTTTTTCTTGCTTTTTTGGGGGGAAGGAGCAAATTTCCGGTTTTTAGGTAAACGAAAAAAATTTTACATTTGTTTCCCCGGACTGTTAAAATACTCGTAGTGGCTTGGGGGAAATTTCCCCGGGTTCTTCTCTTAAAAAATATTGTTGGGTCCGGAGACAGAAATTTGAGAGTGTTCAAACATTCAACACGGGGGTTTAACAACAAAAAATGACCAAGTTTTTTGGGGGGATTTTACCCTCTTTAAATTATTTGCAATAGTTTTTTGGGCTGTCCTTTAGGCTGGGTTTGGTTCTCAATTTTTCATCTTTTTGGGGAGGGGGAAAATTTCTGAACGAAGTTGGGGTTGAATTGAAGTCCCCCTTTGGAATATTTTGAAATCAACTGAAAGTCGGAAAAGGATGTTGACTCTTTTTTTGTTGGTGACTGATCCCGCTGTGAAGAAATGTTGTGTAGAATGGGCCCGTGGTGTTTTTCTTCACCACCTGTCTTGCCCCCGGGTATAAAGGTATGTAGCCCTTTGCCCCAAATATTTTAGAAAAGCCCCATCCCGTAGCCCTTGCCACCCTTTCCCAGGTCCCGGGGATTTGAGAACCTTTTTTTTTGTTTTGTTGCTGAAAGTTGGGGTTTTTGAGTTCACCTTTCCTTGTACCTTTCACAAAGGTGTGGAATTGGCAAACAAAGGATTTGGTTGGGGTATCAATTGGTTTTGCTATTAAAAATCAATCTCCCCTTTTTTTTAGGGTTGAGTGGAGTTTGCAAGGAGGTTGGAGGCCGTGGTAAATTTTAAACCAAGTTTAGTCAAATTAAATTTCATTTTTTTCTGAGGAATTTAAAATGCATTAACTTGGAATTTCAAAATTGCCAAGGTTTTTCACTTTTGGGGTTTTTAAAAAGGGAAAATCATTTCACTAAAAAAGCATTCCAACAATTTACATTTTTTAAATCAAACTAGCAGTTTTTAAATGAGTAAGGGTTTTCTGTCTTTTTTTTTTATTATCAAAAGGGAAACCCGTCAGTTATCATTTGAAAATTGAATTGAAAACTGGCCCAAAAATCCCGATTGTACACAAAAAAAAAAATGGTCGATTTTGGGGTTTAAAAAGAATCTTAACCAAAAAGGGGTTTTAAAAAGCTTTTAACTTGGGGGGCAAACCAAAAATACTACAAAAAGAATCTCATTCAAACATTTTGATAAATGTCCCTGGGTTTTGGGACCAAAATTACCTGCTAAACCCAAAGGCTTTTTTATAAACAAAAGATAGATTTAAAATTTTTAAAACTTAGTTTCAACTTACATTTGGGAGAATGGTGTTAAATTAGGAAAAGAGATGGAGAATTTGGGGAAAATTTTGATCAAAAGATGGGAATGGTGGAAAAATTAGTTTGGAGATGGAGAATTTGGTGAAACTTAGACTCGGGGATGGGTCGAGCAAGTTAAACGGTCCCCTGTCTCGTTTTTCCTTCTTCTTCCGTGCTTTACCACAGCTGGTCTGAGGAACTGTGGGGGTGTGCCCCAAAAAAAATGTCTTCTATTTGTGTGCTAAACTGTTTATTCCTGTTTGTTCTGGATCAGGGTGACAGGGTATCACTCAAGACACAGAAAGGGAGAGGGGGAGGGTTTTGTTTCCCCCCACTACTCACTGTGGATTAGACCAATTGTGAACGTTTGAACTACACCTATGCCTTGGCGTGTCTAGATCAGCATAATATTATGGTAATTCACCAAGCGCTGCAGAAAACTCATGCAAATTAATATGAATATAAAGGGCGGTTCAGTTGTTGGCCTGCGCTTGTTTTTCCCCACTATTAGATTGTTCTTCTATGTATTTGTCTGACTTTATTCAAGTTTAAAAGGCTGTGCCAGTCTTGAATAAAAGTTACTCTGTGTTAGGTTTTCTTATGGAGCAAACGTTACCCCACTTGTTTATTGTTAACTGTTCCCTGCCTCATTTCATTTCTTTTCCCAATTTTGTTTTGATTAAATTGAGGTTACTTGTATTTGTTTCTGTCTGTCTGTGTGTTGTCTTTTGATCTCCCTTGCATCTTTGGGGATCCTCAAGCGTAGGCTCAAAGATTGTCCCTTTACATTTTATATTATTTGCATAATGTCTTTAGTTTTTCCAGCAACATTTTTCCTCCCCACACTTTCGTTTGGTTTCATTTACTACCTTCACTGGCTGCTTTGGGGTGCTATTGGATTCTTTTTTGCACCCTTGGTGGTGAGAACACCACAGTATTATAAACTGTGGTGTGTCTCTATCTGACGCCAGGAGCGCAGACACAACCAGCCGTGTCTCCCTGATGAGTTCCGACCCAGCGGACGAAAGGCCTCGGAGCAGGCAATACAAATATATCTGCCTTCAAAAAGGATTGCGATGGTTCCCTTATGCAGCTAGTGAAGAGTTTTCATATCTGTAATATATATTTTTTAATTCCATGTTCCCAGTTTCTCCATCTTCAAACCCCGCCCCCCACCCCCTGAGGGGGGAGAGTTGGCATAGAATAGAATAGATTTGAAATCGGTAGGGCCATGTGTGTGAGACACGGAGACAGAGAAAAGGGGGGAGAATGCCCTGTGTTCGTACAATTTGTACAAGAGGGTGGCTGCTTGGGACCCACCCGGTGGACTTGTCAAGTGACTCATCACACTGTCTGTCTGTCTGTCTCTCTCTCTCTCTCTCTCTCTCTCTCTCTCTCCTCTCACAAACCACCACACACAAAACACACACACATACACACACACACACACACACACACACATACACACACACACACGCGCGCCTCTCTCTCTCCTCTCTCTCTCTCTCTCTCTTTTCACACAAACACATACACACACACACACGCGCGCGTGCGTGCGCGCACCACAACACATGCATTCACACACACACACACACCACAACGTACGACAGTTGGGCGGAGCAGGATCTTCTGCAGAGGGTGCGGAATGTAACAGACGGCAGGCTGTGTGTGGTTGTCGGGGCCCAGACAATGACTGACTGAGGCTGTTTAGAAGATCGCCATCAGATAGCACACTTGGGGAAAACAAACAGCCTCCACGCACGCGCCCCTCGCGTTCTTATTTATTCATTTGTTTCAGTTCAGAGCGCGCGCGCTCTCTCTCTCTTTCTCTCTCTCTCTCTCTTCTCTCTCTTCTTGTAAGGTTTATCTGTCCATGTGTGTGCGTAGCATTGTCAGCTGGTGATTTATCGCAGTTGCCTCAACTCGTTGCATTAGGATGAACACAGGTACCAGTTGTTGCGCGTGCAGGCTACGCATATATGATATGGATGAGATCATCGTGGTTTCAGAGAATGTGTTTCAATGTAGGTGAACGTATAAGTCGGTTACTCAGCGTGAGTCGCCCTCACCGGTGAATCAACCCTTTGTGTGTGGTGTGTGTGTGTGTGTGTGCGCGCGCGCGCGTGTGAGTGTGTATGTGTGTGTGTGCGTATGTGTGTGTGTGTGTGTGTGTGATGTGTGAGTGTGTGTGTGTGTGTGTGTATGTGTGTGTGTGTGTGTGTGTAAAGGCTTGTCTCTCCCTCACACCCTCACTCCCTACCCTAACCCCCTCCTCTATCTCATTCTCTCTTCCAGTTTTACGTTACATCATTGTAATTTATATATGTAAAGTATTCTCAAATATTTGCGCAGGCATGTGAGTAGATCTATGCATATTTAGTGTGTGCACCTATGTGTGTGGTTGTGTGTGTGTGTGTGTGTTTCGTGCCTATGAGCATCGAACTGGTTTGGTAAGGGAGACAGCTGAGAGGTGGAGGAGCCAACTTGCATGCGATCAACGTTTTTTTTTTCTTTATGTACATACATGCATATTTCTATTGGCTGAGAGAAGAACGCACGCACGCACGTGCATGTGTACATGGATGGGCGTTTGCACCTCTCCCTCTCTGCCTGTCTGTCTGTCTGTCCTCTCTCTCTGTCATAGGCATACACACATATTTACACACATATTTACGTGTGTGTGTGTGTGTGAGAGGGAGAGAGAGAGAAAGTTAAGAGATACATCAACGGGTTGACATCCTGATATGTCCGTTTTGCGGTCGGCATAGAAAAACAACATGGAACAGGAATCGTGCATGTGTGTCTGTCTGTCTGGCTGTCAGTCTTTCTCTCTGCCCCTCTCCCTCTGACCCCCCCACCCCACCCCATCTCTCTCTTTGTTCCCCTGCCCCTGTTCCCCAATAGGCCTACACATTTAATTTTCACTCGCACACATACACGTGCGCGCGCGCGTGCCCACTTGCGCTGAGATAGAGAGAGAGAGAGAGAGAGGGGGGGTGGGTGAAAGAGAGGGCAGCGAGAGAGAATCACGTACACCACCTTGGGAGAAAAAAGAACAAGCTCATAGCAAAACCGTAGGAAAGAAAAAAAAAAAAAAAGAACAGGAGGGAAAATGTGGATCAGCTGTTCGACCGCCCGCCGCCGTTCTTACTCTCCCACCATCACCACCAACACCACCACACTCCTCATTTCTTTCTTCCCATCCATACCCTGGCCCCCTGACTGACTGCCCACTGCCCCCCCCCCCCGCCCCCCCCCCCCCCCCCCCCCCCCCCCCCGCGTCCCCCCTCTCTCTCCCATCTTTCCCCATCTCCCTCCAATCCTTGAAATCACCCCTTCTGCCCCCCCCCCCCCCCCCCCCCCCCCCATCCTGCACTGCGCATCCGTTACCGGTCCATGGGGGGGGGGGGGGAGAGGGAGGTAGGCAGGCAGCCGATAGATAGAGTCGCTCCATGCTTCTTGGCACGCGCACGTACAACCCGCACGTACATTCGGCGGCATTCCCCTTCTCTCCGCCCTGTTCCCTCGCTTCCTCGTTCACCACCCCGTTTCCGTCCCTCCACCCCCCCCCCCCCCCACCCCACCCCACCCCACCCCACCCTCCTCTTCTCCATCAAAGAAATTCAGCATGGAGTGGTCATGATCTTGGCAGCCTCTCCTTCACATGTTTCTATTTCGTCTGGTCTGTCGGTCTGCCTGCCTGCCTGCCTGTCTGTCGGTTCTGCCAGACTGTCTGTTTGTCTGTCTGTCAGTCTGTGTGCCCGTCTCTCTCTCTCTCTCCTCTCTCTCTCTCTCTCTCTCTCTCTCTCTCTCTCTGTCTCTCTTTTCTCTCTCTCTTGGCATGGGGGAAGAAAAAAGATTATTCACCTACTAATTACCATGATAAACTGAGCAACACATATTTTAATGTGACCGTGTGCATGCGTGTGTTAGTAGAGGGATTGGAGGTTTGTGAGTTCACATGCATTTGCATGTGCTTATGTGTGCATGCATGCATGTATGTGTGTGAGTGTGTGAGAGCATGATAAAAGCATAATTATGTATGAGTGACTTATTGTGTGTGTTTGTTTCACAATTTCGGAGTACATGTGTGGGTGAATGTGCACATGTATGTATGGCATATTGTTTGATACATATGTGTGCTTGTGAATATTGTCTAAGCATGTGTGTGTCTGCAAGATAAAATGTGTGTGTGTGTGTGTGTGTGTGTGTGTGGACACGTGTGTGCATGTAAACAGAAATATGCTGACTCCTGATTTGACATCTTTTATGCACAGTAGGACATGGCTCTAGAGATGCAATATTTACAGACATTTCTGGAATTCAGGGAACTTGGAGCGTAGACCATTTGTGTGATTGATGTTTGAAAGTACCATTCTTTTTTTAGCATAAGAATTGTTGTTTTTTATATTTGCAAGAGATGAAGAAAATGGTTTTATGTAATTGAACTTTTGAGGAAAAAAAACACAAACAAACAAAAACAACCACAAAACAAAACAAAAGTTCATTTCAAGGAAACATTTGTTCCCTGGCCTAGTCTTCATTGCCATCTGAACGTTTCCCATGTAAACCTAAATTAGAGAATTTCCTATTCCAATCACTGTTTGCCGCAGAACAGTTAGTGTGAACACGAAGGCTGGAGACAACTTGGGCTAGGGAGAAAAATTGCCGCAGAGCATGTTTTCATTATCAGCAATAATTCAAAATATGTTGCTTTCAAAACACTTCTCTGACATGGTAAGAAAGACCTGTGTGTGTGCTGCTGGCATTGGAAAGGGATCGCTGATTGGAAGTGTTTGGGAGGGAGGGGGGGGGAGGCAAATGAAGTGGAGGAATTTAGGATACGTTCTTGAAAAGGATGAAACAATGCCCGTGCATCCTTGAATGAAGAACGGGTGCCAGCACTTCTGCTCCTTGTCAAAATATGCCTGGCATCCTCTGGTGAATGAGCTCTCTGTTACCCCGATGTTCTGAGGGTGGAATGCCGGCGATGTGTTTGTGCATCGTGGTCATGCCAACAGTGAAGACGTCTCAAGTGTCTGTCTGTCTGTCTGTCTGTCTGTGGACTTTCAGGAAGGAGCAGCATACATGTTCGGAGCGTTCCGACCTGGAATGACCTACCCTGGCACAGATCTGAGTTTGTACACGTCGCCCTCCATGCCTAACATCTCTCTAGGCAGGCCTCCTGTGTCTGGACCCAGTTCAGTGAGTTTTTTTTTGGGGGGGGGGCTGTGTGTGTGCGTGCATGTGCATGCATGTGTGTGTGTGTTTATGCTGCGGATGAAGATGATGGAAAGACAGCTGTTCCTGTCAGCCATGCTGTGGATAGGTGATGACCGTCTTAATAAGAAAAATAATGGTTTTCATGTTTTTCTTTCTATCGATTTATGGATTTTGGCATGTTTCATGTTCACTTTAGGTGTGATCTAATGGAAAAATGCAATTTTTTTTAACTAATAGAAATAGTATTTTTGATGCAAAGACAAAGAATGAGGAACGTCAGACATTTTTTATGTCAGGCAGTCAAATTTTTGTTTTTTTTTGCCTCAAAGGCATTTTGGTACTAGCTAAATGGTATTTTAATAAAGCATACAGAGTGAACTGTTCATGTTTTACTCTTTCTGTTAATACATAGCTATCAGCTTTTGTGTTTGTATTGAGAAGAAGAGTGGGAATCTTCCGTCACCAAGGAAGTAATTCGCTTCATTGTGTCCTTTATGAAAGAATTGAGCAAAGAATATCGATGAGGTTAAGATGTGAAATTGCATTTCTGTATTACCTGTACTTAGTAACTATTCGGCTTTTTGAAATCAAAATAATGACTGATAGAAATGTATCAGACACATTGATTCACAAAGCACATGTGACATGCGACACACATGCAAACTCTCACATACACACACACGCACGCACACACTCATGCACGCACGCGCGCACACACATGCACTCATGCATGCACAAACGGGGTGTGGGTTGACATGATGCCTTCTGTGTTCCATCAGGGCTCCACCTCCTCCAACATTGTGTCAGAGGAAGAACTGCGAACTGCCCTCTCTGCCAGAATGCTCCCCCTTGCCACTCATCTTCTGCCCGGTGCTGCCCCTGCTTCTTTCCCTCTCTACCCAGTGAGTGACCCGAACATCTGTCGACAGGGAGACCGTTACAGGGTGTCTAGAGTCCTTGGAAGTCCTTATGAGTCCTTGAGATTTGAAACCTTCCTTCGAGGAGCCTTGAAAAGGGATACAAGAGGTTTATTCACAGTTACTTTGAAAGTGCTTGAAATATTTTGTTGCGGTTTTGTGCGTTTTTCTCAACTTCAGTGAGAGAAGACTGGAATGTTCCCAGGGCAGGATGGCACTGTTGACAGTTGCCATTCAACTCGTAATGTCCGTTGCTAGTGAAAGCCTGCCTTGCTATCAGCTTGCTGGTGACACATTTCCATGTGTGTCATGTGGTATAGCATCAGACAAATAAAAGGAAGGGTCTTGAGCAGTCCTTAACAATGACATTTGTGACTGAAAGAACCAATTGACTCCGACCATGATGGAGGATGACAGATTGATTGGTAGAAGGAAACAAGTCACTAATCACAAAAAGGAGAAAGATTGGTGATGGAGCTTACTAAAGGCGTAGTTATCTTTGGTGAAAATTGATTTTATTTTCTCATCCAAAGACCAGGTGAAAGGCTGAAAGCATGGAAATACATTTTGATAATGCTTGCATACATCTAGGAGAATGCATTGGATGCAGGTGTCGATCTGGTTTCCAACAGAATTTAGACACTTGTTAGACCTTGATTGTCAAGGTGCAGGAAAAAAGAAGAAGATTGTCTTGGGGCCTGCGATGGAGGGAAAGCATTAGAAAACAAACAGTATACATTTTTGTGTGGGCTTTTGACTTGAACTGATTGATCTTTTGAAAATTGTGACACATTTCATTTCTTAAATGGGAAAGAACAGAAACTTTATTTGATATTCTTTTGGAAAATATTGTAAAAGATAACTTGTAATTTTCATTACATTGACAGTTCATAAGACTTCTGTTGTTGTTTTTTCACCCATGACTCATTTCAACGAAAAAGATTGAAACATTTTGTGTGTACAGCCTGAAAGATGCTGTTATAATCTAAAACATGATTGTGACTGACTCTCCCCCTCTCTCTCTCTCTCTCTCTTCTCTCTCTCTCTCTCTTTCTCTCCTCTCTCTCTCTCCCTCCCTCTCTCTCTCTCTCTCTCTCTCCTCTCTCCTCTCTCTCTCTCTCCTCTTCTCTCTCCTCTCTCTCTCTCTCTCTCCTCCTCCAGCTGAAAGATGCTATTATATCTAAAACATGTGATATTCTCTCTCTCTCTCTCTCTCTCCTCTCTCTCTCTCCTCTCTGTCTGTCCTCTCCTCTCTCCTCTCTCTCCTGTCTGTCTCTCTCTCTCTCTCTGCTTGTTTACCTCTCATTTTGCACACACACTCTCCCATACACACACAAAATCACACACAAAATCACACACACACACACACACACACACACACACACACACACACACACACACACACACACACACACGTATAAACGTGTGATATGAAAACATGCGTTCTGTCTGTATTTATTGCAACATGACTTGCACAACAACACAGTGACGCTGATGTTGACTCCTGCCTGGGTGGTGGTTCTTGTGGCAGTGATGGAGGGTGATTTCCCTGCAGGCAGTCCTCAGGCCGCTGCCTACCTGGCGGCCCACGGCAAGCTGGTCAACCCTTACACCATTCCTGGCTCCGCCGCCACCCCTAGCCCCCTGGCAGAACCCCCGCTCAACCCTGCCCACCGACTTCACCGGTAAGTTTGGGCCTGCCTGTGGCACAGACTTCTTTGCTTTTTCACCTGGTCGCAAAGCGAGGCGACTGCAGGCAGAAATCTAAACAAATTCTGAACGTTATTTGTAAGGCTCTGCCGAAAAACGTCGACAGGTAAATCCACACGACAAAACACGACGTGTTTCGACCTCTTAGGTCTTCTTCAGGCAAGATACACAGCACTCGGGACAACGGAAATGAACGAGCAATCACTTGCCTTCATTCAGTTCAGTGCAAGATGGGCATTTTCATTCAAATTGGATGAAGACAAACCTTATAAATAATTTTTAGAATTTCTTTGTTTTTTGCCTTGGCATGCTGGTGACCAAAGGCAGAGCTGTCTGCTACATGGAAATATCTGTAGTTTACCATTGAATTAATTACGGAGTTCTCATGGATCTGGTGATGCTGAGGTTGCGGGTTCGAATCACCGGCAGGCCATTTCAGTACTGGGGGATATTGGTTCTGACTTTATTTCCCCAAATGATCTTTGATGTGTCTGTAAATTGAGGTTCTGTGAGTGAATGCACATGTAAGGTCTTGCACACATATAAAATCTCATCACTAACTTTCGGAAGAAAAGTTCAGTTCGGCTGTTGGTATGCATAACATGTGTTCTTATAGCATGCATCCTCCGTAGAAATCGAAGGAATGAGTGAAAGTCTGAGTGATGGATATTCAACCAAATGACATAAGAAACAAATGATTTATGCCAGCAGGCAGCTCTTCAGTTGGCTGTACCCAGATGGGCAGCCCATTGTGAAAACCTGAGTGTGTATTATAAAGCGCTTAGAGCTTGGTTTCTGACCAAGGATAGGTGCAGTATTAGCAAGGTAATGATGAAATAATAACTGCCTGCTACAGAGATATGCATTTGTCAAAACAGTCATAGGAATAGAAAGTACTGTTTTCTCTGCGCTGAACATCATGAAACAGCCCACAGTTTACTAATGGAATTGGCTGCTACATCCCTGACCCCAAAGAAAGCACAAGGTGGTCAGATCAGAGTCACGCATATATTTTGCCTACTAAGCGTAGAGCAGAAGCTGAACTTAACATTTTGTGCACAGACGAAAATTGTTGAAACAAAAAAAATCAGTGGCAAGCTATTGAATTCATACTGAATGAAGCATTTATGTATTATGGCTTTGATGAGTAGCAGATTCTTACATGGTACAAAGCTTGCCTCAATGATTTCTGAATGAAACATGGCAGACTGACTTGACATTGAGGCTGTTAATGTGGCTGTTGTCGTTGTTTTTAACCAGCACATTCACAGACCTAAGTGCGGTTGAAGCTGAAGCAATTTTCCCCACTTTGATGGTGAAACACATTTCATTGCGTATATGTGTGTTTGTGTGAGAGGGAGAGAGAGAGTTTCAGTACTGAGAGAGAGTTTCAGTACTGTGGTACTTCCAAAATTTTCTTTTCTGAAAACAGCTGAAAATGGCAGTAACTGTGAGAGATATTGTTTAAGAGGATAAGGGGAGTTAGCACCTCAGTTTTGGTGAAATTCAGCATCATTGGTCTGCAGGTGGTCTTTCTAGACACTGTACAGTTTCTTCCTCAAGTTCACTCCATGAGGCTAGAATAGATGAATAGAAGTCTCAAAGTAAGGAAGGTCAGACAAAAAAAATAAATAAATAAATTTTTAAAAAAAATTAAAAAAGAAAAAAAAAGAAAAAAGGAAGGTCACATGATTGAAAGACATAGATGTCAGCTAACATCAGCATCTGAGATCTTTCAGCAGGAAGATTTTTTAACATTTCCAGTGTGTTTTTAGAAGGTGTACTTTAAAGGTTTGTGTGAGGGAATGACTTGTGAGTTGACTTCAGCGTGGTGACAGCCCTAATGTGGCCCTTTGTGATTGGCTGGCCTATAAGCAACATTACCTTAACATCAGCATCCTTTGTTTTCCAACATTATTGCCCTTAGTCTGTCTACACCAGTGCCCTATCTCTGTTTACATCGATGCCATCTGTCTGTCTACATCAGTCCATCTATGCCTGTCTGCATCAGTTTCCTGTGTCCATGTGTCTGCCTACATCAGTGCAGTGTCTTTCTTTTTTTTTTTTTGTGGCATCCATTATCGGATCAGTGGAGCACCTAAGGTGGTAATTTTTTTTTTTCCCCTAAGGCCGAAATCCACCTCTTCATTTATTGTTGGTGTTTCACACTGTCCTCTTCATCTGCAAAAAAAAAAAAAAAAAATGGGGAAAAAAACAAAAGCAATTTCTGCTACTGTTTTTTTTTTTTTTTTTTTCCCCTCACCAACCAGTCCTTTACACACCATGCATAGTCTGTATGTTCCCTTACAAATGGACATAGTCTTGTTGATGTTAATGTTTTGGCATTTGACACAAAGTGTCTGGGTTTGTTAATGTTCTAATGTGTGGTGTGCTGGCACTCTCACACTGATACTGTGCTGCTTATACAAAGAGAACAACATAAATGAAACAAAAGACTTAATGCTTAATTATTTTCCATTCTTTCAGATTTTCTCGAAGAGTGAGAGAGAGAAAAAGAGAGAGAGACAGACAGACAGACAGATAGCGGCAGCATCGTAGAGGTGTCTGTAGAATTTTGTTGCAAATTGACTCACCAATTGGCTATTCCCCAGTAAGACCAGCCTTACAGCGAAAAGAAAAGGTCCACAAGGAAGGCATGAGGAAAGCCAAGAAGTGTGACAATAGGCGTAAGAGTGTTTGTTATTTTTGTTTGTTTTTTACCCTCACTTCCCCATCTCCCCCACTGTCAATCCCACCCTCCCTCCCATCCCCAAATCTCTGGTCTTCTCCCCCTCTCCAACCCCCCCCCCCCCCCCCCCCCCCCCCCCCCCCCCCCCCCCCCCCCCCCCCCCCCCCCCCCCCCCCCCCCCCCCCCCCTTTCCCTTTTTGACAAGTTTTAGTGTCCGGGATAAAATGTGTTGGTTACTCAAGGTATGTTAATTTTGTTACAGTTAATTCTTTAAGCAAAATTAGGCGGCTATCATAACGAATAAATAGCATGCCAATGGTATTAAAAATCAAATGTGTATATTCGCATACGCATTTGTGCGGCACTTAAGATTTGTGACTGAACAACTGAGAGAGAGAGAGAGACAGACGGACAGACACTCACTCACTCGCTCACTCACACACACACACACACACACACACACACACACACACACACACACACACACACACACACACACACACACACACACACACAACACACACACACACACACACACACACACACAAAACACACACACACACACTGACAGACAGAGAATATGATGCAACTTTGGGGCAATTCGCGGGATCATTAGGTGCGATATTTCATTTGGCATTCAAATTTTAAATATATAGGGGAGAGAGATTTTATTTTCTTTGCTATACTTACGCTCATTTTGCCAATCAAGATTAGGTTATTGATAATTTTCAAAGCATCTCTGCTTAGGGATTGATTATCTACTCCCAGCAGGATGTCACGTAATGACAGTTTTATCTGCATTCCCAGAAGACCTTGAATGTAAGTTTTGATCTTTTTCCAAAAACAGAAACCGGTGGGCACTCGTAAATGAAATGTTCGATATAATCCACTTCATCCCTACAGATGGAACATCCGTTATCATCCACTAGCTTCATTTTGTGTAGTAGTATATTGGTAGGGTAGATGTTGTGCATTATTTTCCATTGTAGTTCCTGTAATCGAACTTCCTTTTTTGCAATGTGAGGGAGTATCTATACATTTTTATCGATTTCAACATTCAGTTTTCTTTGCCAAAAATCAAAGGCACAGGGCTTTATATCTGCCTTTCCGTTAATTTTATTACGTAGAAATTGTACAATGTTGTTTGGTTTGGTACAGAAATTGTATACTTCGATTTGTTCTGTGCATTCCGAGTTAATCGTTCCGTTTTGTTGACTAATCCATTCTTGCCATTGCTTTGGGAGAGCGTTAATTACCGCGTTTAGTTCGAATATAGTGATGGCTGGACTTTGTTCTATATTTTGTTGAAATTCTTCTGTGATTAGAAGTGTAGATTCATTTAGGCAGAGGTTCCGCTAGACTATAGACTTTGCCGGTACTTGGTACCGACAACAACAAAAATTTCCGGTACAAGTCTTAAATCAGCCGGTACCGCGCTTGGCTGCCTGCCATGCACTACACACTCAACCGCGATTCTGGTCACGCGAACGGGCGATAGCGAGCGGCCTACCGGCACGGATAGCACGTAACAGGCTTGTCAGTGACAGCCTTCAGTCAACTGAACTCAACAGAAAAGTCGACGGAGAGGTAACATGCAAAAAAATCATAAATGAAAACAAAAAGCAAAACAAAACAAAACAAAACAAAACCAACCAACCAAAACGTAACTTGAAAGAAAAACAAACAAACAAAACAAACTTAACAAACTTCTCACTTACCTATCCACACGTGCGAAAGAATTCCGTCAGTGTTCATCATCGAACCATGCAGTTACTCAAAGTGATGTTGAAAACAGCGACAGTCAATTGAAAACTGGGTCGGGGATTACCGCAAGTTCAATCCAGGTCAGACTGTCAGCATGACACGCACACACGAAACTTTGGCTACACGCTAGGGAACCTGGGGTTCTCAAAGAAAAATGGAACCGTCCATTTTGACGCGAGTGCTGTAGTAATCAGCGCTGTCCATTGAAAAAAAAAAAAAGGGGGAAAAGGTCCTGGGACTGAAAGGAAGGGGGAAGAGGAGTGATGTCAGATGTATTGTTGTCGGCATGGCATGGCTTATTTCCTGCCTGCCATCCCCGCTCACCCGCTGACAGGCGGAGAGACAGACAGTGCAGGGATAGAGGAGAGTCAAAGCGCTCAGATGTTCTGCCGGTACACGGTACCGGCGGCTTTTATTTTTTTCGGTACAAGGCAAATATTTACCGGTAAAAACTGGCATATGCCGGTCTAACGGAACCTCTGTTAGGTTTATTAAATCTTTGATTCTCTCTATTCCACTGTTTTTCCAAGCAGGGAAAAAGAGAGAACGATTCTTATATTGTAGTAACCTGTTATTCCATATTGGTTGGTTTTTGAAGTTGTTTATACTTACTTTTTCCATTGTTTTTAGCGTTTTATTCTCCAGGTAAGTACATAGAACTTTTTTCCAGAATTCGCTTCTAATTTTTCCAAGAGCTCTCTGCATTTCCAACGGCTTACAGTTCATTTCATATATTAGGCTGCCACTTGCTATCTGGTGGTAATACCACTTAGGAATAAGACTCCAGTTATCATCATCTGACATGTATAGTTTACCTATCCATTGAAGATAAAAATGCGTTTGTAGTTGGCTTATGTTGGCCATTTTAAGACCACTGTGCTCAAAACTGTTTTCCATCACTGTCTTTTGACCTTTTCGAATGCTCATTTATTTGAGTGCTTGCTTTGCCAAATGAATTTATACAGAGTTCGGTTTATCTCCGTGAGAATATTTTCTGGTAATCCAATTGACTGCATAACGAATATAAACTGGCTTACTAAAAGGCTTTTTACTGTGACTGTTTTTCCACGTATACTAAGATCTCTATGGCTCCATAATTTTATAAGACTATGCATTTTATCCGATCTTTTTATCCAGTTCTCTTCGATGTACTGGGCTCATGTATTGTTTTTAAAGAATATTCCGAGTATCTTGATATTGTCTGTGAGTTCAAACGGTAATGTTTTCTCCTTGGTTATTAATACCAATCCGCATGGCTTTGGTTTTCGTGTGATTCAACAGAAGACATGAAAATTTTGAGAATTCTGTGACAATCGAAGAGGCGTTTACAGTGTTGCTTTATTTTCAGTTGTTCAATTTGTTGTCCGTTCTGATTACACTTACGTAAACTTATTCCGTTTATGCTACTGTTCCTAAACTTTTGCCACCAGCAACTCAACTGACAGTATAAAAGCAAGGAGAGAAAACGGACATCCTTGCCTGATTCCACATGTTACTGGGAATGGTTGGGAAATCCAGCCTCCGTGGTTAACACTACAAAAAGTATTGCTATTAAAAATTGCTATCCATTTGATAAAGTGTTCGCTGAAACCGAAGATATGGAACGCATTTAACATAAAAGTATGTGATATTGAGTCAAAGGCTTTTGAGTAGTCTAGAGCTAAAAGATAACCAGCTTTGTTTGTGTGGTTTAAGTATTCAGTGACGTTGTCGATTGTTCTAATAACTGTTGATATACTCCGACCTTTAAGATATCGAACTTGGTCTTCATTTATTAATTTTGATATTACTTTGCCTAATCTTCCTGCCAACGCTTTTGCTATATATTTATAAATCAATGTTTGAAAGTGTGATTGGTCTCCAGTTACTCAACTGATCATGCACTAGTTCTTTCCCTTTGTGTAACAGAATTATTATGCCTTGGTTTTGTGTATATGACAATTCTCCTTTTTCAAAAGACTCGTTAGAACAGGATGTTAACTGTGTTTTGATTTTGCCCCAAAAGAATTTCATGAATTCTACAGTTAAGCCGTCACTACCAGGAGAGGAACCATTTTTCATTGCTTTTAGAGCAGAACTTGCTTCCTCTACAGTTTTTTAATCCTATACATAGAGCTGTGTCCTCATCACCAAAAGTAGGGAGCTGAACATCTGCAATAAAGTTGTTCATAGTTTCTTGTATATTTACTATGTCAGCGCTCTAGTTATATATCTTAGAATAGTAATGAGTTTGTTCTTCCAGTATTTGTATTTGGTCGGTTATGACTTCGCCATCTTCTCTTTGTATTCTCGTGATTACCTTTCTCTTACCCCTTGCTTTTTCTAAGTTAAAGAAATACTTTGTGTTCTTTTCCCCTTCCTCTATCCATTTTGCCCGAGCTCTAACCTGTGGACCCCTAGCTTTCTGGAGAGACAATATTTCTAATTGCTGCTTCACCTGAAACAATTCCCGTTGTGTTTGAAGATTAGTTATATCACTTCTTACCTTTTCTTCCAACTTTTTTAAAGCGACTTTGTAATTCCAATATTTTGTTTTTCTTTGTGTAAGCTTTATACTTACCCTATTCTGTACAAAACTCTCTTATTTTGATTTTGCAAGATTCCCGTACGTCTGTTGGGTTACTGCCTGTCTGCTGGTTATTTACAGCAAGACTTTCATGTAGTATTTCATTCATACATTGTTGGAAAGCTGTGTCTTGTAAATATGAATTGTTAAAACGCCAAAATCCTGAGCCCTTGATAAACTGGCTATAATCAAGTTCAGTAAAAACGGCTTTATGGTCGGTGTTTGGAACTGTGGTAATATCACATGTGAAGCAGTAAGGTAATAGTTCCTGGTTAACAAAGCTGTCATCTATTCTACGTGCTATGAAGGGGTGTTGTTTGCACCATGTATATTCCTTTTCTTTATCTTGGAAGATCCTCCACGCGTCTGTTAGGCTGCAATTCATTATTGATTTATTAAGGCTTTCTACCTCGGTTTTTTTTTTATGTGCGTGATCCGATATGACATCAAGTTCGCTGTTTACCGCGCAGTTAAAGTCGCCAACTACCAGGATTTGTTATCCGAGTACTGACTTAAAACGTTCTGTAAGGCTGTGAAGAACCGCACTTTGCGCGCTGGTGACCTACTCGTTTTTGAGTGAACCAGTATTTTAGGAAGAAGAAGAAGACTTTATCGAACATATCATTCGGTGCATAAATATTTATGATTATAACGCTGAGTTCTTGGTTTTTTACTGAAACTATCAAGATTCTATCATATCTGTTTTCTACCTTTACTTCACCGGAAAAATGCTTGGAAACTAAAATGATGTCCCCTCTGCTATGCGTTGTTCCGTCATTAAATAGAATTTTCCCACCCTGGTGCTTTTCCCAAATATCAGTATCTTTTTTGGTTATGTGTGACTCTTGAATACATGCGACATCTTATTTCTGTCCTTTGAAGTAATTGAACATCGCCTTTCTTTTCATGTTATTTCTTAGCCCTCTTGTGTTGATAGATAATACCTTAAAAGAGTCCATCAACGAACGTATATTCTGGCATTTGATTCACATTTCAGATCTCATAGTCCATTAACATAGTGAGGTCCGTAAAAAAGAGAAACATAGTGAGGTCCGTAAAAAAGAGAAACGATGGGGTTAAAAAAAAAGGGGGGGGGGGGGGGGGAATGGGGAGCTAGCCTACGTGGTCAGTCATTTCATGGAAAATGGTTTCATCGTCGTCTGTGTGTTCGGATAGCTTTGGTCGTTTGTCTGACGGGTCCGAAGGGGAATCCTTGGACTGTGGTCATTTAACCGACCCGGACCCATTTATTCTATAGGTTTTCGGCGTAGTTTGTCTTTGTTTTACTCTTGGTCTGCTACGGTCCTTGGAACTGTCTGTCTTGTTCTGGATTTTGTCTGTATTGCTGTCATCCACTTGGTGTTTAACACTGGAACTGTCTTCACTGGTAACATTGGTACTCTCATCATTGTTTTCAGACGTGTTCTGTAGATTGTCTGTCGTCGTAAGTTATGTTGCAGCGTGACTTGACGTTTTGGCATGCATGCTACACACAGGATCCCCTGCCTTACGTCCGTCATTGTAACACTGTCTGCACTTCACTGGGTTTTTGCAGTCTCTAGTGCTATGGCCCTTGGTAAGGCAGTTAGGGCATTCTGCATCCTGCTGCTGTCTGACCAAATTCTGTTCCTTGTGGTACAGACTGGCTCTGATCGGACCAATCTGCACAGTTTTTTGGAGGGGTTCATTCGGAACTCCTATGTAGAGGAAACGTCTCCTTGTTTTCCAATGTGTTAAGTTTTCCTTTGTTGTCTCTGTCATGTTCTAAAATCAGTTTTGATCGAACTTGGACCCATAGCTCTTTAACAGACTCCAACAGCTCCTCATCTGAGAACGATAACGGAATGTTCCCTATAGTAAGTTTTGTTGCTGGAGGTTGATCCTCTCTCTCACTCGACATACCACTGATTGGGTCTCTGACGAGAAAAGGATTTTGGCTTTTCACATTGGTATGAACGCCATGGAGAGAAAAACCCTGAATGAACAGTTTCTGTCTACTAGCATGATTACGAGGATAGATCCTCCACAGTGAGCCGATGCATTGAGCTCCATCGATACTGTTGTGTCCACTGACTTTCTCTGCCGTGGCACACAGTTCGTATGTAGTAAATGATTTTTTATCAAAAGCTGGAAGCTCATTGTTTATAACAAAAACAGGCAAAGAACGCTCACCTTCGTTCTCCGACGTCAGCTTAAAACATAACACAACACTGTGTAGTAAACAAAACTCTCTATACACACGGAGGTTGATGAAAGATATAATTACATAGTGCAAAAGAAAACAGGGAGGGGTGGAGGATAGTGGGAAAAAAACCCACAGAAAAGCACTCGCACACACTGATGGTCTTTGAAAAAGAGATACAAGAAAACCCTGAAAAACTTCAAGTGAATTTTGTTGACATAGATATCGGTAAACAAGGCCCGTGATCAGAACAGTGGAAAAAACACTCCTGCTGACTTCAGCCTGAACACTCATCTTCAGTGCAGTGTCTTGTATTTGCCCTCATCAGTGTACTATGTCTGTTTACATCATCTTTTTTTTTTTTCCCGTGACAGACCCTGTGAATTCCTCTTTACAGCTGTCCAAGTTGGTCTTCAGCTCCACCACCCCACCCTCATCCCACCACACACACCATTCCCACTCCCCCCCCCCCCCCCCCCCCCCCCCCCCCCCTCGCCAGAGATCTCCGAAGACAGCTGTGATTTTTCGTAGCAAACTGTGTAGCCCTCTGTGTCCCTGTGTCTGTTCCTGTCTCTTTCCTGCTCTGTAGTTTTGACTGTTGCACAATTCACACACACACCACACACACACACACACACACACACACACACACACACACACACACACACACACACACACACACACACACACGTACGTGTGTGTGTGTATGCATATGCACACAAACACACACATACACACACGCATACACACACAACACTGACTGACTGAAACCAATTTATTGCAGATTAACTCAAGGTTGTACTGACAAACACACAACACACACACACACACTTACACAAAAAGTTAACTCACATTCACATGGCCGATGTTCATGTAGCTGACTCATGATGTATGTAGGTTTGAACTCAGCTTTGAAAAGTCTGTGCTGTAGATATGGTCGTTGATTGACCTTTCCTCTTTCTTTACTTTTTCTTCACAAAACTACCATGTGCAGAGTGAATGTCTCAGCATTATACGGTTATACTTATAGATAAACTGTCACTCATTTTTCAGAATTTGAAACGATATGCATTTTATGGTTACAGATTAACTGTTACTCTTTTTTTCAACATCTGAAACAATACGACTGGCAGCACTTGACATGAAGATGCTATAATTTTTCCAAATACTTTGTACCCAGACATCACAGACCTTTAGGTCGTACCCACTCCGCTCCATTACCGCTGGGCCACCCTGGGTTCCAACAGACGCCAGGCTCGGCTGGCAGCACAGCGCAGCAGCAGCAGCAACAGTCACTTCTGCTGCAGCAACAACACGATCAGTACATGAAGGAAAACCAGAAACTGTACCTCAAACAGGTAACTGACATGTTGGCGTTGTTTGGTTTGACACAGATGGCGGTTGTCTTGTTTCATCTTGCTTTTTTTGTTGTTTTTTTTTTAGATTTTTGTGCCTGTTATTGTTAATGAAGTGCTATAGTCTGAAATGCTGTTCCTAACAGATATGTCCTTACCCATACTGCTGTCACTCTTGTGTGTGTATATGAAAGTGCATGTGCACACATGTACACATTCATTTACATGCACATACATACGCACATGTACACATTTGCACAGGCACATGCACGCGCGCGCACACACACACACCACACACCACACACACACACACACACACACACACACACACACACACACACACACACACAAACAAACACACACAACTATAATAGTGGTGCAGACACGTTTTTTTAGTGCTCAAAGCCTGACCAGCTTGTTGATTAATGCATAGGTCAGACACCTGCCAAGTCACTTCCGTGGGGCCTCTTCCCAACTGTTTCCTCATTTATTTCTTCACTCCTTCATGTATTTCACGGTAACAGCTGCACTTTAATAAACTTGTGGATTAACAGATGTGGTAAATGAAATAAGAGAATGAACACTCTTTTAATGATGTTTTTATCATATTTTTTCACCACTGCGATAATAAATGTGGAACAGCATGAAATATTTTTACAATGAGTGAATGAATAGCAGGCATTTAACACTTTTCATCAATGCAGATTTGGTTATACAGTACTGTGTCTGAGCGCTGAACTTTCTCTTTGGAAATTGGTACAAAACACAACTAGCTTTCTCCTTGCCTGGCTGCAGGCATGAGCTTTAAATCTGATTTTAGATTAGAGAATATTCTGCAGAACCAGACAACCAAATAATGATTTTTATAAAGAAAAAATTCAGATGTGCTTATCATCACTATGGAGTCATAAACAAGATTTGAATCAGAAAGTCTGAATTTCGGAGTATGATAATTAAGTCAAAAATTCTGACAATGACAAAGAGTGAATAGTCATTTCTTCAGTAGGCACTACCCAGGTAGGCAGCCCGTTGTGTAAACGAGTGTGGATTGTAAAGTGCTTAGAGCTTGGTCTCTAACCGAGGATAGGCACTATGTAAGTATTCATAATAATAATAATTTTGTTTAGACGCAAGCTTGTATGGAGAATATCCTAATCATGCGATAAGCGAAATGAGACCTTACAAACTTTACTTTTAATGCACATTTTTTGATTCTACAGTTTTTCTCATATTTTGAACGAAATAAAAGAATATTCAATCTTTGACCAGCAGAGATTCGCAAATGGTGCCAAAATCAACTGTGCAAAATATTGATTTAGAGAAGATACAGGCTTTCCTGTCCAGTATGGTTGTAACGGATAACATACATTAATTGTTGTGACGTCATTGATGTACATAATATAATTCAATAGGTTTGCGAGGCATTCACATTTCAAAGATGTTTCGCGAAATAATCGGGATTCAGCAGTCAAGGGAAGTAAGGTGGAGGAAGATAACCCCAGAGCAAACATTTATTCTGCTAAAGGTCATCAAGAGATATGTGCACGCTGCTACACCTGTGCTACACATGTTTGCTGTGTCATCGTGTTCCAGCAGATACGGCAGACGGTTCTTCAGCGTGCTGGGAGCAAAACTCACATGGAGAACGTGGATGAGGAGACGGAAGTCAAGTTAGCCCAGGTGGGACATTTTTATAGATCTCTTGTTCTTTGACACACTAATTTCAAAATCTTCATGTATACTTCTCGCATACTCTGTGCTTTTTATGCATGTCTGTTGTAGAAAGACGTCTTATTCTTATGCCCTGATTTTTACTGTCTTTTATACATGAACACCAGTATGAAGATAGACCGTCATGTCAGACACAGCATCTTATACTTGTGCCCTGATTTTTACTACCTTTGCTATATGAACATCAGCATGAAGATAGACCTTTCTCTAAGACATAGCAAGAGTTTCAGAACCATTTTACTTTGGGGAGATATATACGTATTGTGAATAGTTCAGGTTGTGTTCAGAAATCTCCTATAGTGCTGCCTGTTGTCAAATCGTTGGAGTTTTTGCTGTTGAGCTCATGGTTGTGAGTTGAAGCACATATGGGGTCAGATTTTTTTTCAGCTTGAAAACGCTTTCAGCCCATCCTGTCCATCCAGCGATGACAGACCTGTTTACCCCTACGGATTCACCGTAGTTTCTACGAAAATAGGTCCTCAGCTATGGTGCTATGATCACACAGGCTCAAACTACGGAGGAAAAACAAACAAACAAAATCGGCCACTAAAGCTGTCAGCGACGATCATAAAGGAAAGTAAGTAAAGGGAGATAATTCTGATTTTCCGATTTGCTTGCGCATGCGCGCTAGTTTCTTTCGTCTGCTCAGTCGATTCGCGCGAAAATGTCAACAAAAAGGGAAAAAACGAAAAGGCCAGTGAATCAACTGACCCTTGCACCTCTCCACCAAAGAAAAAAGCCAGACGGTCTCCTGCACAGCGTTTTCGAAAGGAGTATACACAGGAGTGGTCTTGTTTACAGGCATCGAAAAAGGGAGAAGCGTATGTGCGGTGCACTGTTTGTGACGCGGACTTCAGCTGTGTGCATGGCGGAAAGAACGACTGTTTCAGACATGTTAAAAGTGCCAGACACGAACAATTCGCGAGAGCCAAGGGAAAACAATCCACTCTGCAAGGCTTCTTTTCACAGCAGCGTGATGAGCTAGAGGTGACACGGTCAGAGGCTCTAATATGCGAATTCTTGGTGGAACATAATTTGCCATTCGCAGCAGCTGACACTCTCACAAAGGCAATCAAACGCATATGCCCAGACTCAAAATTGCCAAAGAGATCAAATGCTGCAGAAGTAGTGGTGACTACTGACAGTTGCTCAAATTTGAGCCCAAACTACTGACACAGGTCATCATGACTACTGAAAGGTAATGTTGGGGGTAAACAGGTCTGCGATGAGTGAGTGCCTGATCCAAGTCATGGAAGGAGAGAGACAGATCCTGCTTTCCATAAAGCTGTGCCCGTAATACAATGAAGTTCTGACAGTTCTCTGCACTCACATCCTTAGGCTATGGGACTTTATCCCTAACTTATACAGAGTGCTATAAGCCTTGAAAGTTTCATAAAGTCTTCTGTATACTTTCAAGTTGGCACCTCAGGAGTATGCAGTAAGGAACAGACCAGTACTTTTTCTCAGCCATACTGTTATGCCCATCACGTTCCATATCTTGATGTAATTTTACACATACTGGAGAATCCTGACCTTTATAGAAATTGAATGAGTTTCTCTTTCAGGCTGAAGAACTCAAGTATCTTAAATATGTTTGCTTCCACAGTTTTTTGTTGATCTGTCAAAAAGACATTTCAATATGGAGAATGACTTGCTTACCTGTTGGTCGAATAATGCAAATAAATCATTCTATTTAGTTTCAGCAGTTTGGACATTGATAAAGTCATTCCCACACAGCCATCTGAGAAAAATTGCTAGCGCATCCAGTATTTTCACTGGTCACAGGAGTAGTATGAATAAGTAATCTCCTTGACCGAACTTCGAAATAAGAAAATTGCATATGGTCAGTGATACGTGTTTGTCTAAATAACATTAGATCACTGTACTTTTTGATTATCTGAACAATTTAATGGTTACAGGAAAACCAGAGCAGATGATCAATCCTTCTGGCTCGAAAAGCTGTAGGAAAAAGGATGGAAAATGATAAGATGGAGAAAAAGAAATCACAGATAGAAAAAAATTTTGGTGGACAGCCCACTGGGAGCATGAAATGTGCTTTGGAACTGGGTGTTTCTGTCAGTATCTTGCTGCTCCCAGAAGGGAAGCACACACAGGGTGGGTGCTTGAACAGTGGTGTCCTGAAGAAAAGCATGATTCGTTCTGTTAATATTTAAGTGGTTCAAGCTGCTTTGAGATAACCTTTTCTTGTTTTGTTGTTGTCGCTTGCATTAGGTTTTCATCATGCAGTCAATGACAAGACATGACTCAACTAATACCACATCGATTTGAAGAAGGACAATGTTGGTTTACTGTCAATGAAGGTTACTAATTTTGGCAGGTACATGCACCACAAGAACAGTTATACACAAGAATGACTTGTACTTAACCATACATGTTTATTTTACTTGTTTTGGATATTAAAACACTTCTTCATGTTTGTACTTAGCCATACATTTTCATTTTGTTTTGGATATTGAAATACTTCTTCATGCTTATCTGTCATAATGTGCTCTCAGCCTTAGTATTAAACATATAGCATATAGTGGGTCATAGGGTGTTTACTCTGGAGTAACTCGGTTCAAATGTCTGGTAGGTTAGAATGTAGAAAAAATTATGGTTGGAAACCTCAAGGGATTGAAAGCAGGAAGGCATTGGAGGGTAGGAATTTGGGGATGAAGGAGGGCAGGGGGTGGGGGGGGGGGGGACAAAAGGGGATTGTACCCAGTTCAAATTTCTTTTGCAACATATAGTTATTTCCTTGACTGTTTTTATTCTTCCCCGGCGTAGTGTTCTGTCTGCTGCATTGCACACATGCTTATTTGTTGCTTGTATCTGTACATAGACATATATAAGCATACCAATCATGTACATTATGATCAGGGATGAAAACTCCTCCGCCGTTTCCGCCGTCTCCGCCGTTATTTTTTCGCATCTCCGCCGAAAGAAAAAGTCTCCGCCGAAAAATTATTCGAAGAATGATGCTCAGAAACGATCTCAACTTGTCTGCACAGCGAATTTCTTCTCTGTCGGTAATGTTCTCAAACGGCGTAGTTCTTATTCTGTTTCCTTCCAGTATCATTTCTCATCATGGCGTCGATTCACAGTGAGAGTTTTCCGCCATTGAGTGCAAACAAAACGAAAAAAAAAGAAAGAAGTATGTGAACCACTAGAAGACCGAGTGGCAGCAGAAGGACGTGTGTGACCGCAGAGTCGCGGATGTAATAAGAAAACATGACAAAGACGGCGAATTTGAAGTGTTTTGCGAGCCTTGCCCAAAACGTGTCTACTTTGGTAGTCGTGGCTTTGTGGCAATCAGAGATCACATCGAGCGTCCCAGTCACCAACAGAAAATGTGTGTGTTTCCCACACCATTACAGCATGTTTTCAGATCATTGGGTATGCAACAATCTACGTTTAATTTCCAAAGATAGTTTGACTCCTCCTACTCTAAGTACTTCCACTCGTAGTCTTCAAAGCAAGGGAAAAATGTCAAAGTGACGAAAAGAATATAAAAGAACAAATGACATCAAAATAAACTGATGTCACAACAGATTGTGTAACACTTTTCCCCTGGTATAATGCAAACGTTTGCTACATTTGTTAGGTGTCTGCTAACAGCCCCCCTATGAAATCCTTTTCCACCAGCCCACTCCCCCCACTACCTATATACATCCTCTACTCCTCCTCCTTCTCCCCCAACCCCCACCCTCACCCCACAACACACATACCCCACACACTTCGCCCCCTCCCCCCGCGTTGACGCCTTCTTCCTTGCGCGAACCCTAAGCGATCTGAAGCGATCAAAGCTAAGTGAATTTTCGTTGTTTTATTCGTTTATTTATCACCCGACGAAGACCTAAGAGGTCGAAACGCGTTGTGTTTTGTCTTGTGACTCGTTTGTCCACGTTCTCTGGGCGGTTCGCTAACATTTATTTAAGATTTGTTTAGATTTCCGCCTGCAGTCGTTTTGCTTTGCAACTAGATCAATTGACATAGTTTCTTTCCACATCAGTCTCGGTCTTCATGGTGTTGAAAGCTGTTCTATAGAATGAGTTGTTTAGAAGCAAGAAAGTGATTTCTAAAGATTTTTATGCCATTTTTAATACAAAATATGCTTCAGCTTCAGGGGGCGCTGCCCCCTGACCCCCGCCGGGCCGTTGCCCATGTACCCCACTGGGGGCCCATGGTGAACCCACAGATCCCCGCCAATCTCCTCTTTTTTTTTTAAAAACTGTTTTCATCCCTGATGATTTATCAATGCTTTTGCTCACTTTCTGAACTAACTAACATATATTATGCATGCAGTCTAACCATTGCTTCTTCATTACGTTGACATGAATATGAAACGTGCATGGTTTTTTTTTTGGAAAAGAGTTCCATCATTGAAAGGGGAAAAATTGAAAATTTTGCTTGCATGGATTAGTAACACAAAGCAGAGCATGTGCTAACATGCGTGTACATGCATATGTGTGCATACATGTATATGCACACTGTCTCACACATATGCACACACGCACACTCATACACACACATGCACTCACACTCATACACACACACTCACTCACTCACTCACACACACACACACACACACACACACACACACACACACACACACACACACAGAAAAGAGTAACTATATCAAATGTGCTAACATGCATGCACATGTATATGTGTTCATGCTTGTGTATGCACACTGTCTCACACACATGCATGCATACATGAGAGTGCGCACATGAGCATGCTCGTGCGCGCACACACGCACGCACACGCACACACACACACACACACACACACACACACCACACACACACACACACACACACACACACACAGAGAAAAGAGTAGTTAAGTCAAATAGATTGAAGAGATGTTTCATGAACCCCCAGGAGTTGTAAGGAATCCATTTTGCATGACAGGAAATGAAAGAATCACAGGAACAGGAAAATGAGGATAAAGCGGCATCATCGACAAAGGAAGCACTGGGTCCCCCTCCAGAGGTGGATGAATGTGTTATGTCCCCTTCTGTGGTGCCTGTCCTTGTACTGTGGTCGTGAGTGGTGGTTGTGTGTGTGTGTAGTGAGGTTACTGCATTAACTCGGGAGAGGAAACCACTACATGGACTTTGCCGTTTACCATCGACGGAAAGAAAAGCAGTCAAAGAATCACAGCAACAAACAAATCAAACTTCACGGCTTTTAGGGTGTTTTTGTTGTTGTTGTTTGTGTGTGTGTGTTTTTTTTGCTTGTTTATTTTTCAACAGTAGGTATGAAACCACAGTTGTGGAAAGGATGGAAACTGGCATTCGACTTTTTCCATTTTTCCAGGGATCCAGAATTTACAAAATATCTGGGTCGAGTGATCTTTTCATTTTCTAACGTATCTTCAACACATATTTTTCACACCTAGTTCACGATAATCAGGAGACGGATATATCCTTAAGCTTGTCATCCAAGGGCATTGGTAGGTAATACAATGTACATATAAGATTTATTAGAACCTGTTTTTATAGAAAAGAAACAAGAATCTATACACTGTACATGACTATTAATTTTTGCTTCCACTAGAAACTAACTTGTTCCTAAAATTAAGTCATCTTCATTTTCTTATCAAATTTATTGTCTGGACTCTCCGAAAAGTACATATCTGGGGGGTGGAAGGTGTAAGTTCAAGTATCATTTATGGCTTCACAGTTGAAATCTATGAGCCACATCACATAACCTATTTCATCAACAACCTCTACCCCACCCCACCCACATGTCACTTCCACCCCTTCCCCCTGAGAAACGGTCACAGGCTGAACTTCCTGCAGGAATGAACAAGACCACACAAGTTTTCCATTGAAGTAGGAAAAAAAGTCTTAGTTTTCCATATAGTGGAATTCTTTTAACACCAAATGCACAAATTTTTGTCACCACAAACTCTTTCTTGTGTTCAGACTACAGACGTCTTCATAAGCTTCAGAAGTGGTAAATACAAATTAGGGTATTGGTCAACAAGAGTTACTGCAGCCATCGGCTCTATAATTTAAATGAACTCCACTGCATGCAGGTCAGTAACATGAATGTCAGTTAGTGTCAATGGTGGCGTTGTAGATAGCATGGTAAAAAGGAGGGAAGGTGTCTCCAAAAGCCCAGATTTTACTTGCCACAGGTGCAGAAACCCTTCAACTTCAAGGGCTACCCACAGCAAGGGGCTCTGCCCTTTGACCCAGCCAGGGTCTTAGTGCTTTTTTTTTTCACCCCCAGGTTTCACCCAGGTAAAAGATCCATCTGAAGTCTTATTTAGTAGTTCTGTGGATTCCTTTGCGTCCACAGCCCTGATGTGGCCCTTTGCGGTCGGCTGGGCTATAAGCAACATTATCTTATCTTCCTTTGCGTCCTTACATTATCGTGCTTTTTTTTTTTTTCTTAAATCACTCTTTCCTTTGTGCGCTCACGCTGAGTTGTAGGCATATGTGACAAGACACATGGGTATCAGGTGTTGCTTTAGTTGCTGTAGTCCAGCCCTGTAGGTGTGTCATCTGTCCGGGACTTTTCCAGAGTGCTTCCGGAATGTCCAACCCTCCTGTGTGTACCATGTTAGATGGTCTTTGACCTGGAGTCATGGTGCAACACATGCCTGTGCCAGCCAAGCTTACAGCTGGTGATTACGGCGAAGAGCGAATTTAGGCTAGTCAACATATGTCCTGAGTTGCTGCCTGACATCATCATAGTTCTAAATTTCTTTCTTTCTTCCATTTTTTTTATTTTCCTATTTGAGGTCTGATGTTTGTATCTAGCTCTCTAATTCACACATCAGCGACAGCTGAATTACAATCAGTTATTTCAAGCACAGAGATCCCCTTCAGGCATAACAAGGATAGAGCTGAGGTGTTCCAGTCATTCACACAAGAATCGTCTGAATATTGTGCATGGATGAAGACAGACCAGTTGTTTTTTTTACCCCAGAAAATCGAGATCTTGCCCGCAGTCCTTTGTTACATTATGTCTATATCAGTGTCCTTACTGATGAGCAGTAATAAGTATGAAATGAGCAGAGAACTGACTTCCCGTTGAAAGATTATATAGTTCCTACAAGCTGGATGGTCAGTCCCTTCACATGGATGTCGAGGCTGCCTGTCTTGCATGACAGTACTCACACAAGAGGATCCACTGACACTGACAAAACCATTCATCAAGTGTGATC
>CM031597.1:33087979-33140479 GCA_018398815.1 Conus ventricosus | reverse complement strand
CTGTGTGGTCCGCTTGCTCAGGCAGTCTACACCACAGAAACAAGAGAAACAATGGGACAGAGCTGGTTGAGACACACGCAACAGGAGCAACATGGTTCAAACAGAGAATAGCTTTAAGAACAGAAGTAACGAGTGTCCTGTCTTGAGTGTGTATATAAAACTAGATGTTCACCGTTTCACTTCAGCTGCACCATTTTCCTTCTGGACGGTTGGTGCATGTGTTGTGACAATGTCAACAGCTGTCTTACATCATAGAAATGGGATGTATTACATTTTCTTCCAGTACTGGTTGCAGATGTCGCTTGACACATGAGATAGCAGTAGCAACTGAAATGAGGCTCTCTCCAACTAGCACCCCAGCGATCCTTAGTGAGCTTTTCCTAAAGGACAAAAAAAAATAATTTTAAGCATGGGCTGTGCAAATTGAAAGAATGGTATTAGCAAAGATTGTTTATCAGCTGTCATATAGGTGTTAGGGATGATTGTTTATCAGCTGTCATATAGGTGTTAGGGATGATTGTTTATCAGCTGTCATATAGGTGTTAGGGATGATTCTGTGGTAAGGCTTGTTTGGTATGATTCAGTCATGTGGCCTGTTGGGGGTGATTCTCTATGTGAGTGTGTGTGTGTGTGTGTGTGTGTGTGTGTGTGTGAGTGTGTGTGTGTGTGTGTGTGGCCTGTTGGGGATAATTCTGTTGTATGGCCTGTTGGGGATTATGCTGTGTGTGTGTGTGTGTGTGTGTGTGTGTGTGTTTATGACCTGTTTGGGATGATTATGAGGTGTGGTTTGTCTGTAGGTCTGGCCTATGACACAAGTATGCTGAAGCACCAGTGCACATGCCCCAACAACGACAGCCACTTAGAACATGCTGGCCGCATCCAGAGCATCTGGACACGCTTGAATGATGTTGGTCTTGTGTCTCGCTGTGAGGTTAGTTACACATGTTCAAAATTGAAAAAATTGATAGTGGAACATGTTGTTTAAAAGACAGTTTTAGTGTGTGTGTGTGAGAGAGAGAAGGAGAGGGAGAGAGAGAACGGAATTTTCATGTACAGTGTATGTACACATGTTTTTTGTGTTTTTGCACATTGAAAAATTGGCGGAATACAAGCACACCATAGTTAATACAATGCTTAGAGAAACCTAGGCATCTGTAAAGTGCTATACAGGAAATGCTTTGAAAAATCCTTGAAGATTTAGATTTTTGCTAAATGTCGACTGTGACTGAAATATGATGAATGATATTTGTTTTTGAAAACCAAACACAAACTGCAAATCGAAGCGCTATGATAATAGTTGTAATGAACTGTGTGCGTTTGTTTGTTTTTCATTTTGACTGGTGTTACTTCCTACTTTCAGTTTGATGACAGCCTTTAAAGGGCATGTGAAGTCAGTTGGGTTGTAATGGAACTGATACTGAAACTCAAAGAACGGGATGAAGGACAAAAAAAATAAATCAGCCATAAAAGTGATTTATATCGGAGGAAATCGTATAGGATTAAGAAACTCTCGTATTATTCACATGATGCTGATTATCTATGTGTAAATGTTAACTTCAGGCTGCAAAGAAGAAGAAAAACACTGGAAAACAAGATTACGAGAAAAATAAATCCCTTTCAAATTGCCCAAAAATTTTGAGTCAAATTTCTGTTATCTGCTTGATTTTGAAGCTTCGATACTGTTCCTGTGATTCTGATTGTGTGATGATGTTATTTGCAGAGAGTTCGAAGTCGTAAAGCAACTCTGGAAGAAATCCAAAGCTGCCATACAGCGTTGTATTCAGAGATTTTCGGAGGCAACCCCTACAACCGACAGCGTTTGATAGGTGGGTTCCAAAACTGTCATGTCATCGAGGAAAGGGAAAAACAAGAAGAAATAACAAGAAATGTGTGCCAGAATTCATTCTTACATTTTGAGGAAAATGTGAATGATTGCCTGTTTTTTTGTATCTTTCTGTGTATAAATGTGAAATGTTCCTTAAAATTTTCTGATTGTTGCATAGACACACACACACAGGCATGCATACACCTATGCACAAACTCACACACTCACTTGTGTGCACATGCAGGCATGTATGCACATGAACATGCATACACACGCGCGCGCACACACACACACACACACACACACACACACACACACACACACACACACACACACACACACATGGACAAACAACTAATAGGCCCAGGAGTTGATGATACATTCATTACATAGGAGAATGAATTCAGCTTAGGATATGAATGGTTTAATTCATAGGTTTTCTTTGATCTTGAGCGTTTATTCCTGGTTCTTCTGTAGGTATAGTTCAGTACTGTACTGCTGATGTCAAAATGTGGATGAATCAAAAGAAACAGGGTCAAATTATAGCAACACGGAAGCTATCATTATTTCTTCAAAAGAGAATCTATTAACAGTTCTTCACCTTCTTCCCTTAAAATTGGAGATTCAAGTGTAAATTATGTTCCATCAGTGAAAAAATGACATGATACCTAATTCAAACCTTTAAATGAAGAAACATTTGAATAATCTTTACAAACGTGCATACTTATAAATTTGAAAGGTTGGTTTCACACAACATCCTCTGACAACTCAAGCAATACAAACCTCAGTGTTTTCTCTTGTCTCATCCAGACTGGATTATTGTAACTCACTGCTGCCTGGTTGTTCCTTATGTTTAATTCAGAAAAATCAAAGAAGTTCAAAACGCTGCAGCAATATTAAGTTTTATAACATAAAAGAGGACCGTATTGAACGGCTTCTGCACACTCGACATTGGTTACAAATTTCTGCACATATTCAGGACAGATTCACTGCTCTTACTTTTCAGGTTCATCACAGGCACAACTCCAGAGTATTGACTATTAGACAGAAGTTGTTCAAATTTTGGCACCCCAGCACCACCTCTGATCATGTTCCAATTTACAAAAGCTTCTTGGTCCTCTTGTAAAAACTAAATCCTTCTGTGAATCTTCCCATGTAACAATTTGTTATTGGTGTTTATCTGATTTGCTGTAAACAAAAAAAGTCAAAGTGTGGTTGATTGTTGTTGATGGTTGCTGCTTTGTTTGATTTGATCCCTGTTGTTTAGTAGAAAAATTTCCTTGTTATAAAGTCCATTTTTTGTTGGTTGTTAGTCATTGTTTGACTTATGTCCCTTTTCTGTGTAGTTGAAAAATCTTGTAAGCTCTTATGATTTCTGTTTTTTGCAAACAAAACCAGAGATATATTTTTCATTCTTGAAATATAGGTGTGTGAATGACATGGATGATTTATCAGTGTGTGTGATATCTTCTTTTATTTGCACATGCTAATGCGAGTGCACATCATGGGAAGTAATGTACTATTGATTATCATTTCAGAGAGCTCTCCAATGCGTTTCTGCTTCTTACTTTGTGGAGGCATCGGGGTGGATTCAGACACTGTCTGGAATGACAACTACACATCTACTGCCGCAAGAATGGTAAGTTGGGAGGCAGTCATTTGGCTTCCCAGCTTCGGAACCATCTGTGTGTGTGTGTGTCTGTCTGTCTGTGTGTGTGTGTGTGTGTGTGTGTGTGTGTGTGTGTGTGTGTGTGTGCGCGCGCGTGGTGTTTTGTTCTGTGTTATTTAAAAGTCCTTATGGGTTCTTCTTCTTCTGCTTTTTTTCTTGTTTGCTTTTCAATGAATCCTGATTTCACCTGTTTCCATGTATAAGTGAGAGAGAAATCCATGTCTGTTATATGTCATTTCAGAGAAAGACATGAAAATGGAAAAGCCTTTCAACACTAAATGATTACAAATAAGAAAAGAGCAGCAAGTTAGCAAACAAACATGCAAACAACAGCAAGAATATAACCAAATTACAGCTCTATAATGCTAACTGGCATAGTTGATTTTTGTTAATGATATAATCTGACCCATCTACCACTTCCACTCGAGACTTGTGGGTTGACTTCAATGCAATGACAGCCCTGATATGGCCGTTTGCGGTCGGCTGGGCTGTAACCATAAGCAACATTACCTTGCCTTACCTTACCTCCAATCGATTAGCCCCTCCTCCACAGTCCACCCCTGGTGTTTTTAGTTGGTTTGATTTGACACTAATTGACTGTTTGTTGATATTTTCAGGCAGCTGGCTGTGTTACAGAGCTGGCATCGCGAGTGGTGGCAGGAGACCTCAAGGTAAGCATCGGACACAGCACACTGCCCACATACTGTGTGACCATGGAGAGAGAGGCTGAATTCAGATATAGACATTTGAAGTTTTCCAACATCAGTTGTGGCCCCAAGGTACACTGATTTCTAGACTATAAGGTCACGATTTTATGAGCAGCACCTACACCTTTTTTTTTTAATTCAGAAAAAAAAAGGTTGATAAGCCGCAAGAAAATAGGTGCATAAACCGATGTTTCAGGAATGAGGTGCAGCACAATATGAACAGGGAATTAGATGCACATGTTATATATGCGTCACATGCCGTCTTTGCCTGTGTTTCTTCATTTTGGTATGAAAAATCCCAGAGTAAGAGCGAAAATATGTTTGAGTGGAAGCATTTTTTGTTTTTTTTTGTTTTGTTATAAGAGAAAACAAGCCATTGTTTACAAATAGCAAATGCCAAAGTTTTGTCAAGCAGTGCCAGCATTAATAGCAGCACAGATTTCACAGACCCCCCCCCCCCCTCCCCCTAGATAAGTTGGCAAATGCAACAAAGTAATGGAGGTGTCAGGGTGGTTGTTTTTATTTTCCAAGAAGACTTTTGAGATTATCTTCAAGTTGAAATTTAATTACACATACTAAACCGTGGCTCATCTGTTAGTTGCTGAGTTTTGAAGTTGATGATAAGGGTGCATAGACTCAAATGTGAAATCATAGACAAACAGAGAAGAGTTGTCAAAACATTGGCTGTCAGTTTTGGAAAAAGTCCATAGGCCGCTACTGTCGAAAGAGTTGAGAGTCAAGAAGAAAAAAAAAAAAGCATTAGCATATAGCCTGGAAATTGCATCACTCCTCACAGTCAGATAGTTTAATGAATGTGTTGATCAGAAAAAAATAATTGTAATGATAAAGAGATCTATTTGTATTACATGGATAAAAATTCAATTTCCACTGAGACTTTTCCTGAAATCAAAGTTCTTGTTTTGTACTGTACATTTTGGTTTGTATGAGCAGGTATATTTACTGTATATGTATGTGAGTGTAATTTTTATGAATGTGTTAATGTTTGTGTGCTCATTTTTGTTTACATGGATGGGTAACCCTTTGCGTGTGTTGTGTGTGTGTGTGTTTCAGAATGGTCTGGCTATTGTTCGCCCTCCAGGCCACCATGCAGAAAAAGACCAAGCCATGTAAGGGATTACAAGGAAACTTTCCATTCAGCATATTAATGAAGTTATCACAGGCCCTTGTATTACATTCAGCATAATGATGTAGTTATCACACGCCTTTGTATTACATTCAGCATAATGATGTAGTTATCACAGGCCTTGTATTACATTCAGCATAATGATGAAGTTATCACAGGCCCTTGTATTACATTGAGCATAATGATGAAGTTATCACAGGCCCTTGTATTACATTCAGCATATTAACGAAGTTATCACAGACCCTTGTATTACATTCAGCATAATGATGAAGTTATCACAGGCACTCATATTATATCCAGCATAATGATGAAGTTATCACTGGCACTGTTATTTCGTCCAGCATAATGTTGGCATTATAATTTAGCATAACCGTGGAGTTATTACAGGTTCCGTTACTGTATTCAGCATACTTTATTCAGTTATTTCTGACATCCTTGTTTCATTCAGCAAAATTATAAGGTTATTACAGGCATATTGATTCTGTTCAGCACAATTGTAAAGTTATTTCAGGCGCCTTCTTTGCATTTAGCATGATTTAGAAGTTGCACACTCTTATTAGAATCAGCGTATTGATTTCATTATTACAAGTGCCCCAAGTGCCCTTCCCATCCAGTATGATTGTGAAGTTACTGCAGGCACCCCTTTGCATTCAGCATAATTTTGAAGTTTATATAGGCACCTTTATTACATTTCAGCATAATTATATAAAGTTATTATAAACACCACTATTACATTCAGTATGATTATGGAGTCATTAGAGGCACCTTTTTGCTCTGAATATAATTTTGAAGTCTATGTAGGCACCCTTGTTATATTCAACATGGTCATGAAGTTACTGCAGACACCTTTATTGTTTTCAGCACAGTCATAATTATAGGTATCATCAGTGTGAAGAGTCAGTTGTTATTAACCCTTTCGCTACTATCATATTTTGCTAAGGCCTATGCTGGACGAAGCAGAATGTGTGTCGAATAATGACGAACAGCGTTCATCAACTTAGCATTGTAGACGACGTTTCTATGACAAACACCGTTCCTCAACAGCACAGTGAAGAGGTTAAGCATTGTTATTGAATTATATATTTATAGAGTATCATAGATGAGATGCCTTACTTTTTTTGTTCTTTCTCTCTATCTATCTTTCTTTCTGCTGTCTTTCTTCGTGTCTTCATATTTTTTTCTACTCCATTATTTTCCTGTGGACCACAACACTGTTTCATTCTATATCTGTCTGTCTTCTCTCTCTCACTCTGTTTGTCTCTGTCTGTCTGTCTCTTTCTGTCTCTGTCTCTCTCTCTTTGCCTGCTATATAATGAAAAGAACAATACTGTACATTCTGATCCTGCCTGTAGTTTTCAATTCCGTTGAAATTTTGTATTCATGTGCCCTTCATGAGGGGCCCAGGCCTATATATTAATAAGATATCTGAATCTGAATCACTGCTTGTTCACTTGTTCTCATTCACCAAAGTAGTGCTGTAGGAGATGCATTTTATTCCTTGTGTTTTCTTTCTGTCTGGCTTCTGACTGAAGGCTGTGTTGCTGGTTTTACAGGGGCTTTTGTTACTTCAACTCGATCGCTATTGCTGCCAAACAGCTGAGGGAAAAGTACAAACTGAACAAGGTTCTCATCGTGGACTGGGTAAGGTGCCACACGTGGCTTTGTCTTTTGTTTTTTTTCCCATTTTTTTCTTTTTAGTTCATCTGTCTTGTTTTTCTGTGTGTTCTTTGTCAACCGTCTGTCAGTGTATCTGTCTTACGTGTATATCCACCTACCAATCTCTCTGCACACTCTTCATCTGGATAATTGTTCGTATCACATTAAATTTACCTTCTGCCTCCAGAACAGACAAATGGACTGTCAGGGAGGGAGAGAGAGACAGAAAGAGAGAAATCTAACTGTATCTGTTTCATGATACTTGCCTGATTGTAGGATGACCCGAGTGAAGAAAGCAAAGAAAAGAAACATAGCTAGGGTTCAAACTACCAGCTCATGGATTTTATTACCTGTACACTGATTGTCCCTTGGTTGAAAGGATTGAAATTTGTTCTGCAATCACTGGGTCTTAATCACAAGAAGAAAGACTTATGGCATCATTTACTGTACAATGCCAGGCTGGTGCAAGCTGTGACCAATTTATTATTTTCTGGTGGCCAAATGTTGTGGCTACCACAGTACTATGAATTCATGCAGACAGCAAAGTATTCTGGCTATCACAGTACTATAAATCCTAACAGCTAGCCAAGTGTTGTGGCTATCACAGTACTATAAATCATTGCGACTAGCCTAGTGTGGCTGTCACGTTACTATAAATCCTAACAGCTCGCCAAGTGATGTGGCTGTCACAGTACTATAAATCCTAACAGCTAGCATAGTAACGCTGATAATCTTGAAAACTACAGGCCTCTTCCTAATTTAACATTTTTCTTTCTAAAGTCATTGAAAAGATTGTCCTTCATCTTCACAGTCACCTACACTGCAGCAACCTCCTCTGCCCTTTACAGTCAGCTTACTGCTCTGCCCAAAGATCTGCTCTCCTGAAAATTGTGAACGATCTCTTATTGGCCCTCAGGGATAGTCAAATATCTCTGCTCTCTCTTCTTGACTTATCTGCTGCTTTTGATACCATTGATCACTCAGTTCTTTTGTCTCGTCAGCATGACACTTTCGATATTTCTGATATAAAGCACTGCCATGGTTTCAGTCTTATCTATCTGATCGAACTTAGCTTGTCTCTGTTAATGGTTTCTCCTCTCAACCAGCTATCGTCTAGTATGGAGTTCCCCAGGGATCCGTTTTGGGCCCCTCCTTTTCGTATTCTACACCCATCCAATCTCCAACATTGTTGCCCATCACAGCCTGTCTCACCAGAGCTGTTCAGATGACAATCAAATTTTCATATCCAGCGATCTCTTCAGCTGCCTTCTGCAATCCATTTTGGACATAAAATCTTGGATGACATTTAACAAACTTCAGCTTAAAAATGAAAAAACTGAAATGATTTTCTTTGCACCCAAAAGATTTCTTTTATCTGACTGTATCCCAAACTCTGTCAAATTGGAAGATTGCCTTATTCAGACATCTTCATCTGCACAGAATTTACGTGTTACCCTTGACTCAGCACTTTCCTACCAGCAACATGTTTCCACAGTCTGCCGTGTCTGTTACTTTGAGCTTCGCCGCATTGGTTCTGTGCAACATCTTCTCTCTGTTGATGTCACAAAAACCCGTGTTTCTGCCATCATTCTATCAAGACTTGATTACTGTCATTCTTTTCTTGCTGGCTGTCCCCAGAATCTTCTCAGTTGTGTTCAGAAAGTACAAAACAATGCTGCTCGTATGATTCTTAGACAACCCAGATCTTCTCATATCACTCCCTCATTCCTTTCTCTTCACAGTCTGCGGTCATAAAATGAATATACTACAAACTGTCCTTACTGTGCTTTAAATGTTTGAATGGCTTAGCTCCTTCCTACCTTTCTTATATCCATCTCTGTGTTCCTTCTAGGCAGTTGCATTCTTACCGACAACCTCCTGCACAAAATCCCTCGATTTCGAATTAAAAGCTATGGCGATCATTCTTTTTCTTTTCAGAACTCTCTGTCTTCCTTCAAAGCATCTCTTAAAACAACCCTCTTCACCTATCAACAGCAGTTCTTTCTTCCCCTTCCCTTGCCCATCAAATTGATTCTGCGACTAGTGTGTGTGTGTGTGTGTGACTCTTTGTGTGTGTGTGACTCTTTGTGTGTGTGTGTGTGTGTGTGTGTGTGTGTGTGTGTGTGTGTGTGTGTGTGTGTGTGTTCGTTGTTGTGAGATAACGTGTGGGATCGCGTATTGTGTGTGTGTGTGTGCTTGTGTGTGTGTGTGTGTGTGTGTGTGCACCCTTGATTGTAGGTGTATGGTACTTATTGCAATTTCATCTTCTTATTGGTTTTATTTATGTTTTCTTTAACCTTTTCTGTATTTGTAAGCGCGTAAGGCTGATGATGTAAGATTAAGCGCCATAATTAATCATTATCATTATTATTATGAAGTGTTGTGGCTATCATTGTACTATAAATCATTGCAGCTAGCCAAGTTTTTTGTCTACCACACTATGAATTATTGCAGCTTGCCAAGTTTTGTGGCTATCACAGTACTTCAAATCATTACAGCTTGCCAAGTGTTGTGGCTATCACAGTACCATAAATCATTACAGCTCGCCAAGTTTTGTGGCTATCACAGTACTTCAAATCATTACAGCTCGCCAAGTGTTGTGGCTGTCACGGTACTATAAATCATTACAGCTCGCCAAGTTTTGTGACTGACACAGTACTATAAATCCTAACAGCTACAGGGCCCTCAAGAGCCTCGCCCAATCAGAACTTTATATCACTTTAGCTCTAGGCTCCTAGGGAGATTGAAACAGAATGAACGATAACAAGCCAGAATGTAAACAGACACAAAAGCGATGTGCAAAGTGATTTAGTACTTGATATAAAAATGGACAAACGAATTTTTGACGTATGTTTCTTCAGCAAATTATCACCAACTAAACTTATAGAAGCGCACAAAACAGTTCTAAGATGGCTAACAGCAATTATTCTCCTTGTTCTGCAGCTGACAGCCATCTTGGGAGTGTTGTTTTTGTATTTTGATGTGTTTTACTTGTAACGTTTGAAGAAGACATATTCATTGAAAGTTCACTCATCTGTTTAAACTGTGGTTTAGATAAGTGTTCCTTTGCATCCTGGTTTTGTTGTTGTTGTGTTTTTTGTTTGTTTTGTTTTAATTCTGGCTCATGGGCACTTAAGAGCACATGTTTACGGAAGTCTTTACATAGTTCATCAGTCCAGTCATACTGCTTACACCAGACACTTATCTTTCCTCTTTCCGTCCAGGACGTGCACCATGGTAACGGCACGCAACAGATGTTCTACGATGACCCCCATGTCCTCTACATATCCATCCATCGCCATGACAACGGCAACTTCTTTCCTGGCACCGGTGCTCCCACTGAGTGTGGTGCCGACTCTGGTCAGGGTTTCAACGTCAACATTGCTTTTGGCGGTAGTCTCAATCCACCCATGGGAGATGCAGAATATCTCACTGCCTTCAGGTTTGTAGGTTGGCCGAGAATATTGAGGATGAGAAAATCCTGCGTCCATTTCTGAAAACTTGATGTCTTTTTAATGAATAGTGGGTTTGACTTTTGGGGTGATTGCTTTCTGTTCCTGAACGAGCATGATCTTTTTGATGAATATTGACTATATTAAGAGTGGATTTGTCTTTGTTGGTGGTATCTTCCGGAAAGTATACTGTCTCCTTAATACATAGTGGATATCTTCTCTGTTTTGTTTTAGTCTCTTCTATTGTTTGCTCTCGCTCTCTCTCTCTTTTTTTTCTTTTTCTTTCTCTCTCTCTCTCTCTCTCTCTCTCTCTCTCTCATACACACACACACACACACACACACACACACACACACACACACACACATGTACAAGCATTTCCATTGGCATTGATGTGTTATATTCCATCTCTGTGGGCAGGACCATTGTGATGCCCATTGCACGAGAATTCAATCCAGAGTGTGTGCTGGTATCTTCTGGCTTTGATGCTGCCAAAGGCCACCCAACAGCACTGGGAGGATATGAAGTCTCTGCCGCCTGTGAGTCACATCACTTTGTGTTGGGTAGATAGTGTTTGTGTGTGTGTGTGTGTGTGTGTGTGTGCCTGCGCGCTTCCATCTCTTACAGATCTCGCCTGTAATTTGTGTTTTTCATATTGTCGCTTTGTACTGGGTCTGACGTATGCGTCTCAGGTTAAAAGCAATGTACAAAAGAAAAGGAAACATTTGTAAACAATGGAAAATCTCATGCTGGAAATGTTTTCATTTTTAAGGAAAATTCTCATGAGGGTGTTTGGCCATTTTGGCAGTTGTTCTGTCATCAAACTCTTGATTTTGTTTTCTTAAATGCTGTTCTTGTTGCAAGTAGGATCAGCGAAGCCCATTCTACCTCATTCAGATCTCCATTCTGGTAATTTTCAAACTCTGCAAGACCAGGAATGTATTTTTCAAGGGTTAACTGTCTCTTTTGGGTGGTTTTGAACATGTAGTGCCCCGTTGGTTAAAATTTTTTTTCTGATGTTGAAAAAAATCATGGAATAAGGGCTCCGTCTTGCATATCAGTCCGCTTTTTGTATTCTTCTCTCCCCCCCCTCCCTTTTCCCCCCCCAGCCCTCTTCGTGGTTGTATAAAGTTTTTTTTAACAAAGCCATGATCTGTTTTGTATTTTTTTCATAAATTTTTGCCGTTTCCAAAAGAAAGTATTTTGAGAAAGGTTGGCCAGGTGGAAAATTTTTAAAAATTGGGGGGGGTGAAAGTTTTGGTAATTTTAAACATGTTGCTCAGTGCTGTTATGGGGGGGTGTAATTTTGTGGAAATTTTTTAAAATGTTGGTAGGCTGTTAGGGGAGGGTGTAATTTGTGGAAATTTTTTAAAACTGTTGCGTCAGTGTGTTATGGGGGGGTAGAGAAAGGGAAACAAAAATCCGGGGGCCACTTCCCCCTTTCACCTTTTTTCGGGCGAAAGAAAACCCAGATTGGGTTCCCTGTTCTCGGGCCAATAAGACTTAAAAAACCCAAAAAAAATAACGTTATTACAAACAAACTACTGTGCGGGGTTATCGTTTTTAAAATAAATTTACTAAATTTTTCAGATTTTATTTTTGTTTAATCCTTTTTTTTTCTTGATCTTTTTCAAAAACTCTTTTCGGAAACATTCTTCAAATGGTTCTGTCTTTCAGGGAAAAATAACACTACATCTTTAAATGTTCTCAAAAGTCTTTAAAAATGATTTTATATTTTTGACAAAAAACCCCAAAAATTTTTTCCCGAGCATGTTTCCGTGAAAGCAGTTTCGACAAAGTGTTTCTCTTTTTAACTTTTCTTTTTGCTGAACAGTCATTTAATAAATAGCGTCTGCGTCCCTCAAACTTTAAAAAAAGGTTCTGACATTCACTCATTTATTGTGAATAAACAAAATCACGGCTGTTCGGAAAATTTTTACTTAGTTTTGAGTCGGGGGATTTACAGCTCAGAGCCCAAGCTGTGATGCGGTGGGGGGAAAGGAATGTTTTCGCAGGGCCGCTCCCCACCAGCCAGCAACCCCCGTATTCGGAAAACTGAATGTATCTGTGCAAAGCTGGTTGGCAGCAAGCGTTCGGCAAGGTTGGCGGCCATTAAAAGGGGGGGCTGTGGTTTTGATAATTAGTTTATTGTCATTAAAAAGTAATTATCTGCATTTTGAGATGACAAATTTGGCGTTTCCCAACAATTCTTTTAATACCAAATCGATGGGTTTATTTTTTTGAGATAACATAGATCCCGCATAAAAGCTTGTCCAATGGTCAGGAAATATTAGAAAATGGACAACAAACACAAAATTGTGCAAAAATGACGTTAAACTTTCGGGGGAATTTAATTTTCCATAGTTAAGTAGCACACAAGTTTGATACTGGCTCTGCTCAAACCGCAAAAAAAAATATTGGATTAAAAATGTGTAAACCCTTTGTTTTTTTGCCCTTTCAAAAGTGTCTAATAAGGAGGGAAAGTAAACGTAAAATATATTCATCATTGTCCTTATAAACCTTCTATTATAAAAGCTTTTTTCCATTTAAGTTTTTGGCGAAAATCCAATATGATTTAAAATTAACGATAAAGTTTGTAAAAAGTCAGGACAAATATTGTTTTTCCCAAAACCATTTCTCCCCCCCAAATCATTGAAAAAATGAGGGGTTTTTATCATAAAGTTTAACTGCCCATATTTTAAAACAAAATTTAAATCAACCATTATTTTTTTTTATCATATCCCCCGTAAAAAACTTGTTCATATAAAAAACCCCCTACGGGCCTAAATGTTAAGATTATCCAATTCAGTTCGTAAGATTGTTTCTTTTTAAGTCAACAGGGTTTTTGTTGCTTGTTGTTATTTTAATTCCTCCCCATTGTGAAAAAGACGCAAAAACTTTAAAAGGCGTTTAACGTTAAGTTTGCCCTAATATTAATTTTTTTTATAAGGTCACACAACCCCCAAAACCCCAACCCCTCTCCCATTTTAAAGACAGAAATTTCAATATTTTGTGAACGTGTCCCCCTAATTTTCTGCTTGGAAAAAAACTGTAATTTTGAGAATTTTTTTTACAACTGTTTTTTCTGGGAGGATGAAATGTTTTTTTTCCCCGGCGTTATTTCAATTTTTTTTCCAAATTTTTCCCGCGGATAAACTTACATGTAAAGGGCCAGTTTGAATGCTTTTCTGAAACTTTTTTGACGGCTAAATTGTAAAGGGGCTTATGAATTCAAATTTTTTTTTCCCATTCAAAATATGGTTCTAAGTGCCTTTTGAGGTCGGTTTTCGAATTTTTTATATTCTAGGGCCCAACTTATTTGCCTCTAGATTGCGCAGCTGTTTAGTTTGGGAAAAAATTTTTTTTCTGTCGCAAAACCTCTTTGCGTTATAATCACCATCTTTTAGTGTATCAAACCCAACAAGGCTATCTCCCCGTTCTGTTCAAAGCCGCAACGTCTGCAAGGTCTTTTAATTCAAAGGGTTATACACCTCCAGGCGCTAATGTAACCCCCTGGTTCTTCTGGCCCAGCGACATTATTTTTTTAGTGGTATTTTTTATTTCCCAAAAAACAATGTGCAGGTTATCACTTTTTACGATTTTCCCCCCCCGTTTGTCTTTGATTTTTTATTAAATACCCGACCCCCCAAAAAACTAATCTTTTAAACGAAAATTGGGGAATTGTTAATTTCTAATCGAAATTTTGCAGTTTTTCCCTGAGGGCAGAGGTTTTAAAACGTTGAGGGTTCCTCAATAGTTTTCATCAGGCTTAGCTCCCCAAATGAAATAGAGTAATGAATGTAATCAAGATTGAGCGGACTTTCCCCCTAAAAACTGTTTCATTGGGAAACAAAAACTATGGTGGGTAGATTGCTATTTGGTAAAGCCTAGCATTTTAGCTAGTCTTATAAAAATCGTATTTTGCTTCTTCAGGTTGAATGTTAATTTGTTTTTAGATTTGCATTTTTAAATTTTAAGAGTAATTCTAATTTCTCTTTGCTTCTTTTTGGAGAAAAACCCCTAATAACCCAAGGTATTTTTTACGTTTAACGTCGTTTGTTCCCTTTCTTTTTTTGTAATTTATTATTCCCTTGGCTTCGTTTATTAAACCCTAGACTTTGAAAAAATTTTTCATGGAGCGCGACCGTTCTTTTTCGAATTTGTTTAAATAGCATGTTCTAAAAAAAAAGGACGGCTTGATTTGTTATTGTTACAAAATTTTTTAAAACAAATTAAAAATGGTGCTTTCAAATATGATGCAAAATTCTGGGGGGGGCCGCACTACAACCCTAAAAATTTTAAAGAAACGATACTTTTGACTTTGCTGGCCCCCGACTGCCCTTTTCAAAAAAAAGGTGAGTACTCCTTAAGCGATATCTTAACCCCCTATTGAAGACGGCACATCCAAAAAAGGGGGGTTTAGTCACCCCGATGCAAGTTTTATCAAAACCCTTTAAACTTTGCGTGTTTTGCGCAAAAACTGGGTGTGGAGTGGCGTATTGATCATTTAAATCCCCATGTCCTTTGGTGAGGTCAGGACCGTTTCTTTCTATTCCCTTCAGACGTATTTTGGTGAATTGCAAGCGCCTTGCCAAATGAAAAACCGTTTAATCCATCAGAACGAATGAAGAAGGTTTTTAAAAGGGATCTGTAACGAATTCAATATTAACTCAAGACAGACTTTAGACAAAATTGGATCTAATCAGGCAAAAGGCGTCATTTTTTTTTTCAGGGCACGACAAAAAGTATAACTTTGCCCGGCTTTTCCCTTTCAAATTGTTGAGCCGGGCCCCAAGGGCAAGAGCTAAAACAGCATGGAAACTTTATTTAGACACTTCAAAGGGGCCTAATGGGGGGGAAATAGAACGAATAAAGACTTTTTCGTACTTACTTTTGGTGTTTGCTAGGGGCGAAAGCACAGGCAAGATCGAGCATAACTGATCTTCTACTGGCTTTGACGAACAAAACAATACTTAGCAAATTGGGACGCCATTAATTTTTCAGTATTTACCAAGTTTAAAATGGATAAAAAGTTTACATACGCTGTTCGAAAAGTAGTTTTTGCGGGGCAATGGGGTTTTTTTATACATTTTTGACCTAAATCCAGGTAAAAAAAAAAATATAAAATTAAAAATCAACGAAATAAAACAGAGGTTGGGGGAAAACGACCATAAAATTAGCCCGTTATTAAAGCTAAACCCCCCCAAAATTTTAAAAAAACAAAATTCCCAAAGAAAACCCCAAAGTCTGGTGGGGGGGGGGGGGTTGTTGGGGGGGAAATGAATATGAAAAGAAGGTTGGGGGTTTTTTAAAGGAAGGATTTTGGTTTTTTTTAATGTAACCCAACTTTAAAGAATAATGTAAAGTGCCGGCCATAAGCCAACTACTTTTTTTGCGAGAAAAAAGCAGCTAACAATCCCCCCTAAATCCCGGGTTTAAAGAGTCTATAGTTTTACTGGAAATTTTTTTAATAAATTGCAAGTGATCAGCTGTTTTTTTTCCGTTTATCAGGCGGGGGCGATGGGGGCGGGGCCTGAACTTTCCCTCCACCACCGCCTGTTGCCATACAGGTACTTATTGCAAATTTAAAGGCAGTTAAAGCTTGCAAATGGACTCCCTGCTCTCTAAACAATGTTTTTATTCTTTTTCGCTAGCTTTGCGTCTTCAAAAAAAAATTTTTTTCGATAGTTTCTCTTATTCTATTCCTGAGTTCGAAAAGGTTGGGTTATAGTTGTCACTTCTTTTGTGATCTCTCTTTTTAAAGATTTTTTGTCTTTGGGTTATTCTTTCTTTAATATCGGCCCTAATTTGGCGTCATCCTCAACGAGTTTTTTTTTTTCTCTTTTTACCCCCATCTAGCCCCTTGTTTTGTAAATTGTTTTTTAAATTCGCCTCTGATGGTTTTAAAAGTACGATAAAGGGCTAAAAATTCTCGCATAGGAAAGGGGAATCATTAATTTTTTAACGTGTTCTTCGGGAAAAACTGGTTTTGCTTCTATTTTTTTTATTAATTCACCTGCTGTTTGATTTAATTCTTTAATTTCCATGTTTTGCTTTTGGTTATCTGTCGGGATTTGTAGTGTGTTTTGAAGTTTAGCAACTGCCTCCCCCCTTAATTTTCGGTCTGCAATGCAAGGCGTTTTTGACTTTCCAAACGAGTCTATTCTAATTGAACCCACAGCTAAAAACTTTGATGGGGGGCTATTTGTAACCCGAACAAGTTCCCCTTGATCTTTTTTTCAGACAATGACATCTTTATACAAAAATCATTTGGGGGTCATAATTCGGGGTTTCTTGGCCAAAAATTTTTGTAAAATGCTTCCCGAAATTGCGTTAATTCCGCTGCAATGGGCTTTGAGCGATGCTGTGTAAAAGGGTCATTTCATCTGTGTCTCCACGAAAAAAACATCATAATCTTCTTGCCTTCAATTTGAAAGTTTTTAAAAAATTTAATTTTTTATTTTTGCTTCATAAAAATCCACAACAAGACTGGCTCGTTCTTGCCCGCATAGAAAACAGAAAGGCCCATGCGTGAAGGGAAAAAAGGGGAATATTCTTTCCCAAATAATCCATCTCTTTTGATGCGATAAATTCTTACTTCAAATTTTCCCGACCTGGAGGGATGAAGTGTTTGTGCCGGGCTCTGGCGTTTACTTTAAAAAATAGCCTCGATCAACAACGACCCAAACGGACAGTTGTCCCAAAACCCTGGGGCGGGCAATCGTAAGAAAATTTCTTAAAATTTGAGGGCAAAAAAATATTTTTCTTTACACAATGAGACATATTTTTAACCTATTCTGATCTAGGTAAGGGGAATAAAAGGGAAGATTTTGGGTTTAAAGGGAAATCAGAAAATGAAGAAGCACTAAAACTTAGAATAGGCGTGACTCGCCTCAGGTCAAAAAGCAGCAAAAAGGTTTTTAGCTGTAAGTTATGGTATGGTAATCGCTTTTCCTTTCCCCTTTAGATTTTGAGTGTTAAAAGCGCATGCCCTATTTTTCAAGGAGCATTAAAGACAGGGGCATATGAACTAACTTTTAACGAATACAAAGTGTTATGTCAACAGAACCGAAGAAAAGTACAGATTTCTGACATCGTTGGGAGTTTACGTTTTAGCAACCCAATTTAGCAAGGTGATTGGGCACCAATATGAGACAAAATTAGTAATATATTCGAAAGAGTGATTCATCATACAACAACCTAAAAGCAGGGCGACACTATATGGAATTTTAGTTTTAGGTCTCAGCAAGATCGCTTAAAGGTTTTTATTGCTGTGCGAAGATGAAGAACCCTTTCAAAAGAGGGTAAAAATTTTTTTTAACCCAAAAATAACGAAAGTACAAGTTCGATTGGGGGTAGTCCTACCAAATTCCCTAGCGGGCTTAAAAACCTTATCCTTTTTGTAAAATAAGAAAACTGTTTGGGGGCGGGAGGTGAAAGAAGCCCAACAGTAACCTTGTGTCTAAAGATTACATCTTCACATTTTAGCTTGAGATTATTTAACAAAAAAATACGGTTTAGGTTTTCCCAAAGGTCAACGGAGGAAATCAGTTAAGGAAGGGGGGGGGAGAACTGTGAAGACTAATAAACATTAAAATTGAAAGAAGAAGAACTGATAAACGCAAATGTACATTTTTTTTTATTTTATATGCCAGCTGAATATTGAAGCAAAACGATTAGAAACTGTAGTATAAAATTTTTTTTTTCATTTTTAAAAAGCTGTCTGTTCAGGTTTTCCAAATGTGCCTACAGCGCCCCAAAAGAAGAGATAGCAGGAATTTTGCTGTTATAAAAACCCCCTGAATAAAACCTTCAGATTAACAAACTTACAAAATGCAACAAAAACTAGGGGGGACTTTCAAAATACACCCAAAACCAAAAACGAAGGTATTCTGCGTTTTAAAGCTGTTACATTTTTAATCTGGACATCAACTATAAGTGCCATCAGCAGGAACGGTTTTGGCTTTACAAGGGGCATAGCGCACCGGTTTTTACCTTGGGGGTTTTGTCTTTGCTCTCGGCCTGTGTTCTTAGCCGTGGTGCGGCGGGAAAAAAATTAAAAACTAAACCCAAAAAGCACACAGCTAGGTTTCAAAAAATAAGGCTAAACTTGTTCCTTCAGGTGATAATAAATAAAGCACCTGACCAAACATCCGGATGAAAAATTTAACGTTTCAGGCTGATTTTGATGTACAAAAGAAAAAATTTTTGATTTTCAAAGAAAGGCGGGGGGGGGGGAAAGTTTTTCTCAACCCCAGACCCCGAGCAGATAAAAAAGGGGAATGCTTAAAAAAAAGTAAAGGACAAAAAACTTGTTCAAAACAGCTACATTAAAAACACCAAAAGGGTTTTGTTTATACTTTGTTTATGAGTCCAACGAAAAAAGACCGTTGTAATTTGGTTTGATAAGTATTTTTTTTTTTATTTAAATAAAATTTTGGGCCCTTAGAAAAAAAGACAGCGGCAAAGATTAGAAGGACAAACGAATTGTTTAAAGGGAATGCCCGAAGAGAGCGTTTTCAAGGCACTGAATGATTTGTTTAGAAATATTGACCAAAAAATACAGGCAAGTGTTTTTCATGTATTTCTCAAGTTCCCAATAAACTAACAATAGACCCACCCGGGTTAAGTAATGTTTTGCGTTTTAATGACTATGTAACAATAAAAAGAAAAATCTAGAAGTTGGGTCTCGAAAACAACAATATTCTTTCTCTAAGACTTAACACCGGTTGGGCAACGAACTGCTTTCCCTTTTGACGCTGCCGCTGAAAAGCTAAAAAGAGAGGGTCTGGTTGGTCAGAGGGGGAATCTTAGAGATTAGTTTAAAAAAAGGCTAAATATGACCCATTGTAGGCAAGGCTTTCATTCGCTACCCCGAAGGTTTGGTTTTAAAAAAGGGATTTTAAACATAAAGAATTTAACAAAATGTTTATGGGTGGGTTTTTGCAAGCTGCATCATGTCGCGACCACGCAGAGAGAGTGACTAACTATCGGGAATACACAAAAATTTAACTTTAAGGAAAATTTCCCTTTCCCTTTTTTGGTAGACCAAAATTTATATTTTTAAGAGCAAAACAAACAAAACCTCAATATTACCATGGGATGAGGAAAAAAATCTAAAGGATTAAAGTTCCAAAAACGTCAAACAATTGGGGAGCCAGACAAAAATCATTTGCTTACTACAATGTTTTCAAGCGGGCGCCACTTAACATTGATACGAACAATGAGTAAACTAAGCAGCATACTCAAAAAAATGGGGACAAACAAGAATTTTGCAGAAAATGTTTTAAAAAGAATGCCATCGGAGCCCCGCGGGGAACATATAAACATTGTAAAAATTTGTAGCTGTAAACAAATTATACGCCCCCCCTGGGTCAAAAATTGTTTTAAGAAATGGAAAAAAAATGCAAAAATTCCCATCGTGTTTTCGCAGACTTGAAAACACTCATTGTTCCTTATGAAGGGCCAGGCCAAAAAACTTCGAAAAAAAAGCTTAAAGAGTAAACTCAGATTTGTTATTTTTCCTTATTATTTTAAGGGGCGGATGGCGTTTATTCAACCCAGAATTATTGAGGACCCGATCTGCAGAAAAATTCTTAAAACGCATGCAGCAATGCCAAAAGACTGTTCTAATAAATTAAATTATCTGAATCATAATGGGCTAAGACAACAACAGTATGACTCGCCACAATTTTTGGATTTCGGTTTTTGAGTAACGCCCAAGAGTGTAACCCCACTAAGAGACCATGTACATTTGTGGGAGTTTTTTGAGGTGCAGCCACAGTAAATGCAATCTTCAACTAAAGTTTAAAACCCAAAAACATGGAAGCTGCCCCCTTTCTTTTATAATTGCGAGGTTTCGACTCCACTTATATTGCAAATAAAACCCCGCCTTCAGGGTACATGCATTGGGCCCGTTTCCCGAAAAGACATGTGTTTCACTTTAAATAACATGTCTTTCTACGATCTATGCAACCATGATGGGTCATTAGAGGCATGGCTATGTCCTTAAAAATCCCGCCCAAAAACGGAAGAATATTTGACTCAACGTTGTTAGAAAGGGGTTTTCCCTTTTGAAACATGAAAAGTTGGGGAAAAGGGTTTTATGAAGACTCACTTCCTCCTAAAGGGCGTTCTTTCTATCTTAGAGGAAAGACATCAGCGATTCTGATTACCAACATGCTCAAGATGCGGGAGAGTTAGAGTGTAAAAAAAATGGGGGGATATCATGATTATATTTATGGCAAAGTATGTTTTTTGGCGGGCGCTTTGAAAAATTTTAGAAAAACCTGCATGAAACATTATAGCCTAGATCCTGCGCATTATTTTCTGCCCCGGATAGTTGGGGCCTTTCTTAAAATTTACTGGATACAGATTGATTTATTGTCGATTTACCCAAAGCTTTAGGATTGAAAAAAGGATTCGGGGGGGGAATTAGTTGGCATCCCTCATTACGGGAAAACAAACAACAAATACTTAACGATATGATCCCGGTAAAAGGTCTAATATCTTATGTATTTAGATGCAAAAATCTGTATGGGTGGGCTATGGCCAATCGCTTCCATTAGCAACTTTTAAAATGTACACAGGCGGCGTTCCGAATAAAATTTAAAAGGCATTAAATGGTTAAACGTTTAAGCCCGTCAGCAGCGCGGCTTCATTCTAGAAGTTGAAAGGGAAAATCCCCATGAACTCCATGACTCTAATGGGCTATCCCTTGCTGCAGAAAGTCTAAAGTGGGTCAAAGAACCCCTAAAATTGTGCCTAATCTTCGAGGCAAAAAAAATTATTCTGTCATTAAAGCTTCTACAAATTTTTTTTAAACATGGTTTTAAGTTACGCGTTCATGTATAAATTGCTTTTGTTTAAAAACAGTTTATGAAACCTACATCATGAAGAACATGATCTCAGAACTAAATCCGCAGAGCTCAAAAAAGATTTTTCAAGCGATGAACAACAGTTGTTTTTGGAAAAAACTATGGGAATCGCCCCAAAAGTAAAGATGTCGATTGGTTTTCCAAAAAAAACGAAAGCAATTAAGCTGCTTCAAAACCCAAATAGGGCTTTAGAAGATTTCATGATCAGCTTTTTGGCATAATGATGAAAAAAAGAAGCAAATTAAAAACCTGTTTTTTGGGTTTACTGTTTTAGAATTTTCAAAGCTTTTGGTTAGAGTTTTTTTATGCTACTTTAAACCCTGTATCCCGAGTCCCGAGTACTTTCACAGATACAGACAGTTTTTTATAGTATTCCTACGGACATCATAAAGACATGGAAATGGAAGTAGCTAAAGGACACGCGGGGGTGGTATGACACGTCCCATTACCTAAAAATTTGCCTTTTCATTCAATTAAACAAAAGGTTTTTGGAAAAGAAGGATGATTATCAGGAAAGGTGATCAAAGGGGTATGGGGTTAAGGTCAAAAATTACATATTTCGGCCCGAGAAAATCATTAAGAAAGCAAAAGGAAAAAATCTCGCGCGTTGTGCGTCAAAAATATCACAGACAAAATACAAAAAACTTGTTTGGCAATAAGACTTTTCTATGACAACGTAAAACTGCGTTTTAATCACATGAGATCAAAACAAAAATTGTAACAAAAGCATTAGATGAACAAACACAAAAGGGTGTTTGTTAATCCAGAGTTTTCATAGCAATGGGGACTGGGAACCGTAAAATTAATTAAGCGGAATGTTTCGGCGGGGGTTTTTTGCAGTTCTTCTTCAAAAAAGTTTTGAGGAGCGGTTGTTTTGTTGTGTCAGTTTCTCGAAATAATAAGGGGATTCATTTTTACAATTTTTTTATTTCGTACGGGTCAACACTCCAACTGGTCTGTTGCCCTGATGCGGTGTCCCCCTTTTGCTTCCCCCGGGAAAAAAAAAGGTCCTTCTTTCAAACCAAACGGTAATAGTTTGCCGGTTGTACGGGGTCTCCCACAACATTTTTTTGTTTTTCTTTTTATTGCTTGTACTGGTTTTTGCCCTTTTTTAAATTCTTCATTATTCATTGCGCGCAAAATGAGGGGAGTCTTTTAACCCATTCTGTGTGCCGAATTGTCAATCGCTCTCTGTATCGGAAGGAGAAAAAATCTTTCGGCTAATGTTTGTTAAAGTTTTCAATAAGCCTGTGATCTGTGAACCCCGGAATCCTCTTTTAATAGAATCTGTGTTTTAACAAAATTGATTATTTGGCCCCTTTTAAAATTTTTTTTCCATCTCAATTGAATCAGCGGGATAATTTAAAGGGCCCCGTTGATAAATTCGTGTTAGCGACAGCAACGCAGAAGCACTCTTTTGTGTTAATGGTTTTCCCCCTTTTTTTATCTTGAAGCCTGTCAAGATGTGAGTGCGACTTTAAAACTTTTTCGTCTAACCATCAGAGGGAAAATTAGAAGATCCATTTGATGGGTGTCGTTTGGGGTTGTGTTTACAAATGTGGTTCTGTATTCGTTTGGGCGCAGGGAAATAATTTGCAAAGTTGTTTAGTAAACCTTCTTTTGCGTTTGTTCACTGACCCAGTGCTTGGCTTAGCTTTTTAAATTTCTGTGAGCCCTTCCAATATCCCTTTTGGGGGAATAATAGATTTTGTTTATTTTTATTCGCCAAATATTATGTGCAACAAAAAAACACAAGGGCATACCAACGACAATTAAAACCCCTTTCTTGCATCTTTTTTTTTCTGAGGGTTGATAAAAGTCCTGAATTTTTTTGGGGGGGGGGGGGGGCTTTTCTGGGCTGGTTTTCCTGTTACAAAATAAAATTGTTTTATGCTTTATCAACATTTTTTAAAAGTGTAAGCTGCTGCCCCCGTTCTTTTTAGTGTGCATTAATAAAATCTAAGCTCAAGCTCTGCCTTTCATGGCTCTTGTGCAGCTGCTAGTTCTCCATGTTTTTTTTTATGTCTTTTTCTCCGCTGTCATTCCCCGTTTACTAAATGCAAAAACTTCCCCCTAAAAGCAAACGCATACCACAGCGCCCCCTAATTATTGCGAGGAAGCCATTTTTTTTTAAAAGATTTTTTTCTTTTTTTTATATGTCTAATTATTCCTTTCTTAAAATAGAAAATTTTCTGGCACCGAAGCGCAATGAAAAGCAATCGCTTTGCTGAAATCCTCAAAAATCTGTTTCCAAGATCTGCGGTTTTAAATTTTTAACAGGCTTTTACCAAGCATTGAGTATCCTAATTAGCCTCCAATAACAGCAGAATGGTATAAAGGTTAGAACATTTTTTCAGTGCTTTTATTTTATAAAAAAATAATTATAATTTAATTTTAAAAAAAATAACGCGATGATTACTACAGCTACAAGGCGGCCTAACCTTCCCCAACTTATGAATAACCAAGTTGATGACCAACTTTATGCCCCAAAAAAGGGGGGCTGTATTTTTGGGAGCTGTGGGGAAAAAAAAAAATTTCCCGGGGAAATGAATTCAGCATAGAACAGATTCAACAGATGCCCCGCAAGACATTATAAAATTATAACAGGGATGAAGCGCGCTGGGGGCAGAATGGGGAAAAATTGGGGCAAAAGGTTTAGTTTGTACACTAAATAGTCAGTGATTTGCTCCCCCTTGATTCTGAACAAGTCTTACGTATGATTTTCGCAATCCGTTTTAACAAAGTCATTTGAGTTTGGGGGGGGATCTAACTACGTTTTGGGAAATTTTTTCGCCCGCGATCATGGGGTTTAAAAACTTTTAATCATATAGATTTTGTTTCCCTTCAAAATGAACAGGGGGAAAAAATCAGAACCCGAAACTGTCAGGTGGAGAAAGTAACCAACTAGAAATCGCAGAAACGTGAATAGGGGAGACCCTTAAAAATCCTGGGGTGTTGAAGCAGGAAAAAAATTAGCAAGTGGAACGACAAAAAAAAATTAAAGTTACGAATATACCTCACATGAAAAAATAACACCCCCAGGCCCAGAACAATTGATTCAATGCCGCTATAAAAACCCATGGGGATACAAGGGCCCCCAAAAATTTATGGAATATTGAACTTTAAAACTGTTTCTTTTTGGGCCATTGCTGCTGTTGGGGGCAGTTAGCGGGGTATAAAAAAAAACCGTGGGGGCAGAAACAAAAGAACCAAAAAATCGAAACCCTTAAAAAACAGAAAAAGACAAAGCACGCCAAACCCTCAACAACAAAAGATCATTTTGACCATTTATAATGCAATAATATTTTAAATTTTTAATAAAAATAAACATGGGGGTTTTTATAAAAAAGATAAAGTATAAATAAAGACTGGTCTATAAAAAAACATTTCCCTAGACCAGAATTTTAATCAAAGCGGTTTTTCTTGGATGTAAAACCTTCCTTTTTGATCTTTCAGAGAACGCTGAGCAAGACATCCTAACGATGAGCGTTTTTTGAGGGTGTGTGTCTAATTAGACATTACATTTAAAGATAAAAACTAGCTTGTTTTTTTGATAATTATAAAAACTTAAAAGAACTTGGGGGTACTTAAAGGTTTTACTTAATCAAGAACTTTTCAAAAACTTTATCAAAAAATTTTAAGAAATTAATTTAAAAACTTGATCAAGAACTTATTAAAAACTTGGGGATAACTTAAAAATGATTAAAGGGCAACTTAGAAGAACTTAAGTAAGAACTTGAGAAAACTTTTTAAAAACTTAAAGGAACTTTAGTGTGGCCCGCGTGGGGGGGGGGGGGGTGGGGGGTGGGGGGTTGATGCGTGGGGGAGGACAAAACAAAAAAACAAAAACAAACACACATAGACATCCAGGGGGGGGGGGTGGGGGACGTGCGGCGTGGGGTAGGCCAAAAAAGCACAACAAACAAAAAGTAAATCCTGGGCCCCTTCTTGCTTTGTACTAAACAGGCTGTTCTCGCGCGCAACCCCAAACAACCCCAAGTGATCACATAGGGTCGTTTGGCCAGTTGCCGTGAGCTTTGCAGGGGCTGCCGGTTTGTAGTCAAGCATCAATAGGGCGTTTGACCCAGTTGCCCCCCGGCTTTGCAGGTGGACGTATTGGGGGCAAGCGATCACATGGGTTGTTTGGCCGTTTGCTGTGTCCTCTTTTCTAAAAAGGTTTTCAATGGCTTTTGGCCCCAAAATTTCAGCAATTACGCGTTGCCACTTTTATGGCGATCTAATCGCAGTAGTAGTACTCCTATTGTATATTTGGAGCATTTAATGAAAATGTGCTAGCCACACACACTCCTCTCCATTGGTAGATGTACAAGGCCCGCCCAACCCTATCTAGTTTTGCCCCGAACATTCGAAAAACGCCATTCAGTTTCATAAGGGCACATTAAAGGAGATAATGGTTAGAATTTGAAAAAATAGAAAAGTAACACATTTAATACACAGTCAGCTTGCCCCCTAAACATGAATCGTGTTAACAATCAATCAAGTCTAAAACAAACTGAGAACAATACAACCCGGGCTTGCGCCGTAGCGGGGCACAAAGTGGGGGGAACTAACGTCTAGAACTTGCTGAGAACCTGGGCGCTGTCAACCTAAATGAATACGCCCCCCCCACCCCCACCCCCACCGGCAAACCCCGTCTCCCCTTTATTGATTTTTTTTGGGGGGCTTGCCCGGGGCTGTTGAACGAAAGGTAGGCGTCTCGCGCGAAATTAAGGGGGGTTTTGGCCTGTCAGCCTATCGTTTCACATAGTTTTGTAGGTTAGAAATTAGTCGAATAAATGTGCTTTTATGTTTTTAAAAAAATTTAAAATTATCACCACAAAAGTCAACACGTATTAAAACTAGCACATCTTGTTTCATTTTTGAACCAACAAACCTTTTAAGTAGCCTTTTATTTCCAAAGCATTAGTTCACTTTTTTCGTTTTTTAAAAAAAAAATCTCTCCGGTTTCACAAAAGCAGTTTTAAATAAAACTTTTGGCCTCGAATACAAACCTGTTTTTCATAACGTTTTAGCCATTTTAAAATAACACAAGTAAAAAAACCCGTGGTAAACAGAGCGCAAGTCCAAGCAACAATGACGGCCCCCGGTCGTGTGCGGACACCTCGATCCCGGTTTGTCGACGTGGCAATTTTCTGATCAATGGGTTCAACCAGCGAGTGTGGTTTGTTTTTCACCACGGCTAGGCTAGTTGCAAAATGCCGCGAGCCGTAAATTAAGTGATCAGGTTTCAGACCCGGTTTTTGCCTGTCTGTGCAAAGTTTGTAGGCAGAAATTAGTCAGAAGAAGTGTGCGGATTTTATGGCATTTAATTGAGAGAGAAAGAAAGAGAAAGAGTGTGTGTGTTTGTGTGTGTGTGTGTGTGTGTGTGTGTGTGTGTTGCGTGTGTAAGTGTGTGTGTTTGTGTGAGTGTGTGTGTTTGTGAGTGGGTGCATTTTTGTGTGTTTGTGCATGTGTGTGTGTAGTTTGAAGTCTTACTTGTCAGAGAACGTAAATATACCAATCCTGGGTTACTTTCGCCCGAACTGGGTGAGGGCGGAAGTGGCCCAGGATTGGTATATTTACGTTCTCTAGGGTGTAAGTTGTGGTAATTTTAAACATGTTGCGTCAGTGCTGTTATGGGAGGGTGTAAGTTGTGGTAATTTTAAACATGTTGCGTCAGTGCTGTTATGGGAGGGTGTAAGTTGTGGTAATTTTAAACATGTTGCGTCAGTGCTGTTATGGGAGGGTGTAAGTTGTGGTAATTTTAAACATGTTGCGTCAGTGCTGTTATGGGAGGGTGTAAGTTGTGGTAATTTTAAACATGTTGCGTCAGTGCTGTTATGGGAGGGTGTAAGTTGTCGTAATTTTAAACGTGTTGCGTCAGTGCTGTTATGGAGGGTGTAAGTTGTCGTAATTTTAAACGTGTTTCGTCAGTGCTGTTATGGGTTCTACTTGTTTTGCCCACTGGAACACTTTTTTGTGATGCAGGTTTTGGTCACATGACCCAAGAACTGATGTCGCTGGCGGGCGGCAAAGTGGTGCTGACATTAGAGGGCGGCTACGATGTTGCCAGTATCTGTGATGCCTCTGAGGCCTGTGTAAGGGCCCTGCTTGGCGAAGAGGTCGGTTCTGCTGGCCCTTCTACTGAGACAGACTCTTCACACACACACACACACACACACACACACACACACACACACACACACACACACACACACACACATATCATGCACAAATGCGCATGTGCTTGCACACACACTCACACACACACACACACACACACACGCACACACTTGCATACTCTCACACACACACACACGCACGCACACACTTGCATACTGTCACACACACACACACAGACTTGCATGCTCTCACACACACGCACACACACACACACACACACACACACACACACACACACACACACACACACACACACACACACACACACGCATGCATGCATGTGCGCGCACACACACACACACACACACACCTTTTATTTGTGATCCAGCTCACCTCTTTCCCTCCTCCCTTCCATCCTCTTTCCCTCAGTTCTCTCTGTCTCTTTTCCTTCCCTCTCCTCAGTTTTTGAACTGTGCTAATTTTCTTTCTTCCCTTTCCATACCTTGTCATTCTCATGCTGACTGCTATCATGAGAGTGCTGTTTTGTGCATTTTTTATCTGTGAGTTGTAATGTCTGAAGAAGTCCTATTTGTCGAAAATTCCGTTTTATATTGTACAGTAAAACTGCTTTGCTCTGTGCTTTGTGTGTTCATTTGTGTTTTGCCCTGTTTTCAGTTGTTTCTTGTTTGATCATGTGGACTGATGAACTTGTCTGTATTTTCTAGTGTTTTTTTGTGATTAGTCGATTCAACACATTATTTTGAAGCCAGTGAAGCTGTATCATACTCTGTTATCATTGTGATTGTTATCATTGTGCTAGTCAAGAGCATTCACAGTGACAGTGACAAGTTTTATCATGTGGAGCTGTTGTCCATGGAATGATTTTCCTTGATATGTTTTTAATACATGTAAAATTGGGGCATGTTGCACCAGTATGAGTGTCCATTTGAGAGTGTTGCTTGCACGTTTTCTACACAGAGGTATCTTTTAGTGTGTCTCTGTCTGTCTGTCTGTTTCTCTGTCTGTCTCTGTCTCCCTCCCCCCCCCCCCCCCCCCACCCCCCCAACCACTTACATACATACGTATACACATAGCACATGCACACACACTCATGATTTCTATGAATATTGCTGGTCTGAAAAACAAAATTGTGAGGGTATTTGTGTACCATTGCTGTGTTTGTGGTAACCGTGGTGGTGTTCCTTACCATTGCTGTGTTTGTGGTAACCGTGGTGGTGTTCCTTACCATTGCTGTGTTTGTGGTAACCGTGGTGGTGTTCCTTACCATTGCTGTGTTTGTGGTAACCGTGGTGGTGTTCCTTACCATTGCTGTGTTTGTGGTAACCGCGGTGGTGTTCCTTACCATTGCTGTGTTTGTGGTAACCGCGGTGGTGTTCCTTACCATTGCTGTGTTTGTGGTAACCGCGGTGGTGTTCCTTACCATTGCTGTGTTTGTGGTAACCGCGGTGGTGTTCCTTACCATTGCTGTGTTTGTGGTAACCGTGGTGGTGTTCCTTACCATTGCTGTGTTTGTGGTAACCGTGGTGGTGTTCCTTACCATTGCTGTGTTTGTGGTAACCGTGGTGGTGTTCCTTACCATTGCTGTGTTTGTGGTAACCGTGGTGGTGTTCCTTACCATTGCTGTGTTTGTGGTAACCGTGGTGGTGTTCCTTACCATTGCTGTGTTTGTGGTAACCGTGGTGGTGTTCCTTACCATTGCTGTGTTTGTGGTAACCGTGGTGGTGTTCCTTACCATTGCTGTGTTTGTGGTAACCGTGGTGGTGTTCCTTACCATTGCTGTGTTTGTGGTAACCGCGGTGGTGTTCCTTACCATTGCTGTGTTTGTGGTAACCGCGGTGGTGTTCCTTACCATTGCTGTGTTTGTGGTAACCGCGGTGGTGTTCCTTACCATTGCTGTGTTTGTGGTAACCGCGGTGGTGTTCCTTACCATTGCTGTGTTTGTGGTAACCGCGGTGGTGTTCCTTACCATTGCTGTGTTTGTGGTAACCGTGGTGGTGTTCCTTACCATTGCTGTGTTTGTGGTAACCGTGGTGGTGTTCCTTACCATTGCTGTGTTTGTGGTAACCGTGTGGTGTTCCTTACCATTGCTGTGTTTGTGGTAACCGTGGTGGTGTTCCTTACCATTGCTGTGTTTGTGGTAACCGCGGTGGTGTTCCTTACCATTGCTGTGTTTGTGGTAACCGTGGTGGTGTTCCTTACCATTGCTGTGTTTGTGGTAACCGTGGTGGTGTTCCTTACCATTGCTGTGTTTGTGGTAACCGTGGTGGTGTTCCTTACCATTGCTGTGTTTGTGGTAACCGTGGTGGTGTTCCTTACCATTGCTGTGTTTGTGGTAACCGTGGTGGTGTTCCTTACCATTGCTGTGTTTGTGGTAACCGTGGTGGTGTTCCTTACCATTGCTGTGTTTGTGGTAACCGTGGTGGTGTTCCTTACCATTGCTGTGTTTGTGGTAACCGCGGTGGTGTTCCTTACCATTGCTGTGTTTGTGGTAACCGCGGTGGTGTTCCTTACCATTGCTGTGTTTGTGGTAACCGCGGTGGTGTTCCTTACCATTGCTGTGTTTGTGGTAACCGCGGTGGTGTTCCTTACCATTGCTGTGTTTGTGGTAACCGTGGTGGTGTTCCTTACCATTGCTGTGTTTGTGGTAACCGTGGTGGTGTTCCTTACCATTGCTGTGTTTGTGGTAACCGTGGTGGTGTTCCTTACCATTGCTGGTGTTTGTGGTAACCGCGGTGGTGTTCCTTACCATTGCTGTGTTTGTGGTAACCGCGGTGGTGTTCCTTACCATTGCTGTGTTTGTGGTAACCGTGGTGGTGTTCCTTACCATTGCTGTGTTTGTGGTAACCGTGGTGGTGTTTCCTTACCATTGCTGTGTTTGTGGTAACCGTGGTGGTGTTCCTTACCATTGCTGTGTTTGTGGTAACCATGGTGGTGTTCCTTACCATTGCTGTGTTTGTGGTAACCGTGGTGGTGTTCCTTACCATTGCTGTGTTTGTGGTAACCGCGGTGGTGTTCCTTACCATTGCTGTGTTTGTGGTAACCGTGGTGGTGTTCCTTACCATTGCTGTGTTTGTGGTAACCGTGGTGGTGTTCCTTACCATTGCTGTGTTTGTGGTAACCGTGGTGGTGTTCCTTACCATTGCTGTGTTTGTGGTAACCGTGGTGGTGTTCCTTACCATTGCTGTGTTTGTGGTAACCGTGGTGGTGTTCCTTACCATTGCTGTGTTTGTGGTAACCGTGGTGGTGTTCCTTACCATTGCTGTGTTTGTGGTAACCGTGGTGGTGTTCCTTACCATTGCTGTGTTTGTGGTAACCGTGGTGGTGTTCCTTACCATTGCTGTGTTTGTGGTAACCGTGGTGGTGTTCCTTACCATTGCTGTGTTTGTGGTAACCGTGGTGGTGTTCCTTACCATTGCTGTGTTTGTGGTAACCGTGGTGGTGTTCCTTACCATTGCTGTGTTTGTGGTAACCGTGGTGGTGTTCCTTACCATTGCTGTGTTTGTGGTAACCGTGGTGGTGTTCCTTACCATTGCTGTGTTTGTGGTAACCGTGGTGGTGTTCCTTACCATTGCTGTGTTTGTGGTAACCGTGGTGGTGTTCCTTACCATTGCTGTGTTTGTGGTAACCGCGGTGGTGTTCCTTACCATTGCTGTGTTTGTGGTAACCGTGGTGGTGTTCCTTACCATTGCTGTGTTTGTGGTAACCGTGGTGGTGTTCCTTACCATTGCTGTGTTTGTGGTAACCGTGGTGGTGTTCCTTACCATTGCTGTGTTTGTGGTAACCGCGGTGGTGTTCCTTACCATTGCTGTGTTTGTGGTAACCGTGGTGGTGTTCCTTACCATTGCTGTGTTTGTGGTAACCGTGGTGGTGTTCCTTACCATTGCTGTGTTTGTGGTAACCGTGGTGGTGTTCCTTACTACATTATGACTCCTGTTGAATGGACAGCTGCTGCCAATCTCAGAGAAGGAACTGACTCGACCCATCAGCAAACCAGCCATGGACACCCTGGAAACCACCATCAGGTTACAGTGTAAGTTTCCTCTCTGCACTCATTGTAGTGTATAAGGAGAGTGGGGAGGGGGGTATGGGAGGGGGAGGGGGGGGGGGAATCTGAATGTTATCAATCAGGATGGATGCATGTACTCACTTTCTTTGCCGGTCAGTTTCCAATTAATTATCACCCAGCCCACCGCTATGGTTCCGTTTAAGGTTGTCTCCATGCAGGAAAAAAAATTCCAGTCGTGAAAAAAAGACAAATGAAATACACAATAATATAATCTGTGAGAGTTGGTAACATGATCGCTGAAATGTTGATTGTTCACCCTCAGGGGTACAAAACTGGTGTTTAGAAAATGAAGAACTTTATAGTGTCACCAAAACAAAAAAAACGAAATTCGTAAAAATGCCATGTAGGTCAATAGACTCATGAATGGACGGCTAATATTCACTCTGGACAGTGTTTTCAGTGTTACTACTTAGTTGCTTGATCAGAACAGAAAAGGTGCAGTATTGCAAATTGGCACTCGGTGAAAAGTGTTAGGTCTTTCCAGAACAAAGATAGATGAACAAAGATGAGTAAACTGCTCACTAAGGCAGAAAAACAGAGGACAACAGTATTAAAGGACACACACTGAAAAAAGGCAGTCGCAGAGAATGATAGAAAAGGGGGAAATACAAGCTCAAAATTTCCTGAAAGTTTTGTAACTATAGAGTAGTCCGAACAAAGAGACCCGCCTGGCACAGGGAAGGCACGTGCGGAATTTCCTGCTTCACCGACATATCGGGCAGAAGAAAGAATGACGTGGTGTTAGAACTGGTTCAGCAAAGTAGTTCAGAGGATGAGGGGGTAAAGGTGTACAAGTTTATTGAAAAGAATCTGAGCTTGATTTATTTGCTCTGTGTATTTAAAAGTTTTATATGTCTTATCATCTGAAGCCAAAACAGTGAAATGTGTGTACTGTGTGCAATCATGTAATTTCATTTAAAAAAAAAAAAAAATTCACTTGGATTACACATATTGAATACATCAGGCTTTCTCTGCATCTGTTCAAAGTAAGAGCAAAGTTTTATGCCCCTTTTCTTCCTCATTTGCTGTTGTCATACTAACCAAACAAACGTAAACAAGATTGTGTTCTCCTACTTTTTACTTATGTTGTTTCCCTATCTGTAGTGTTCATATTTTACCCAAAACGTATTTAATTCTATGCTCATAAAAAAAGTTCGCGCTTTACCCTTTCCGTTGATATATAACAGTTGCTTGTTAGGTTTATATTAGGAGATGTAAAATGAAATCAAAAAGTGCGAAAACCGCGCATCTGCAACAGTCGTAAGCATGTGCGGTGCACGCGTCTGCAGGGAAGTGACGTTGCTCTGCTGCGCCTGTCTGGAAAATATTAACTGTGAGCTTTTGTCATTCAGTTCTTCATTATTGCTATAGAGATCTAGAGCATGTCATGAGCTTATCAGATCCATTGCCTCAGGGAGTTGTTCTACTGTAGGGTTTATCCATTAAACTTGTTACTTTTTGTTTTCATTATGTTTTTACTGTGAGGTTTATCCTTTAAGCTTGCTGCTTTCAGTTTTCATTATGCTCTAATGTGAGATTTATCCTTTAAGCTTGTTACTTTTTGTTTTCTCTTATTGTATGGTAGAGTTAATGTTGATTTCACCAGCAGAAGTGAACCTGCTTTCAGGTCGTCATTGGCCGTGTGTGAAGAGATACCTGGGCACCATCAACCAGACCTTGCTGGAGGCTCAGAAGCTGGAAACGGTGGAGGCTGACACAGTCACTGCCCTGGCCTCGCTCTCCATGGTCACAGCCAAGCGCAGGTCAGTGCAGGTTTCTTGGCTAATTTGGTTTTGTTAGGGGTGGGGGGAGCGGGGAGGGGATAGGGTGTGGGGATGTGAGGGTTAAACTTCTGAACTTATGGGTTTGTGAATGGGGGTGGGAGTAGGAAAACACTCTTGATATAGATAAGAAATTCTCCACTGCAGATGCTGGGAACTCTGGTCGAAAACAGCTCATTTTGCCTTGGAGGGAGGACGTCAATGGTGTAATGGTCATGTCAGTCACACTTTGTTCCTGGGGAGTGGGTACCATCAGGTGCAGATGACAACATGCCCCCTCCTCACCTCCCTTCCATTCAGACATTTATGTAAAGGAACAAATGCTGTTCAGGAAGTGTTAGAAAAATCTGTCTTTCTTCTTTATGTTGTAACTTTTTTTTTTTTTTTGGTGATTGATAGGGAAGGGGCTGGAAACCATCCACACACACACACACATGCACGCACGCACGCACACACGCACACACGTTTCCCTCTTTCCTGGATCTGTCCCTGATAATGATATGTTGTTCAGGATCAACGTTGTCAGTTCAGTACAAGTGAAGAACTTGAAAGATAGCAAGGCACAAAAAGGGGTTTTAAACAATCACAATATAGAAGAACAAAAACTGAAATTGTCAGCATTGAAGGTTAAAAACAAAGTTGGCTATTCTTATGCGCTTGTTCAGACCCATGACGCCTGTTCAGACTCTTTCTCACTTTCCTAATAGATGATTTCAACACATAAATTTCCCCACCCAACCCCACCCCATGTGCAAATGATGTAAAAAAAAATATATATATATATATAAAAAAGCCACTGCTGCAGGTGTCTCGTCTTCATACCACAGTGTCATGCCAGCCCTGATTGTCTACCCTGATGTCAGTGGATAGTGTTCAGACTGCATGGGGTGATTTATTTGTTTCAGTGGGTCAGTGGACCAGGAATCGGAGCCGATGGAAGAAGGAACCTAAACTGAAGAGGACAGGAACCAAGGAACTGTAGCGGCAAAGACAGGCAGTAGACGTCACACTGAGAGATTCCTGTGGGCCCCTCATCTGTGTACAGCTGGGAGCTGCCGACAGCGTGGCTTCACCTGATCGATCTGTGTTCATTCGCGGCTGGCTGAAGAATTCGTTGAGGCATTTCATGGGATACATCCGAGTCAGACCACCTCTCGTGGTGTTTGTCATCTGACCACCTGTGTGGTGTTTGTCATGTGTAGCATCACCTTCCTCTTTCCCCACCTGCCCTACCTACATACCACAAGTTGTGGTCCCTGTGTGTCCAGTTTTGTAGTGGAGATTGAGTCATAGTCGGTCTGAAGTGTAGCCATAGATACCCTCATGTAGAGTGACACGATCCTTAAGGGACTTTCTGTGAGCAGATCGGCTCACCTGCAGTTTGCTATCTCCAGAGTGTGCAATAACGGCCAAACTACTTAAGTGTAGGTGTCTAAGAGTAGATGTGGTTCCAGCTGAAGCTTTTCTTCACCCTGCTCCAGTTTGCCCGCCTCCCTGACCTGCATTGTGCCAGCTTTCACCTGAGGATCCAGACATTGTCATCGTCTCTGTGTGTGATTTGTGCCTCCTTTCTCTCAAAGTGGCTGGCAGACCCTGAACGACGATGTGGGTAATGTGTTGGCAGGTCTGCATGGGTTTGTGATAGACTGTTCTTACAGCTCAGTATGCAGCTGTGCATGTGTGTGTGTGTGTGTGTGTGTGTGTGTGTGTGTGTGTGTGTGTGTCTGAGAGAGAGAGAAAAGCATGACCAGGTTTTTGTCAGTGACTGGACCATCTACTTGAGGACAAAAATCATTACATCCCGTGAACTATTACTGGTAGTACCATGATGCTTTTGGAATTGAAACCGGTGCCATGAAAGGGGGTAGCGCCTCTCACTTGTGCCTCGTGAGGTATCTTTGGAGCATTAGCCACGCCGGAAGCTCTTTCTTGTGTGGCTTGAAACTTTGTGAAATGTCACCGGTCCAAATCAATGCGCCTTGTACCTGGGTAATATCATCTCTTTCTCTTTTTCTGTCTCTCGGTCTCAGACTGTTTCTCTCTCTCTCTCTCTCTCTCTCTCTCTCTCTCTCTCTCTGTCTCCCTGCATCCCTCCTCTCTCTCTCTCTTTCTGTTTCTTTTATCAGGACACGTGCATTGGGCTAGTTGTCTGCACTGTTATATTTTCTGTTATATTTTCTGGAATAAATCAAGAACTGTGCGTGCTGTCCCCTGTACTGGATCAACATTGTATCTAATGTCTAGACAACTGCGATTTTGTGGCGTTTGTTTTTTCTTCTTCTTTTTTTTTTTTAATTGTTTTCTGTTTTTGTCTTTTCTTGTTTTGTTTCTGTCTTGACTGAGATTCAGGCTGAGGCTGCAAGTCTGGGGTTGTCAGACTGTTGTTCCTTGAAACCAGTGAGGATGTTGCTCTGGCTGTGAGGCTCAACTTGTCTGCGTGGCCTTGGCTTTAGATCACTGGCAGTGAGGACTTGGCTTCACCCGTTATGGTGTGATAGAAAAAAAAGAAAAGAGAAAAAAAAAGCTGACCTGTGGCTTTGCGGCTGTGGATGTAGATATGTTAAACGATGTGGCTCAAAGACTGTGATCTGATGATGACTGGGACTTTGTGGTGCTAAGGCTGTTTCGAATTACAACAGATTTCAAGGACCCCATGAGCTGATGGTTTGGGGAGGTCCAGGGTATGTTTCAGTTAGATGAAGATTGTGCTAAGAAGATGTAATTGTATACATAGTCGGTTTGATATTGTAACACTGTCTTGATTTGGTTTGTCTCGACATGGATTGTTCATGGTGTCTTGAACAGCTGTGTATGTAATGGTCCACATCCACTAAGCAATACATTTTTTAAGTCTCCCCCCCCCCCCCCCCCACCTTCCCGTCCTCCTGTTCTCTCTCTCTCTCTCTCTCTCTCTCTCTCTCTCTCTCTTCTCTCTCTCTCTCTCTCTCTCTCTCTCTCTCTCTCTCACACACATACACACACACACACTCACTCTCTCTCTCTCTCTCTCTCTCTCTCTCTCTCTCTCTCTCTCTCTCTCTCTCTTTTTTTTTTTTTCTTCCTCATGAATCCTCATCCAAATCCAGTTTATGTATGATAATCAATAATCATGTTGATATATCATCGGTAGCCAGATTATCATCATTGAATGTTTTTTAATGCATTTCTTTAAATGTTGCCCTCTTTTTTAACCAAACTGTGCATGGTGAAGAGTTTGGGTACAGCGATGTACTTTTGTACATTGTTCTTTTGTATGCGTATGGTGATTGATTGTTATTTGTGAGTGCTTGGAGTTAATAGATTTAATAATCATCCGTTGAAGATTTTATTCATGTTTTGATGAACATTTTACACTTTCTTTCGTTGGCTAAAGAGTGAGTGGCAAAACAGCATGTTTCTGTGGTGATAACTTGTGATGGCTTGGGATGAGACACTGTGTTAGACTGCTTCGTTCAGGCTGTGGATAAATTGTTTCATTCTTCATTTCCCCCGGCTTCTATACTGTGTTCATGTTTGCTGTTGTTGTGTGTATCCAAACCATTTGTGTCTGTGCCAAATTCGGTGTTTCTGTGAGCAGCCCTGCCCCGTTATCCCTTGTCGTTCATCCCCGCACTTGTCAGATCCACCTCCCCCTCTTGCCCCCTAAAGCGGTTTTCATATAAAAAGTGTGACTGTGTTAACTCATATTTATTTATGTACTGAAATTATGTTGGTCTGACATCTTTTATGTATGGTGTTCTTGTGTACATTGTCATGACACTTTGTTTCAGGTAAGTTTGATTTGCAGTGTGTCGTTGTTAAGTGTTGGTAATTGTAAGGACTGGTGCTTGCAGTATTAGCTAGAGTACAGCAGCCACACTAAGTAGAGAACACTGCATGGTGGTTATGTCTCTACCCCGTGTGTGTGTGTGTGTGTGTGTGTGTGTGTTGTGTGTGTGTGTGTGTGTGTGTGTGCGTGTGTGTGTTTAAGAGAATGAGGAGACAGACGAAACACAAAAACAAGGTTAACTGCTCTTTGTGTGTGTGTTTCGAAATTAAACCAGATTGTTTGTATTTGGCATCTATCTAAGTGATAAACAGTGAATCTGTTATTTTCTTTTCTCTAATTAAAGATCTTTTTATTTTTGCAACCGTGCATGAGATTCTTAACGGGAACTGTCATTTCTGTGTTTAACCATACTCGTAAAAAGAATGTGTTAATTTGTCTTTGTGATGAATGTCAACCTTTGACCATTATTTTGATCAAACATACAGTTACTTTGCTGCATCACTGAACAAAAAAAGGGGCTTTTATGTCAGATTTTTATTTTGTATATTGATAAGTTTTACTACATATGATTAACTAGCAAGCAATTAAGGTCCGACTTTTTAGAAGAATTTCAACTTTTGTGTGAGTGTGGGTGTGGATGTGTGTTTCTTGACATTGAACCCAAAGGTTTGATATAGATCAGCCCAGGTGTTTTTTTGCAAACACTTTTTGTTCCCATTGTATTTTATCAGTGAATCAAAGCTAGACATGAATCGAGCACACTTTGTTGTTGTTTTTTCCTTGCCAGTTCAGTAAACCAAATTTCAAATCTTCACAGTGCAGGTGGGGATGGGAAGGGAGAGCAGTGTGTGAAGAATTTGAGGTTACCAGCTGGCTTGCATGAAAAAAAAGTTTAAAAGTTTGGGTTTTTTTTTTTGTAAATGTCATCAATGATGAATCCAGAAAGCAAAAAATTTTAGCTAACCACAAAACAAACTGTTGGACATTTTACAATAATGAGCAAAACACTTGCAGTACAAAGTTCAGCCTAATTCTCCAAAGCTTCTTTCTCAGTTTATGGTGAACTTGAGGGTAGCAATTGTGTTTCCCCTTTTCTTCCTATAGATGAAAGTCATGCAAGTGCTCACAATGAATTATTGAGGAACAGAAGATAGTGGTTAAAATGCTTTGGACCAAATTGGCCTGGTGGCTCTGACCATTATTGCTGATTGCCAGACTCGGAATGTGATTGCCAATGGCTTCTGGCCCACATCTTTTACCTGTGGATGAAAAAGCCTTGATGACTTGGTGATGACCTTGAGAACACACACAGTGTCAAATACTGCGAAAGTTGATTTGTTTCTTTTATTATGAAACCAGTGTCTGAAAGCAGGAGAAACTAGCTTTCAAAAGCCGGACAGAGGCCTGTGTGTTATGACGTCTTTCCCTGCCCAACTGAAGTATTACCTTTCACAACAGAAGTATTGCCTGTGAACTACCTACATATTTTGTAAAAATTCCTGAAACTGTCAGATTAGCCTTTACAGGCCACTAGATAAAAGACCCACAGACCGCCAGAGGTATTGTTTTAAGAAGAAAATTTTAAGCTGAATCGCACCAAAGTTTTGTCTGATAATTTTGCTGTGGATGCAGTTGACATGCGTGTGTCTGGTTGTGTGTGGCAGATGTTTGTGCCTGATTTTGTGTTGCTGATGTGTGTGTCTGATTGTGTGTTGCTGATGTTTGTATCTGATTGTGTGTTGCTGATGTTTGTGACTGATTGTGAGTTGCTTATGGGCCCGAGTGTGTGTTGCTAATGTTTGTCACTGATGTTTGTGACTGTGTTGCTAATGTATGTGTCTGATTGTTGTCATTGACGTTTGTGTCTGATTGTTGTGGTCAGTTGCCACCACTGCAGTGACTTGGCATGTCTAAGCCGACTCACTACGTCTCCTTCACCCAACACATTGCCACCCGTGTTTAATTCATTTCAGTCACATTTATTAAGTCTACACTAACCTCCCAAGTCATCGTCGCCTTGGCTGCTAGATCTTCCCAAGTTCAGTCAAGTTATTAAGTGTACTGTCTCCATCACTGTCGGTCATTATTGACTGTCTCACTCAACACAATTTAGAAATGATATTTGATTCTGGTTAATCTCATTCTAGAAACAGTGCAGTTGGCTGCCACAGGAATTGAAGCCACCCAGTCTAAATGCTGTGTCTTCACCCTCAACTTGCCCTCAATAAATGGATGGTAAACTGACCCTGACGGGATTTGGGGGAGGGAGAGGGGCGAACAATAGTTTCGATTGTTGTCCCAGGTGTGCTTAAAAGGGTAAGAATGCAACGTAGTGTTGACAGGTTGTTGCTTTTTCTGTCATTTAGTCAGCTGTCCACCTGTTGGCTTCTAAATTTCGTCATTTGTAGGCATTGATAGGACCAACACTCTGCCAAATTGTGGAGATCTGCCTGTGATGTTCACGTTATCAAGTGGGCAAAAAGACTGATGCACAAAGAAACTGAAAACAATACCTCTGTCAACAGGGCATGACTCTTTTACAGGATAAATGTGTAAATTACAAAATGTCTTTTATTCTGTTCCAGAACATTCTTTTTCTGAAAAGTGGTTGAGATTTTTAATAATGATCAAGATAATCAGAGGTGTAAGTATTTTCAAACAAATCATCCACAAAGAAAAAAAATTTCAGTTTCTCCAGAAAAGGAAGTGGAGTCAGGTCTATGCTGTGAGGTGCAGTCTCTTCAAAGTTTAATTGTGATAAGAATTTTTTGGAAGGTGTTTGAAAAGTTATTTCTGGCTTGTATTGTAGTTTTTAAGAATTTCCTAGATCAGTAGTGGAATTCATATTGATTACATGGTATTAAGACAGTGGTTATTCCTCATCCCTGCTGGTGTGAAAAACAGCCATTATCAATATTGAATGTTAGTGTTCTGTGTTCAGAAACAAGATTAGGACTGTTGAGTTTGTCCATTATTTTAGTGATTGCATAAACTTTGCACAAATGTATGTTCGCATGTGCTCATGCATAGTGGTGTGTGTGTGTGTTTATGTGTGTGTGTGTGTGTTCTTGTTTGAACATATTTCACTGATCAATCATTTCTTCACCTGGCCCCCTTCTTCTCCTGTCACCTTTATCATCTCTCTCTCTCTCTCTCTCTCTCTCTCTCTCTCTCTCTCTCTCTTCTTTTTCTTTTTCTTCTTTCCTCCCCACCCCCAACCTACACCCACCCTACTCTAACTCCTTCTCCCCTGTTTACTTCTGTCTGATATTTCACACACTCGAAGTTTTGACAGAGTAGTGTGTCAGCTCATTTAAAGGAGAAAAAAAAAAGATCAAGGATGAATAACTAAATGTTGTTTTGTTACCATTTATACCCTATTTACATGTATAGCTGGTGTGTTCATTGGATATACTCTGTGTGTCTCAGCTGGTTGTTGTACGGCGATTTTCAATTTTGCTTGAACTCCGTGAACAAAGTGAACAGCTTGTTATGTTTAAAGTTCACTAATTCAGCGTATGTAGCTGAGCATGGCAAACACAAGCCAATTGTTCTTGTTCAGTGCCTCAGTAAAAGGCACTGTCCTCTCTCCCACTTCAGTCCCATTTTGTTCTGGGCCTTGTGTCGTCAAGGAATTTCTAGTCTCACTGCATTGCTGTTGGTTGTTGTGTCTAGTGATGGCTTTTCTGTTTTCAACATTCTGAATCTAGCTTGGGCCAAGTTTTTTTGTTTTCATCATTCTTGAAAATGCTGCTATGTCTTTTTTGTTTCCTGTTGTTGTTGTTGTTTGATGTAAATAAATAATATGATTGTATTCTATTACGCTATCTGTGGTTTCCTGTGTGGAGGGTTATTTGTGATGAGTGTGGCTATTCGTGCACTGAGCCCTAAAGGTATGAGTAGAAAAAAGACTGAAGATTGTTATAACTTTTATCGTGATTTATTTATAGTCCTTGTTTTTTTTTCCCTCACAATCCAAAATATCTGGAGATCCTTAGTGTGTGCATGTGTGTATATAGCCAGGTGAGTGTTGGTCATCATACTTCAGTGAATGTGTGTCGGAGCAAAGTGTGTGTGTGTGTGTGTGGTGTTTGCAAGTGGATGGATATACATTTTATTTAAGTAAGGCATTAGGGCTCATATCTCTGCATAGTTTTCATAGCTAAGTCCATGTTACAGAGTCAGATTTACGGAGTTTTAAACTATTTCTAGTATAGTTATGACTGTGTGTATGTTACAATACCTAGTCATACCAGAATACAGCATTTTATGAATGGGCATACACTACAGCTACCAATAGACTTAACAATAATGACAGCAATAATGGTTATTTTGTTAACTATATCAAACATTTTATTTTAGATGTGTCATCAGCTCTGCATGTACACATTTTTCTCATACACAACATTTTGTCCTGATTATTTGAATTAAATTTCAAAAACACTTACTCAGGTTTTGATGGATATTGATACAGACAGACACAAAACATGCATGAATGCACATGGGTATACATAATAACATTATATGCATGAAAATGAGCTTCATATTGGCACACATTTGCATTCATATAGGCAAGCAGGCAAACTACATACATGCCATTACACACCTGTACAGTGCACACACACACACACACACACACACACACACACACACACACACACACACACACACACACACAAACATAATCACATATTGAAGTAGTCGGCTGAAAGACTGAAGAATTTAGCAGACAAAAACAACTCTAACCTCGCAGTGATCCAGCCATTGAAATTAGATCTTCACGCATAGCCACCTCTTCTCCCCCTCCTCTCCTACCCTCAAACATTTTCTTTATCAAGCATGTTTTCAATTTGTTTTTGACATTGAATGTGATCAATTTGTTACATGATTGTATTGTTACCAATTAGCGTGTGGGGGATTGATGCCACCTGTACTGCCTCTTGCTCATTCTTGCCTTTGGATTGTTGTCCCAGTGACTTTTTTTAACAGTCAGATTTGAAATTCTATCATCATCATCATGACAGGTATGCCTGCAAGTTGTTGCATGTTGTTTCATTCTTAGTGTACAAAAGTCTTGCAGAGTGACCTTAGTATATCCTACAGAGTGATCTTAAAATATTTTAACTCGCAGAGTGACCATGCTTGTGTGGAAATGTGACTTTTTCAAGCAGTATCAACATGCTTAATTTCCACTGTGAAGATAACTTAGGTTTTGTTTCTGCCCTTGCTACAGCTTTAATGACTAGTCTTTAAGCTTTCTGCAGACTGGCAGTGCTGCATGCTATCTTGTACAGATACGGACTGTCGATCAGCAACCATTTCCATCTCCATGTGTATCCTCTGGTAGCTTCTGAAAAGACGTGTTCATGCATTTTTATACATATGTGCATACCAAAATACAGGTAGAAAGGTGGAGAATGTAAAGGCTATTGTGTGAATAGTGTAATTGCATCATTGTTGCTCTGGAAACTGCCATCATGTTTACGATTGCATCAAGGCCCACTGTCCATTGTTCATGGATGGTACAGCTACATCTGTTGAGAATAGGAACATAGTCTTTTTTTTTTAATGAAAGAAACAGTTGTATACATTCATGTGGAATGATTCCACATCTTTCCATGGAATCTGAAGTGCCGACCATGTAACATGATCACCACACATTGTAAAACAAACCTACATGGGCAAATGATACAGAACAGTTCGTAATACAGAACAGTCAGTTAGTCAGAAAGGTGTTAGATCTGCATTTAACGGGCAGTGCTCGGGGCAGAGAACTTGGCGGTGTCCGCAAAGTGTGGAGCTTGTGTTTCTGGTACATGCCGACTGTTGAGACGTTTATGTTAGTAACAGTGTCAAAAAGTGGAAAGTCCATCTGGGAATGTGTTTTGTGCAAAGATGTCAAAGCAAGTCAAGTCTGACCTACATGTTTCTTCGTCTGTTTGCGTGATGGGGCACTGCTGGGTGATGTTGTGCACTCCAGTCACTTTGTTGTATAAACACAGGATTGTGTCAGTCTTTTAAGGTGTGCGTCTGGACACATGTTCTGTGCACAGGTGGAAGATGGTTGTTTGCTGATACGAGCACAGTTTTCCAATAGCTTCTGCGTTTACAAAGTATTTGTCTTCAGCCAATGGGCACTTCCATCTCTGCGTCATCTGGTTGGCTTATGTCTCGGTTTCAGTTCTGTTCATGAACACAGAACAGTGAGGGACAAGGAGCAGAGGCCACCAAGGACAGCTGACCCAATCAACCATGATGACTGATGGATACAAAGATCGAAGAAAGAAGTGCAGTTAAACGAGCTGTAGCATTTAAAGCTGACCCAATCAACCATGATGACTGATGGATACAAAGATCGAAGAAAGAAGTGCAGTTAAACGAGCTGTAGCATTTAAAGCTGATCCAAACAGGAAAGAATACTATTTAATTTTGGTTCAATCACTTGTTTTGGAGAACTGTTAAAAGATCATGGAAACGTTATGGTACTAGTATATTCACCCATAATTTGAGAACTGGAACAAACGTTATGATACTTGTATATTCACCCGTAATTTGAGAACTGGAACAAAAGATATCAGAAACTATGATTCTGTCGTGATTGGGAAACAGAACATGGTGCTGGGATGCTGATCGAAGGGAGAGCAGCGAGAGAAGACAGAGACGTGCATCTTGCAAGACTCTCAAAATACATAAGGTCTCTCCTGTCTTTGTCATTTCTTTTCTTCTTTATTACGGTCTCATGTAAAAAGAAAAGGCTATGTAGCATAACCTTTGTGAAGTGTTCAATGGTTAATTGTCTTTTCTGTGAAAGCTTAGACAAGATGATCGGGGTCGTTCACGTGGAGACAGATGGCAGGATACACTGGCTGTGTGATTGGGGATGTGGATCCTATGGGCTGTGCGTCACATGCACTAGTCTGCAGGAACTGCTTGGCTGTAGCTAGAGGGCTTGACAGTCAGCTGTCAAGGTTTTCTGTGCTGCATTTTGACAGCACACAACCCTGATCTGTACTATTTCAGCCATTTTTTTCTGGAAGATTGTTTGTTAATGTATATGTATGCAGTGAATATTATTATTATACTGTAACAGTTCAGGGCATGAAAGCTAAGTGGATTTTCCCGTCTGAAGGTCTTGTATTGGAATTCTGGCAGCACTGTTGGATAGAGGTTGAAGTCAGGTCACGTGCATGTTCCAGCATAAGGTCTGATCTTCTGTTTGTGTGTGCAAAGCATGCTGAAGACATGCAGAAAGGAGTCTGTAACTCAGTGTGAGCTATCAGTGGTTCAGGGAAAGATTACACCATGCACCAGGATGGTTGGAGAGGTGAGGCGGTATGCTCCATTTAGGCAATAGCTGTCGGACAGCCGTGACTTTCCCCTGTGATTTGCAGCATTTTCTCTAGTCCTGAGATATTCGAAGGAGGAACTTCACAAATATAAGAGTTGTGGTATTTTCTGTTGCCCCAAGAGATTAAAATAAAGGTTTTTTTCACAAATTTAAGATTTGTGATATTTTCTCTAGCCCTGAGCTATCAAAATGAAGAACCAATGGAAAATTTGTGTTAGTTTATTGCTTGGAGATACTCAAACAAAGAGCTTCACACAGAAAGAGGTTTTTGATATTAATCACAGTAACAGGTTATATGTCCGTTCTTTCAAAGAGCAGGGCCGGCCTTTTTGGAGCGTTCATGGATAATGAGAGCATTTCCATCTTTAAAATTTGAATGTTTTGCGAGTGCTTTATCATGCAAGATTTTGAGAATCAAAAGCAATATTGGGTGACCTGTTAACATTTGCCAGCAGAGTTATTGTCTCTCTCACATATCATTGACTTGAAAGATTTCATGCCAATCATCTGGATGTTCATGTATTTATGAATTACTCCAATAATTGAAACGGGTTTTTTTTATCTTCATTATTAATTGTCAAGAGTTTTATCTTTTTGAAGAAAAAATAATAACTGTGGGAAGTTTATTTCAAGTTCATATCCCAGTTCCGTGAATCTGGAACAGTTTGTGTCATTTAACTGAGGTAAATGCTTTTTTCTTTGCACTCTCCCACATACAGTACTGATGTGTTTTTGTCAGTAGCTGTTGAAGGGAGTGTTTTATCTTGCACAGCACACACGAAAGGACAATAAATATTTTTGTAAATCCACTCTCTGTCTGGCTTTCTCTCAGATTTTCTGTCTTTGTGATGGTTATATTTTTAAATTGTTTGGTGAATGAGTCAGAAGCTCGATCATTTGCCCATAGTATCGAATGACTTTTATATCACAAACACATTGGTGTTTGTGTGTTTTAAGTGTTGTACTTTTCAAAAGTAAAATCTGTCAACAGCTTTTTTTTTCCCCTTTCGGTTTCCAGTTTAGGTGTTTAGCCAATGTTTTGCTCAGTAACTAATTGACTGTTGTATTTGTGTGTCATTTGTGTATGGCATGAACATGAGAGGCAACTTGAATTTGGCATTGACTGTGAGGAAAGCAACTATGGCATTCTTGCTCATGACCAGAGGAAAACTGTTTTGGCATACCCTGCACTTGTGCAGGTAAGACCTTGATTTTTGTCGTTTGTTTGAACCACTGCTTTGGGTGGTAGGGCGAGAAATACAGCACGTGTTTTTTGCATCCTCTTTTGGAGTTGAAAGTGCTTTCAAAGATGTGATTTGTTGGCAGTGTTGGGACAAGTGATGGACTACTTTGTTAGGGGTATTTTCTCTGCATGACATGGGGACTGATCTCCCTTCCCCGTCTTTGGCAAGCATATCTCTGTACTTGTCTCCCTTTTCCCTTTCAATGTACATAGTTGTTTGACCATGTTTGTGACGGTCAAGACCGGTTTGTATTGACATGGCGATGGTCCAAGTTGTTGGCTGGTATGTTGCTTTAAGTATCAAGTTGTTGACCAAAATGCATGGCTCCGTTTGCCCCCAGTAATCCATGTTCATGAATTTGGAGAGTATTTTTGACCAAGCAGGACTTGGAATCTGTTTTTCTTTTTCTGTTCATGTTCTGTCTTTCAGACTCTGTTGCAATCCTATCTCTTCCACTCTTTGGCCTTTAAATCCCCTTGTTCCCCAAAACGATATCATTCATTGTTCAACTCTTACCGGTTTCTTTCTGAAGTAATTTTCTCTCTCTCTCTCTCTCTCTCTCTCTCTCTCTCTCTCTCTCTCTCTGCCTTTTTTTGTCTCCCCTCCCCTCTCTCCCCCCTCCCCCCCCCGTCTCTCACTTCTCCCTCCCCACTCCCCTCCCCCCCCTCTCTCTCTCTCTCTCTCTCTCTCTCTCTCTCTCTCTCTCTCTCTCTTCTCTTCTCTTTCTCTGCCCTTGTTCCTCTAATCTCTTTGTCTCTGCCTTTTTTTCTGATTTCCTCTTAATTTGTTCCTTATCCATGCCGTTAGTCTATCTCTCAAATTCCACCAGACTTCCAGCTCCCGCATTGCATACTCTTTCTCTCAAACTTACTTTTGATCAAGGTAAATAAGCAAAAACGAAAGAAGAAAAAAAAGCTAGTATACTTTGCACTTGATGTTTATGCACCTATTTATCTGTGGAGCAGATAAAAGGCATTTCACTCACTGGAAATTAATTTTATTTTTTCTATTTTTCTATTGCCCTTCATAATTTATATTTCAGTTTCTTCAGGATATGTTTTCAGTTTTTCTGTGATTCTTTTTCTTCCCTCGCTCCCTGTATTTCCTCCCCCTCCTCCCCCCCCTTCCCTCCCCATTCAGAAGGTATGGTCATCTTCTGCATTTTGTTCCACCTCCATGGTCAAATTGGGTTTTGTCATCTTCACCATAAGCTTCATTTCCTTACTCATTGATTTTGATTCACACAAGTCTCCATCCTTCCAAACGCACAGTAATTGTGGAAAAGGCACAACCACTAATTTGGACAGATTATTTCTGCTATTAAGCTTTATTTCAGCTATCAAGCTTTTAGTTTAGTTCAATTTGGCAGGCATCTTGGAGAGGTCCTTGCAGAAAAAGAAATGGTTTGTTCGCATATTCCTCTCTTCCATCCATCTTTTCATATTGTTTTTTTTTCTCTTTCTCTCTCGCTTTCTTTCTTTCTTCTGTTTTTGAAAAAAGAAAAATGAATTGGCAAGAAAGGAAAAGTGTGCGTAAAGAAAAAAGTGTGCGTACAGATTTTCTTTTGCATTCCTGATTTGGGGAGGGAGGAGGACGAACTTCTTAAATGCACTAAAACCTTTGTTTAAGATACTATACGATTTGATTGCTATCTGTAGTCAGTATGCGTACACATATGTTCGTATAAATGTCATGTCACATACACCCTCTCTCTCTCTCTCTCTCTCTCTCTCTCTCTCTCTCTCCTCTCCTCTCTCTCTCTCTCACACACACACACGCACACACACTTTGTCAAGAAATTTGTAACATTTTGTAAAAACAAAAACCAGGAAGCTGAAACCTGAAAGTGTTACACACACACACACACACACACACACACACGCACACTTTGTCAAGAAAATTGTAACATTTTGTAAAAACAAAAACCAGGAAGCTGAAACCTGAAAGTGTTATATTTGTATGAGCTAGCATGGAGATGTGATACCCACTTCCAGTGAAGCAAAAGCAAACTCTGAATAAACAGCTTACAAAGAGAATGCCTGAACATGGCGATGATGAGAGAACTGATAGGGAAAACCACTATCATTGTTACGAATTTTAAAGTTTTGCTCCACTGTTTATTGACTAGAGATTTATAACATGATTCACAAACAGGGGCGCATGCCTACTCTCTCTCTCCCTCTCTCTCTTTCACACACACACACACACACACACGCACGCGCGTGCGCGCCATATTGAAGAAAAATGGGTGAATGTTTGATGAGAAATTGTCAAGAAGAATATATGAAGACAGAAATTGTGAGGGACAAGAAACGAGCAACAGACCATGGACTGGAGATGACCACATGTACCTATGCACACTCGCTTGCTCACACACGCATGTATACACACATGCGCACACGCGCATGCAGAGAGAGAGAGGGGGACAGACTTAAATCTGTCAGCTGATCTTCAAATGTAAACAATGCATGACAGGTTACAAGCTGTTTAATTTCATTATAGAGCCTTCCTTAATCGATGTGTGACTATCACTTTGATGCCGGACAACAACAACAACATGTGCCACGTAATAGTGAGCTCACAGATGGGAAGAACGTAACATCAGCACGGCAGACCATTGTCGATTAACCTCCGGGGACATTCTGTGCAGATGAGAGAGATTCTTGTGGACTGAAACAGTTCTTTTTGCCATCTTCTCTGTAGGCTGCAAGTCATTTGTCTCTCACCCCCCCCCCCCCCCCCCCCCCCACTCCCCCTCCCGTTCTCCAGAAGTATGTGTGGCCTCAATTTTTTTGCAGTAAACAACCAGCTGCCATTTCCATTTCAGCAGTTTAACTTTGCTCCCAGACTTGGCCATGCTTTGCAGTTCCATGTTTTCGTAACCCTGTGAACAGTGGCATAAACTATGGGACAACAGGCGTATTATTTTACCGCGACAACAGACACGGGGGTGCAGCCCGACAGCAGCTGTAAGCACATGCCTGGTAGAGTCATCACCTGGCTTCGTGAAAAGAACAGAAATAACGGAAAAAGGTCCTCAAGAACTCCAGCCTTATCTGACGAAACCTGCGAGTAAACAGAGGGTCTGGAAACTTGCCACGACAGAAAAGGTCAGAGCACAGAACTCTATAGACAGGGAACAGCATATATCTACTGTACATTTCCAACTGCGGCTGGGCTATCCAGACTAACCGTAGCTTTGGCCGGTGAAGGCCAGATTTAAACAAAATATCTTTCGAAAACTTGTGTCGCATCCAACGAATTTTCTGGAAACATTTTCGTGTTACTGCTTCATTCAATGCACTTCTGATAAACTGACACAGATTGCATAGTCACTCATCACTGAAAGTACAAAGCAGTAACAAAGTTTTCGTCCATTCAGCTCAGTATTTCATATATGGATATGATATATACATTGATGGATATGTTCTTAGACGTAGGTTAATGAATCGGCCCCATTTTGTTTTCTGCCTGTAGTGTTTCAGTGCTTTCTGATTGTCATGTGAGGCTGTATCACTGCAGTATCTTGTCCCTCCTTTTTGTTTTAATTAGCATAAGAACACAGTTTAATTTTGTTTAATTAGCATAAGAACACAGTTTAATTTTGTAGTTTTTTTATGTGTAATCTGTACAATATTTATGTTTAGCGCTTTGAGTTTGTTATCTTGGCCAGTGTTTGTGAATTTTTGTTTATGTTCTTGATCTGTCCACATTGTATAAAGCCGGTCATTTGGATTATTGTCAGTAAAGTTTGTTGTCACAATAACTGCACTCTGAATGTATTTATGTGTGTATGTGCATGGGCCCGTGTGTGTGTGTGTGTGTGTGTGTGTGTGTGTGTGTACTCGCGCATGCATGAACAAATGAGAAAGAGAATGATGGTAATGAACCGACGAGAAAGAGAATGATGTAAAGAGGTAACCATGTAAGCATTTACAAAAGACAAAAATATTTGTGCCTGATACGGAATATTATAATTATTCCTTCTCTCTCTCTCTCTCTCTCTCTCTCTCTCTCTCCTCTCTCTCTCTCTCTCTCTCTCTTTCTCTCTCTCTCTCTGTGTCTCTGATGAGAAAGAGAATGATGTAAAGAGGTAACCATGTAAGCATTTACAAAAGACAAAAATATTTGTGCCTGATACGGAATATTATAATTATTCCTGCTCTCTCTCTCTCTCTCTCTCTCTCTCTCTCTCTCTCTCTCTCTCTCTCTCTCTCTCTCTCTCCAAACTGACATGTGCATGTCATATTACAGATTTTGGATGAGGGAGTGATTTAAGATAATCTGGCGCCGCAGTTAGCGTTATATAGATAGAAGCACATGAGAAGTTGACAGCATATATTCGGTTGTTTACGGAAAGAGTCAAGCCTGATACCTTTGGACGATACACTATACATTATGAACAAAAAAGCTTAGAATACAGCCTTACTGTCTAAATCTCGAATCAACACACAAAAAAGGTATGTAACATCAGCGTCGTTGTCGTCATCGTCGTTGCATGCAGAAACTGAAGAAGAAGAAGAAGAAGAGAGAGAGAGAGAGAGAGAGAGAGAGAACGTGTTGCTCTTTAATAGTGTCCTCGTGGTGACTACATACACATCTGGCATGTTCATGGGAACTTGAATCGTTGTTATTTATGATACCCTCTGAAGGAAAGCGGAGAGGGGGGTGGAGGTGGGTATCACGTTTGTGCTGGTTCCACACACAAAGCAATTAATTTTCGCCAGTAGGATGAGTAGATTATGGTATGTTGGATCAGAACAGACATCTATGAAATCCCCCAAACTAACTCGGAAGCAGTGCAGTGTCTACCGTCCCTGACGACAACTTGAGAACGGTAGCTCTCCGTGGACCACTGGCGCTAGGATTTCGACAGAAGAAGGCAGTGAGCGTGTCTCGTGTCAGAGGATTGAAAGGGGGGGGGGGGGGGGGGGGGGGGGGGGGGGGGGGGGGGGGGGGGGGGGGGGGGGGGGCTCGAAATTAAGATATAGATATGATAGATAGATACATAAATGAATAAATAAGGGTGACGGAAAGGACCAAGTTCTAAACATGCGGCACCTGGAACTGGGTCGCAGCATTACATTTTAGTTTGATCCAGGAAGGCATTTATAAGAATTATCTGAGAACAAAAATGAACCGAAGAAAGCCTTTTATATATTTTGCCGTAAGAAACAGCCCTCGTGCCATTCATCTTTCTCCAGCTTCACATCATTATTGAAAATAAGTTGAATGGTGGATCTGAAAAGGGCGTAAGACAGTAATTTTGTGAATGGTAATCTGGAGGCCCGTGCATCATAATCATAGTGTCTCATAGAGACAATCCGAATTTTGAGTGAACAATATCAGACAAAAAGTACAGGCACTAAAAAGATCTGCTGCACTTGACAGTTACAGAGTCAGGAACTGTTTTGCTGATAATGATAACACTTTTGTTGTTATCATGCAAGCGTTTACTGATATAGATGAACTTCACTCATCTAGAACACCTGAGAGTGAAAAACTAAAACTAGCAAACGAACCTTAGAATAGAAAGGCCTCATGGTCAACACCAGAAAAAACAAAACCAAGCAAACAAAACAACAGCAAACAACAAAGATAATCAAAAGACAGCAAAACAAGCACCTACCCTTATATATCTATGAATATCAGACATCAACAAAAAGGGAGCGTGCCGGTGTTCCCCGGGTTCTATGTTCCCCAGTCGCGCTGTTCCCCGTGTCTCTGTTCCCCAGTGTCGATGTTCCCCGACCGAAAAAGCGTGCCGCTGTTCCCGTACCGCTGTTCCCCAGGTTCTCTGTTCCCCAGTAGCGCTGTTCCCCAAACAGATTTCTGTCCAGTCGGCATGAAACCCCTCTCTCTACGGCCCTCCCCCCCCCCCCCCCCCCCCCCCCCCCCAATACCCCCGACCCTCCCACCCCCCTCTTTCCCCCTCCCACCCCGCCCTCCCACTGCCTCGTCTATAGCGATGAAAACAGTAACAACGTTTAAGTCAGCAAAACCCACCAACACCACCAACGACAAAAATTTGGGGAACAGCGGGCCTGGGGAACACCGGGACCGGGGATTTGCGGGAATGGGGAACAGCGGGATCGCCACAGGGTGGGGAACAACGAAACTGGGGAATTTAGGGACTGGATTTCGATTTTTTCTTGAGGGGAACACCGGGACTGGGGAATATAGAGACTGGGGAAGGGAGCGTGCCGGTGTTCCCCGGGTTCTATGTTCCCCAGTCCCGGTGTCTGTTCCCCAGTGTCGATGTTCCCCGACCGAAAAAGCGTGCCGCTGTTCCCGTACCGGTGTTCCCCAGGTTCTCTGTTCCCCAGTAGCGCTGTTCCCCAAACCGATTTCAATGCACGTTAGCGCCAGTACGGGCCCTACTGTACAAGGAGAGGTTGCGCCGGGCACATCCCAAGGTAAACAAAATAATAGGAAAAAAAAATGTACATGCCCACCCCCCTCCCCTCCCCACCGAGAGAGAGAGAGAGAGAGAGAGAGAGAGAGTTGCACGTGCCCACGCGTGTCAACTCAGGATGTTCCCATTTCAACCACGACATTGGAAGTGTCATCGCGCTTCTGTCGTCTGCGAAGCGTGTCACTTGGCGTGGCCCCCAGGGCGCATTGACCGGCACCGTTCCAACGGATAGGGGGTGAGGGCGATGGGGGAGGGGGGGGGGGCAATTTCGCTGTGAGTTGCTTGGTCAAATCAGTAAGAAAAACGGAATATTTCGATCGTGTATGATTCTAGAACGGAAAGCATGAATTTGTGACGCCAGAAAAGGGTTTTGACAGTGATGTGCTTCTTTTTACGCTTTGAA
>CM031597.1:33035479-33082979 GCA_018398815.1 Conus ventricosus | reverse complement strand
TCACAGCATACCTCCAGCAAGAGGCGGTGACAACATTACCATGGCCTGCCATGAGTCCGGACCTCAATCCGCTGGATCATCTATGGGACTTGCTTGGCCGTCGAATACAGAAACTGGACCCTCCTCTGCAAAATCTCCAGGAACTGGAAGCAGCATTGCATCGGGAGTGGCAGCAGATCACCTTTCAGCAGATCAGACGACTCACTGGAGGGATGAGACGAAGGATTCAGGCAGTCATCAATGTACAGGGAGGATACACCCGGTATTGATTTTTGTTTGCTGTTATGCTATCTGGACACTTTCATTGTTGTTTTCCTACCAAAATTAATTTCGGCATCAACTGGATGAAATTGTTATTTTAAAACTTAACCATGCCATGTTTTTCTCAAAATGGTGCACATCTTTGTTCACCATTTTGCAGTTGAATTTTCAAACACTGAACCATATTTCTATTGTTTCGGTAATGGGACAGTGTCATACTTTCATGGAATAAAGACCATTTTGATTTACTTGAGTGTTGCTTTCATTTAAATAGTATTATATCTCGTCCTTAGCGATAAATGTGAGGGTTGCTTAACTTTTTTCCATGTGTATATATATATATTATATATATATATATATGTTGTGTGTGTGTGTGTGTGTGTGTGTGTGTGTGAGAGAGAGAGAGAGAGAGAGAGAGAGAGAGATGAGAGAGAGAGAGAGAGAGAGAGAGAGAGAGAGAGAGAGAAGTGAAGGTCTGGGGAAAATCGTGAACTACTTCGAACTGACAGAGAACAGACGTTGTCTTGCAGAGTGCCAACATGGTTAACATTCCTCCCTTCATACTATAGGTGACATGCATTATTTTCTTCTCTTGTATGGGGAATCTATTTTAAATCGAAAAAAGGGGAAATTGACGTTTCATATATTTCTATGTTGTTGTTATTTAGTTGTTGTGGACGGAGAAAGAAAAAGACAACCGCCACTGCTAGTTCAATTTATCCACAAAAACAAAATCTTTAAATACAGTCAGGGCTGGGGTAAGGATTGGATTAGGTTTGGCAAGATAGATTAGGATGGTTAATAGGCCTAGTTAGAGTCTGATTACCTGTTTTCTTATGGAAGTTCCCGTCTGTATTGAATAAATACGCCACCAGGCAATAAGGTCACTGCCTACATTTTTTTTTTTTTAGTGAACAATTTCAGAGAGAGAGAGAGAGAGAGAGAGAGAGAGAGAGAGAAAGAGAGAAATGGAAGTTTGAATTCGAGATAAGAGCTCCGCTTCAACTGCATGCTTACTGAAATATAAATGGTGACTCTCTGTCTCTCGCCCCCCCCCCCCCCCCCCCCTCACTCTCAGACACGTCCGTACGCATACTTATAGTCGGATTTACATGTGCAGGTACAGTGCATGTATACAAGCATACAGGTTTACACACATTTCACATGTTGCATACACACGCATACGCACTTATATGTATGTATGCATGCTGGCCGGGCATGCGCTCGCACTAGTCACTTAGTCCAGCAGATTAGTTTAGTCGGGCATCTGCCGGTTTTGTCCCTAAGATTCTCTTTCCTTAATTAATCAATCAATCGATCAATCAGTCAGTCGGTCAACCAATCAATCAATCCATCACCCACTCACTTGGCGGTAACTAACCCCTTTCTTTCTAAATTCCACTCACTCAGTCAGTCAATCAACCAATCAATCAATCAACTAGTCAATGATTCAGTTGTAACACTTACTCATTGTGTATGACGTAGCAGATGCAGATTTTCCCAGTGGCGCCTATGACCAGTTTAAAAAGAATCTGTTACCCTCGGAAATAACAGTCATCATCATCATCATCATCTTTCTCTGTGGATTTTTCACACACTCCTTTCCTGTCTGACGAACAATAAAGGCTTAACCCGTAGAGTGCCTTCAATGTTCAGGGAATTTCAAATTACAATACGAAAGAAAAGGACAGGCCGAAGTGTGCGTGTGGAGACCACGTGATGTGACAAGCTTTCTAATTTATGGACTATGGCCATAGACTGACCAGCCCCGTCTGCTAGTAACCATGCAGAGCGCGTACGAAGCTGAACACCGTTATTAACAGGAATCTGGCAGGGAAGATTCACCATGGGACAGTATGACGATGGAGTCCGTCATCGAACACAACCTCAGCAGGACAAGAGGAATCTTCTGCCCCACGAGGAACCTGACGACCCGGACTGGCCCTACGCTCATGGCAATCTCGATCCAATGGGCAAATTCATCGGTCTGTCGATCATGGTGGTCAGCCTGTCGTTAGTGGCGTATTTCAGATATCAGCAATATCTACGAGACATCATTATCACTCCGCTTGGGTGCGCGACCTCTTATTCCTCCCGGTGCAAGCAGCCCCGGCAGTAGCCCAGACAGATTTTGCATTTGGGGAACTTACAGGCAAGTTTCAAAAAGGGAAATAATTATGTCGATAATATTTTGAAAAAGGGGGGAAGGTTCAGTCCCTTGTTCATAAATGTCAAATGTGTGTGTGTGTGTGTGTGTGTGTGTGTGTGTGTGTGTGTGTGTGTGTGTGTGTGTGTGTGTTTGAGAGAGAGAGAGAGAGAGAGAGAGAGAGAGATCTAACATGATGCAACTTCCAGGAGACAACCAATTAGCCAGATACTTGTAACAATACTCAACACTGAGGCATTGGAGGAGGAAGGGGTAGGCCTAGTGTGATGGTTTTGTGTGTGTGTGTGTGTGTGTGTGTGTGTGTGTGTGTGTGTGTGTGTGTGTGAGGATGAGGGGGAAAGAGGAGGGGCTCTTTCACTCTAAATTTAAGCCTACTTTCTGAAAATGCTGCCTTATCACTTTTGTTGTTGTTACTTCTTCTTCTTCTTCCTAAAATACTGGTTCACTCAAAAACGAGTAGGTCACCAGGTCTTTGAAGCTGGGGTTTTGTCAGATATTTCCATTTTTCTTGATAAACCCCATTGTTGTGCCTTTGTGGTCCATTCACTTGTAATTGTTCTACTTTCAGAAAGATTTTTTTTCTCATATAGTTTAAAGTTGGCCAGCTATTTTTTTTTCATGATGATATGACTAAGTAGTGACATTGTTCATACTGTTCAGAGTGGATACTCTCTCCCCATTCTGCAGAGTCAGTCGCTTCTTTGGCTATATTGTCACTGATTTTTAAAAAAATCAGAATTAAGCAGAACGAATGGCTCTTCTAGCATAGCACAATTCTGTCAGCCATAATCTCTAGAATGCTAGGGACTTGTTGCCCTTTAACATTCCAAGGTATCACAGTGAATGCTGAATCTCCATTCCGTCAATCTGCTTGGAGAACAGCTCACACTGATGAAAAACATGCCGGTTGTCAAGCTATTTAGACAGAACTGGAAGCAAGAAACAAGGTTTTTCCACTGTTTTGTATCCAGCAAGTACTGAAGAAAAAGCTTGTGTCATGCCCTTCCACCAGGAGGTGACTACCCTTCCTTCTAATGGCAATTCAACGTCAATGTTCCCTGTCTATTGGGCAATTGTCAAGAGACCTTATCAAGCCCCAAACCTTGTTAGAACCTCCCATTTTGCACAAGTCAGGTGTAAGGGATATGTGATCAGATAACTGTTGGCTCATTTGGTGGCTTTTTATTTCCATTTTTGCTTTTAACACAAAATTATCTACTCCATCAGTTGATATTCTTTACACATGTCAGTGTAGTCAGTCAACAGTGAAATAAGATGATAGGAATAATTATAAAGAGCAAAATAAATAAGAAGAATTGATGACTGATAATAAAAAGTGATATGAGATCACCTCTGTGTTGTGTACTGTTTGTGCAGACCTCATATGTACTTTGGGCTCAAGACACGCAGTCCTAACTCTCCTGTCTTTGGATCCATGTGGTTGAAGCAGTTCACCAACACAACGCCGCCTCCTGTGCGCCATTGGTGTGATGAGGATGATGGTCTTCATAGCTACAGCTGGCTGTTGCATGATGGGAAGTCTTTTGGCATTCAGGAGGTGGAAGACGAAGAGTTCACTGTGAGAACAGAATTTGTCAGGAGAGCTGGTGGACAGCATGGCGGAGACTGGACAGCCCGAGTCACCATGACTCCCAAGGTGATGTCATGAATCTTGTCAATAATCACACTTTGCGCTATGATTCTGAAGGGCTTTGAAGAAATCACACCCGAGTATCGTTCCTTTGTACTGTGATTCCTGACTTGTTGCAAAAATCAATCAATTATCGCTCTTTTCACCATAATTCTGAAGGTGACATAAGAAACTACAATCATGTATCGTTCCTTTCTGCCATGATTCCCAAGGCGATAAATCATAGTCATTTGCCTCTTTCTTTTATTATGATTACTAAGGTAAAATACTAAATCAGTCTGTAGCCACTTTATTTCCCCATGCCTCTCAGGGTGTTGCAACTCCCAGTTAGTTATGAGGTATTACTGTTTTACACCTCTCCCATCCCACCCCCACCCATATCTCCTTACTCCTCACTCCTGTTCCTTCCTCCAAAAAGGAAAGAAAACAAACTCTAAAACCACTGAAAATCTTTGTACTGTATGTGTGACTTCCCCTCACAAACATTTTCAAATAATAAGTAAAATTTCCACTAATGTTTCATTAACTTGATGTGTCAGTGTGTCAAATGTAGCATGCAGACTTTTATGTAATTCTGTATGGACAAAATATTGTTTTGATTTAAAATGTATTTGTGTATGTGATTTAAATATTCCCCATATTTCATTTGAAAGCATTTTGAAGAGGCCACTCTTGCTAGAAAATGTACTTTAACGGAAGTGTAACTTTATGTATATGGGGATTTTGTTTGTGTGTTGCCAATACTGTTTTTGCTGTTGTTGTTTTTTACATTCTCTTCCTTTTGTTGTTGTTGTTGCTGTAATAATGACCATTACGATATATTCTTTATAATCACTCCTCTAAACTATATCTATCACAAGTCATCTGGTCAGTTTGTCTGTCTTTTCTCTCCTGTCTATACCAACCCACTCTGTGGTACCTACCGTCTTACCTTCTTCCTCTGTGTGTGTGTGTGTGTGTGTGTGTGTGTGTGTGTGTGTGTGTGTTCTTTTTTTTTTTTTTTCCAATGATGATGTGTAAGTGGTGAAATGATTTTATTCCAGTGTCTGTTATTACCTATGTGTGATAGGGCATGAAACTGAATTCCAACCAGCAATAAAATACAACGTCATACATTGCTAATGGGAATATAACAGTGATCTGCAGCTTTAGGTTTAGATGTTTATGCATGCCATGTGAACAGTATTGACAGACCTGCATGACACAGTTTGTTGATTTAGACTGTTGAATTCATATCATGTCATCCCACAACTAAAGGGTGATACTGAGAAAAATGCTTGTTAGACATATGAATGACGGTGTTGTTGGTTGCAAAGTGAGGTGACTGCAGGTGGAAATCTAAACGAATCTTAAAACATTTTGTTGGAAGTGAACAACAGTGTTGTTGTTTTACACAACTTTTAACCTTTGCTGTGCTTCACAGGCCACCATTGACCAAGAGACACAGTGGAATAAAATGATCACTTGAATTTTTGAAAATATTCTAAAGAAAAATTGACTTTGTGCCATAACTCTGATCAGTTATCTGTCAGCCGATTTTGAGGTACATGGATCTAAAGAGAAAGATGTAATTGATGCGTCATGTAAACTATACAACGACTGATGATGTGTGTTGTGGATGATCCATGCTTTAGAGAGCAGAAATCAGAAACAGCCGCATATTGAGCATAGGTCATGGGTGACCTGCTTTCATCATTCAAGATACAAACTCCAAAGGACTCTTTGTGAAGTATGGGTCTAGTACGACCCACATCATTAGAAGAGGGATAAACATAGTAACAACACACAGCACAGCCTGTGTATGGGTCCTGGGTGACCTGCATCGTTGGGAGTGAGTAGTCAGGTATGTCAGGTAAAGGGTAGGGGGCAAGTACTTAGCAGTGCCCTTGTCTCTCCACATGTATATTCTGGTGCATGCTGTATGGTTTTGTATTTACATTGTACCCGCTGAATGCTGACAAGGATCACAGGATCTGTAACCTGTGTATTGGATTTTGTCCATGAGTATGCACACTAAGGGTGTCACATGCATGACTATATATGCTAACGGAGGTGCATGCATAATTGTGTATGCCAAGGCTGCATGCATGAGAATGCACATTAAGGGAGTTTGTGTGCATAACTATGTTCGCCAAGGGAGTTGCATGCATAACTATGTACGCCAAGGGAGTTGCATGCATAACTATGTACACCAAGGGATTCACAGGCATAACTATGTACACCAAGGGAGTCACAGGCATAACTATGTACACCAAGGGAGTCGCATACATAACTATGTACACCAAGGGAGTCGCATACATAACTATGTACACCAAGGGGTCGCATGTATAACTGTGTACACCAAGGGAGTCGCATGTATAACTATGTACACCAAGGGAGTCACAGGCATAACTATGTACACCAAGGGAGTCGCATACATAACTATGTACACCAAGGGAGTCACAGGCATAACTATGTTGTACACTAAGGGGGTCGCATGTATAACTGTGTACACCAAGAGAGTCGCATGTATAACTATGTACACCAAGGGAGTCGCATGCATAACTATGTACACCAAGGGAGTTGCATGCATAACTATGTACACCAAGGGAGTCGCATGTATAACTATGTACACCAAGGGAGTCACAGGCATAACTATGTACACCAAGGGAGTCGCATGCATGACCATGTATACTGAGGGAGTTGGGTGCATAACTATGTTCACTAAGGGAGTCGCATGCATAACTGTGTACATCAAGGGAGTCACATGTATAACTGTGTACACTAAGGGAGTCGCATGTATAACTATGTACACCAAGGGAGTCACATGTATAACTGTGTACACTAAGGGAGTCACATGTATAACTGTGTACACTAAGGGAGTCGCATGTATAACTGTGTACACTAAGGGAGTCGCATGTATAACTGTGTACACTAAGGGAGCCGCATGTATAACTATGTACATAAAGGGAGTCGCATGTATAACTGTGTACACTAAGGGAGTCGCATGTATAACTATGTACACCAAGGGAGTCGCATGCATAACTATATACACTAAGGGAGTCGCATGTATAACTATGTACACTAAGGGAGTCACATGTATAGCTATGTACACCAAGGGAGTCACATGTATAACTATGTACACTAAGGGAGTCGCATGTATAACTATGTACACCAAGGGAGTCGCATGTATAACTATGTACACCAAGGGAGTCACATGTATAACTGTGTACACTAAGGGAGTCGCATGTATAACTGTGTACACTAAGGGAGTTGCAAGTATAACTATGTACACCAAGGGAGTCGCATGTATAACTATGTACACCAAGGGAGTCGCATGTATAACTATGTACACTAAGGGAGTCGCATGTATAACTATGTACACCAAAGGAGTCGCATGTATAACTATGTACACCAAAGGAGTCGCATGTATAACTATGCACACCAAGGGAGTCACGTGTATAACTATGTACACCAAGGGACTCGCATGTATAACTGTGTACACTAAGGGAGTCGCATGTATAACTGTCTACACTAAGGGAGTCACACAACAAGCAGCTCAACGCATAGTTGATGAAGGAGGCAGTAAAAATTCATCATTATACTTCATACACCAGGTTTTGCCAAGTCCTACACCTGTGAATGGAGCAGGCTTATGTGAAGAGCTTTTTTTAACAAGGCTTGAGCCCAAAAATGGCCTTAACAATTTTTTTCTGGACTGCCAAAATGGCATGAACAGTTTGTGAATGTATTTGAAATAGTATTTATGATGCATGAATGTTTGATTGCCTATATGTGCATAGCACATGCACACCAATATATGATATCAATATATCATTCAAATAACCCCAGAGGGTTCTCAGATTCTTTACATATTTTTCACGAGAGTAACAGTACAATATCGGTATCAGAACGAGTCCCCATTCAAGGAAGACGTACATGACTGAAAATTTGAAGAGAAAGATCAACGTCTCTCATGGTTGTTCATCAAAGAAGGCAGTACCCAAGGGTTGATAGATTCATTTTACGAGGGTTGTTCAATTTAAGATGACACTAGGCTTGCCGTTTGGAAACGAAGCACCGCACAGAAAAATGTTTATACCAAACACAACTTTAAAGTTTACCTGATTAGAATTGCAGAAAATAAAGTTGACGTCATGACGCAACTCGGAGTATGACGTAATTACAACTGTGTTTCAAACAGCTGAGCCTGAAAAAAAATGGACGTCACCAATGAGCAATTTCGTTTCTACACTTTCACAAGGCTACAACTTGGTGACGATTGTAGGAGGATACACGCAGATTTGCAAGCTGTTTACGGAACGGATTGTGTGTCTTACCGCACAGTTTGCAGATGGGTCAAACAATTAAGAGCAGGTAGGGCGCCATCTGATTGGGGTAATCGTGCAGAGCGAGCTTTACCAGCTCGGAACGAACAAAACATTGCATTTGTGAAAAGACTGATAGAGGAGGATCCACATTCGACTGTGCGGGAATTAAGCGAGGCATGTGAGCTTTCAATTGGCACCATTAACAACATTCTGCACAAAGACCTTCACATGAGAAAACTGGCTGCAAGATGGGTGCCACATCTCTTAAGCGATGATCAGAAGCAGCAGCGGGTGGCATGTTCACGCAAACTGCTCGACGAGTTTGAGCCCAATGGGCCAAAACGACTGTGTGACTTAGTGACGGGAGACGAGAGTTGGCTGACATTCTACGGCATCCCCAACAAACGCTGCAACCGCATGTGGGTTGGCCCTGACGGAGACCGACCAGTTGTTCTTCGCCCAGGATTCCAGAGTCGCAAGCGAATGTTTTCTATTTTTTTCAACACGTAAGGCCTTGTGGCAATTGACATTTTGCCTGAGAAATCAACAATCACTGCCTCCTACTATACCCAAGTTGTGCTCCCAAAAGTTGTAGGAAAAATCCATGAGCAGCGCCCAACCGTCAGCACCCAGAGGACCTTCTTCTGCATGACAATGCCAGTGTCCATAAGGCGAAGGTCACCACGACCTTCCTGAGCGAGCAAGGAATCCAAGTTTTGGACCACCCACCCTACAGCCCCGACTTGGCCCCATGCGACTTCTGGCTGTTCCCTGCTCTGAAGGAAAAGCTCGCTGGGCGTAAGTTTGACCGGGTACAAGACCTCGCCAAAGCCGTAAGATCAGAGTTGTCCGGTCTGCCTAAAACCGACTACCAGAGGGCGCTTGAGAATTGGCGTAGGAGGCTTGAAATTTGCATTCGAGCCAACGGAGAATACTTCGAGGGGATGTAAAAGTTTCAAGTTGCTGAGATGAGAGGTACGTTTTTTAAGGGGTGGTGACATCTTAAATTGAACAACCCTCGTACAAACAAAAATTCCAGCACATGTACAAAGTTCTTCTTGGACCATGGCACAGCTTCTCACACACTTGCGCATTCTTATTTGGAAATGTGCGATGAGCATATACAGTTTCCTTGTTCTTTTTGTTGTCAAGTAACATGCACATCTGTTTGTCATGGTTAAGGTCATTTGGGAGTGATTTCTTTGTCAAAATCAGGACATCGAAAGAAAGTGAGGACAAAAAAAGAATTTCAGCTGCCATCCCGTAAATGTAGTGAAAAACGAACAATAGGTAGGTCTAATAATGATACGTTCATGATGACTTGACAAGAAGTATTCATCTCCATTCCAGACTATTGATTAATTAATCTCTTTCTTTACCTGTTTATCTGTTTATTTACTTTTAGTAATCAAAGCACGTGAAGCCACATGAAACAGCATTTTCACTGCTCTGGCTAGAATTAAGTCACTTTGCTGTATTTGCTGTATCAGCCGTTGAGGATGATGAAAAAGGAATTGAGTGCCATGACTGTAAACAATGGTGTCACTTTGATTGTTCAGAACTGACCCAGTCAGAATTTGACTTCTTATGTGAGTCTGACAAAACATACATTCAGTGGATTTGCCCCAGTGTGTTCAAGGTAAAGGTATGAAAAGGGATGCGAAAGATGACAAACTTGACCACTTGATCGCAAAGATTGAAGCCATGGAGAATAAATTGGTAAAACTTGAAACTGGATACACAGGTGAGTCCTTAGATCAAAAAATAGAGAAGGCTGTTGAGAGGAAATTGGCAGAGGCTCTGGACGAAAGGGGAGAGATTGAAAAAAGAAAATTAAATGTGATTGTAGTTGGAGTGAGTGAGAGTGATGAAGTTAGTCAGGAGGACAGAGAAAAAGAGGATTTGCTGAGGGTGAAGAAAATGCTAGAAAAGATTGACGCCAAACTCAAAGATGAATCTGTTTGTGAACCAGTCAGACTCGGGAAAAAATCTGACAAACCGAGGTTACTTAGATTCAAGATTGGTTCTGAAAAAGGGAAAGAAATAATACTGAGGAACTATGGTACCTTAAACCAGGGAAAACAAAGAGAGGAAAAAATCTATTTCAATCCAGACTTCACCCCGTTACAGAGGCAGAGACACAGGGAATTGAAGAACTTGCTTGAAACCAAGAAGAAGGAAACAGGAGAAAATGACTGGATCATAAGAGGTGGGAAAATTGTTAAGAGGTTGGCCAGTGGTGCTGGAGCAGGTGGGGGGGAGGGAAGCAGTGACTGAATGTGAATGAAAATGTACATAGTTTTAATATTGATCAAGATACATCTTGTTCAAACAGTTGCACTGTAATTTATTCAATTTTTTCAAATCTGGATAGTTTCTTGAACAAGAAGAGCGAGTTATTTTCATTGATTCAAGAAAAAAATGCGAGTGTGATTGCGTTAACTGAAATTAAAGCTAAACGACAGTTGGATATAAACATGCCTGAGTATTGTATTCCTGGTTATGATTGTTTTGTGAATAAGGACCCCATTTTAGGGGTAACATTGTATGTAAAGCATTCCCTTCATGCTCAACCTTGTGAGGAACTAAACGAACATGCGTTTCAAGAGAGTGTGTGGTGTTATTTTTCAGCAAAGGACAATAAAAAACTGTTACTTGGATGTATGTATAGAAGTCCTAGTTCATATGCTGAGAATGATACTAAACTTTTGGATATTTTACATTCAGATATTATTAAAAAGTTCGATCACGTCTGTATAATGGGAGACTTTAATTATCCAAAAATAAACTGGCAAGAACCCTCGAGGGAAAACGAAGTGCTTGTGGAAGCAGTTAATGATACATATCTGATTCAGTCTGTTCGCAGTCCAACTAGAAGAAGAACAGGACAAAAACCTAGCTTGATTGATTTGATTCTTGTAAACGACGATAACCTGATATCTGACATTGAACACCACAGTCCAGTTGGGAAAAGCGATCATGATGTGTTGATATTTGATGTATATATCGCAATTGATGACTGTGATAAGCAAAGCAAACATCATAAATATAATTATGCAAGAGGGAACTACAACAAAATGAGAGAGGATCTTAGAAAGGTTGACTGGACTGAGTTAGATAGTTTAGACGTGGAAACATGTTGGTCAAATATAAGAAATAAAATTCAAGAAGCAGTGGATTTATATATACCCAAAATTGGAAGTAAAGGCAACAAGAATTTAAGACCAAAGTGGATGAGGAAATCTGTATTAAAGAAAATAAAAAAAAAGTACAATTTATATAAAAGATTTTTGATCACACAAGATGGTATAGATTACCAAAATTATATTAAGTTAAGAAATGAATGTTCTAGAGAGGTGAGAAAAGCGAAAAGAGACTATGAGCATAAAATTGCAAAAAATAGTAAGAAGAATCCTAAATGCTTCTGGAAATATGTCCGCTCAAAATTGAATGTCAACTCTTCAATTAGTCCCTGAGAAAAGAAGATGGTAATATTGCAGTTAGTGATAATGATAAGGCCGAGGTGCTAAATAAATTCTTTTCTAGTGTATTCATACATGAAAATATTGAAAATGTTCCTGAAATCGACAGCGCCTCTTTATCTGATGGAAAAACTCTGTGTGATATAGTCATTACACCATTAGCGATAAAAGAAAAATTAAGTAAATTGGATGTTGCTAAAGCTTCTGGTCCAGATGGTTTACCAGCTAGAGTACTAAAGGAGTTATGTGTAGAACTAGCAGTGCCTTTGTGTGTGCTGTTCAATAAATCAATAAGTGAAGGAGTGGTACCCAGTGATTGGAAGTTTGCAACTGTAACTGCTATATTTAAAAAAGGCACCAGGTCTGACCCAGGAAATTATCGCCCTGTAAGTCTGACTTGTATCCTTTGCAAAGTGCTTGAGTCATTTGTGAGAGATGCAATAGTAAACCATATGAATGATTTTTCCTTATATTCAGATTGCCAACATGGATTTAGACAGGGTAAATCTTGTATGACACAACTTTTAGAAGTAATGGAAGATTTTACAAATATGATCGATGATGGGCTTGCTTTTGACGTAATTTACTTGGATTTTAGGAAAGCTTTTGACTCTGTGCCCCACTACCGATTGTTAAAAAAATTAGAAGGTTATGGTATAAATGGGAATATATACAACTGGATTAAGAGTTTTCTTTCTAATCGAGTACAAAGGGTGAAAGTTGGAAATAATTATTCTTCAAATATAGATGTTGTAAGCGGTATTCCGCAGGGAAGTATTCTTGGACCTATTCTGTTCACAGTTTTTATAAATGACCTGCCAGAATGTGTAATTAGTTCATGTAAAATATTTGCAGATGATACGAAAATATATGATCCTGTAAGTAACCATCTTAAATTACAAGATGATATTGATAATCTAATTAAGTGGAGTGAAACATGGAATTTATATTTTAATCCAGTTAAATGCAAGGTTATACATTATGGAAAAAATAATCCGGAGTATACATATACTATGAAATATAATGATGCTGTCTCAGATGTTGATTCCGTGTCAGAAGAAAAAGATCTTGGTGTAATGTTTGATAGCAGTCTGAAATTTGACAAGCACATAAACAGTGTAATGATGAAAGCAAATAAAATGCTCGGCATAATCAGACGGTCTTTTTCATATTTGGATACTGAAGTTTTTACATTACTATATAAGGCATTAGTTAGACCCCACCTGGAGTATGGAAATGTGATATGGAGCCCTTATTTAAAAAGGCAATCAGCAAGTATTGAGAAAGTACAAAAAAGAGCCACCTTGTTAATTAAGGAATTCAAATATGTTAGCTATGCAGATAGATTGCGAAGATTAAATTTACCATCGTTAAAGTTCAGACGAATAAGGGGAGACTTGATTGAGACTTACAAGCTATTTAAGGGACTTAACAGTACAAATTTTAACACATTTTTTCAACTAACCACTAATCAAATTACAAGAAATTCTGATAACAAAATCCAAATTAAATATTGTCGCACTAATATTAGAAAATTTTCATTTAGTAACAGAGTGGCACCGTATTGGAACAAACTACCTGCGCACATTAAAAAAGCAAAAGATTTGAATACTTTTAAAAACCTTCTGGATACTAACGCTGAGTTAAATATGTTAAAATCTCAATTTGATTGATAGAAATAAAGTAATAGAATAGATTAAAATATATCCTGAGCATATGCATGCATTAAGCAACCAAATGTTTATGAAATAAGATGATTGGGACACAAAAAGCTGTGAGGCTATCAAAGTCCCAAGTGAACTGAACTGAACTACAGTATACGCTTATGCCCTTTTCACTTCCAAGAGAAACTGAAAATGAGTTGCATGCCCTCCTTTCCACTCTACCCTCCCCACCCATTTGTTGCATGCAAGTCAAAATAGGCAAGCTGCCTTTCTCACTGTGTTGATGTCTATTGAATTGTTTTGTAATATACTTTGCCGAAATATGCTGTTGTATGTTCAAGTTATCTTTTTTTAATACAGGCATGGTCAAAGTGTCAGGCATACTGTCAAATCTGTTGAATCTCTCTTTTGTTTCATTCCTCTCTCTCTCTCCCTCACTCAGTCTCCTACATACATAATGCTCTTGCTCTTACAGTGTTGCTCTCTTTTGTTTCATTCCTCACTCTGCCTCCCTCACTCAGTCTCCTACAGACATAATGCTCTTGCTCTTACAGTATTGCTAATTTCGCAGTAGCTAAAATGGTCTGCCATGACAATTTTTTTTTTTTGAATAGATACAATGCCATTTGTGTTTTGATATTTCGATTTTTGATTTGTTTTCAGAGTGCAGACGAAGACGTTGTGGTGTCCAGCATGTTTTATGTGGCTGTGGATGGACATGGGTCACTACAGCCAGTCTTGACAGGAAATGTCTTGACCGAGGTTTTTGGTCACACACAGGAACTGGGATCCTTTCAATTGAAGTTTCCTGTGGCAAGGAATAAGAATCAGAAAGATTCACATCTCAGTGCATATGCATCAAATCTAACACAGTTGACAGATGTTGTGAAGACTGGTTTGAATGAAGAGGCCTGGAATGTTGGTGGCTCTCTTACCTACTTCACTCTTTGAGGTCAAAACCTGTTGGAAGATTCTCCTGGAATTAACTTTATTGTGAAAGAGATGACCGCTGTGTTGCCCCTGGAGATGGAAGTGGTGTTTGAATCAGGCAGCTTTAGAAGAAGACCTGATACATTAGCCGAGGATGTCTTTGACACTGTTTTGAGGCAATATGTGGACAATTTCAACCGTGAGTTCTCTGACAGGTTTAAGTTAGAGAAAAAAGGGTTTGGAGAGACCGAGTCCCATATGGCCAAGGTTGCCCTGAGCAACTTGCTTGGAAATATTGGCTATGTCTATGGATGCTCCCTTGTGCAGTCAGAATACAACAAAGTGCCTGTGAATTCCTGGACTGCTCCTCTCCTGTCTTCTGTATCTTCCAGATCTCTCTCGTCTCATGGTACCCTGTGGGATACAGGCTTCCAAACCTTGGTCATCAGCTGCTGGGATAAAAGTCTTTCCTTGGACATCATTGGTCATTGGCTTGATTTGATGAACACTGAAGGCTGGATTCCAAGAGAGCGCGTTTTTGCGAACGAGGCTTGTGTCAAAACTCAAGATCACAGTGTTGTTCTGCACAGCAAGATGGCAGCTCCTCCAACCATTTTCCTGCCTCTGCAGAAACTGATTCCCGGCCTTGTTGGCAGCAAGGATCCCGCAGAACAGAGATACCTGGCAGCTTTGTACCCTCGACTGAAAGCCTGGTATGCTTGGTATAACTCCTCTCACACAGGTAGGATGGCGTCTGTGTATCAATGGAGAGGACGTGACGATAAAACTCAAATTCAGATCAATCCATTTACCATTGCTTCAGGGCTGTCAGACTATCCCCGAGCTTCACATCCAACAGACGAGGAGCGGCATGTAGACTTCCGATGCTGGATGGCCTTGGCCTCAGGGGTGATGGCAGAACTGGCCAAGTCTCTGGACAAACAGTGGCAGGACTGTACAGCCACCCGTCAGCTTCTGACAGATGACGCTCTGCTGGATCGCTTGCACTGGTCAGAGGAAGGAGAGCACTACAGTGACTATGGCTTACACTCAGATGACGTGGAAGTGGAGAAACTTCAGCCTCCTCATCTTAGGTCTGATCAGTCGGTTTCTCACAGCATCTCTGATCCCAAGCATCAGTTTGTGAATGCTTTTGGTTATGTTAGTCTGTTTCCTTTCCTACTGAAAATCATTGACCCGCAATCTCCAAAACTGCACAAAATTCTAACAGATCTTAAAGACCCTGCATTGTTGTGGAGTCAGTATGGAGTACGTTCTTTAGCACCAACCAGTCATTTTTACCAACTCAGCAACACAGACAATGACCCTCCTTCTTGGCGTGGGCATGTTTGGATTAACATGAGTTTCTTGACTTTAGCAGCACTTTATCATTACTCTCATGCTCCAGGACCTTACAGTCATCTTGCTGGGGACATCTATTCCAAACTTAGGGCAAATCTGGTGAGAAACATTGTGAGAGAATTCCGATAAACTGGTAAGATATGGGAACGTTACAGTGACAAGACTGGTCAGGGAATAGGAAATCAGCCTTTCACAGGCTCATCTGCCCTTGTTGTGCTGATAATGGCGGAAATTTATTAATGTCCGTTTTTGTATGCTTACTAGCTTTTGTTACCAGAAATGTCTTTCTTTGAGTGTAATTATGGGTTTTGTGGATGGATGGTTGGGCTATAAGTAACATGTATGTGTAAATGTGCATAATGTTCATGACCGAGTGCATGCAAGAATATGTGTGTACTCATACAAGATTGTCTGTCCATAGTGTGTGTGTGTGTGTGTGTGTGTGTTTAGGAAACTGTTACTTGAGCAGAATTGTCCCATGAATGAATATTCATGCTCTGCATTGGTATGTGTGATCTAAAAGAGTTGAAATAGTTGGGTTGCTGTGATACAAGTAATTTTCATTAACTGCATTTGCTATGAGAAATGTAATAGCCGACCTTGTTATTGTCTGATTTATGCACAGAGTAATTTATCAGTGTACACATTTCCTGACCTGAGCTGATAGTGATTCCAGAAGCCAGAAAACAGTTGACTTACAAAGGTGGTGACAGACAGTGCCTTCTTTATCACATGGGAACTAATGTATTGAATACTCATTGTCATGTCATGGTATATCACACTTTGTAACTCAATGTTGTTTTTGAGAAATGGTTGGGTGTTTTTTTTTTGTATGGTTGGGTTTTTTGTTGTTGTTGTCTATTTCAATTGTAAACTTGATCCTTGCAGACTGAGAGGTCGTGGGTTTGAATTCCTAGAGAGGATCTATTTATTCAATGCTTTGGCCGAAGCCAGATCTTGCGCCGTGTTCAGTATGTGTCTACCACTTAATGTTATCTCAGAGTTTTGCTCAGATTTCCAGACCAAGACAACAGGTACCTCTCACTTAGGTGTGGCCGACACTGGGCTACATGTACATGTATGAATGGCAATGTTGAGTATAGCTATGTCATGTGGTCTCAGACCAGAATGGAATTCTGGGGTAAAGGTGAGAGTATTGCTTTTAGCTTTACTAACAAAAAAAAGAAAAAAACATGAGATGTTAGGAAAAAAAAGAAGAAAAAGAGTATCTCATCCTCTTTGCAATACTGGGATTAAAACTCTTCCGTCTTATTTGTCAAAGAAATGTTAATTTCTTCATCCATATCTGCATCTGGTTTAGAAAGTGGTTCAAAATGTCAGTAATTCTGTTTTGGTTATTCTGAATTCAGTATCTGTACTGTACGACTTGTATGAATGCCATAGTGTCATCTTGATCATCCTCTAGAAAGTCTTAAATTTTGTGTCCCTTACTGTTTTGCTGTTGTGTTGACCATGGCTCGTTTCCTTTCCATGTCTATGCAGTTCCGTCAAGTCACAGGCATCGGCAAATTCACGGGGACTTTGTTGTTGAAAGGACGACAGTTCTGGAACAGGACGCTCATACATGCTGGCTACGTGATCAAGCATTTATCGTCTTTACTGGGTCACTTAGTGGTTGGTGTCCTGCATGAGCTGGGCCAGAACAGGCACTGCTGAACATCACCAAGGTCACTTGGCAGCAGTGCTTCGTCTCATGAGGTGGGTTGCCTCATTTCGATCCAAGAGCAATTACTCCCAGTAGACTACTGGTGCTGATGCTGTCACAGGATGTGTAGCTTTGTAAGAGCGAGAACAAGAATGAGTGATATGGGAGCAATGCCACCATGATAGCATGGAAGACAGGCTTGTATATATTGTGTGTGTGTGTGTGTTTAAGGTATTTGTTCCATGTGGCGCACACAATTCATGTACGCTTGAATCAAGAATATTTCATGTGTGAATTACAATCACTTTGTTGTATTCTCACTTGAAACTATTTACATAAGCTGGGCTGGTACCTCCTCCCTGGTCAGAATTAATTTGACAAGTTTATACCTCAATGCACAGAAAATCACATATGAAGATAATGTTAAGGAACAGTGTCATTCAATGTTTTTTTTTTAAAATACAGATTGAGAGCAGGAACAAATGTTCCAAGTTGATTCCAGCGATGTTGAGATGTGCCTTTTTCTTTTACCTCGTGTCCAAATAAACTGTCCATTTTCAGCTCATTGATTTTATGCATTGTTATGGTACCCACAAAGGCAGGCCCCTTAGGGCTACCAGGGGATCTTTCAAAATGAATCATAAATCCTCCTTGAAATTCTCCACCTTTTCTGTAACTCTCTTTGACTCTACCGTTTTTGTTTTTGACTATATTTGTTGTCATCCACTCTTTTTACACCTTTGTGGCACATCCTCCTGATTTTATTCTTGGAAGTCTATTTTTTTCTCAGTACATATCATAACATCAATTTTCTTTTTTAAAATTGTAATTTGATGACTACGTAGCAAGACTGTATACACCGTCCAGGGTGGACTCTTGATCTTTATTCTGCATTATCTTTTAATTCATTTTCTAATTACAATATAATGTTTAAATTGATTTTTGTATTTGTGATCTGCATGTGAAAAATTACAGGAATGCCTTATGCGCTCTACATGGCCAAGCCTTGGCAGTCTTATGGATGTTGTAAATTTATTGATGCATTTATGTGTTTATTCATGTTGCTTTTTGTGGTATAGGACTTCTTTTCTATACACGATAATCCTGAAAGACCCCTTATGGTTTGCTGGGCTACAATAATTTCAGTAAACTAACCCAGAAAGATTGATTGTTAACTGAATAACAATCAAAATCTACATGATCAACAATCTGATGAAAGCCATTCTTCTTTTGGACCAATTTTTCTGCAAATTCAACAATCTGAACAGCATAATTTCATATTGCAGTGTGCCGTCATAATTCTTTTAAGAAATAAAATATTTCATCAACAGATGAAGTTCTCAGAGTTGTGTGTCTCAATGATTCTGCTATATATCACACCAAGTCTCTCTGCCCAACACTTGGAACATCCAATTGTCTAACCTAAAGCTGGAAAACTGCATTGTGCATACAGTGGATTGATTCTAGTGACGCCATGTGCAATATTACCATCAATTTACCATAGTCTCAGAAGCTGCAAGTGCAACTGACAGTTTTGTCCATTCTGTACCTAGATTCACTGATGCAAGCAGTTTGCATATTTTGTGCATCTTTATAAACCAGAATATATTACGCACTTACATGTCACTTGCACTGGGCAGACCAAGAGCAAAGACCCTTCATTTCAGGCCCTAGACTCTTTCTCTGGGGATAAAAATGGAGCAAAATGAAGGGTAAAGGGAGCAAAGGGTATTCATATATTATCCCGATATTTTTCTCACAATCACACATACACTAGTTGTTCTTTCTGCCCATTAGAGACACAAAGCTGTATGAACATAGCTTTCAAATTTAATTTCATCTGCACAAAGAACACTAAAATCACTGAGGCAAGACAGAATGGTGACTTTATTCCATGTGAAACTCCCTTTTCCCCAAGCTGGTTCCAACCATCAGATTACAGGTGGTTTCAAAGATGCAAGGGAGTCAGCAACATAACAGCAGTCAACTAAACTGTTTCAACACCAAACCATTCTTTCCCAACCAAATTTCTACATCTAGATATGTAATTCAAAAAGTAAAAACAAGGAGTAAATTAATAAATAGCTTTCATTAATTAAGAAATAAGTAGTTCTCAGGAACAGAAAAATGCACCAGTTTCTGGAGAAAAAAAACATGCTCACATATGTAATGTGCATGTGCACCAGCACACATACAATGGTACATTATATTCATCCATTTACATCCCCACAAGCTTTTAACACAATGCAATAATAAAAGTTGTCAAAGGAACCTAAGACTATTGATCTAGAGAGCCACACTAATACCTTAATGAACCAAGACCGCATTCCTGTTCACAACAGGAGAGGAATGAGCTGGAAGAAATTGTATACTGAATATGTATAATGATTATGCTCTTGCCAGCTAAAAAAACACACTCTTCAATCATTTTCAACCTCCAAATGTAATGGTGTCCCATGTAAAAAATGTTGCAGAGCTCACAGCGTAACGAGCGTGTGTGTGAAATGGAAGAGCTGTATGAGTGGAAATGGTGTACAAAACTGCCTTTAGCATTTTTTTTTTACCTCTTAAAAAAAAAAGAAAAAAAAAAAAAAGCAACCCATCATATGTTTTGAGTGCTATGCTTAGGCTATAAACAAGATATGTTGAATTCGGTTTTTTTTCAAGTTTAGATATTTTTGACCTGCTTGGAAGCTTTGTGACCTTTCACAATGGCATTTCTTTTTCTTTCCTTTTCACTTGTCATTTAGGCAAGGGTAACACATCAGGTTGTACTTCCTCATCTGCTTTACTCGTTATTTTCTGTGGCTATGAGTTATAGAGTCAACAGCTTCCTGTAAAGTGCCTCAGGACTGTTTTGCATCAGGCGCTTTCTAAGTTGCCTGACAGGAGAAGCGAACAATGATGCATTATGGCCCAGCTTGGATAATGCACTGGTACTGGTCCACACGGTACAAAGCAGACAAACATGCAAATGAAAATAAAAAAGCTCCTTTCAGTGGAGAAGTCCGTTAGATCAAATGATAACAGAAGCATTCAGATCAATACAAACTCCAAATTCAATTTCATTCTCTGTCACACACACACACACACACACACACACACACATACAATCATACCAAATGTCAGAAGCCAATCGGTAACGGTTTGCTTTCACTCTTTTTTCCTCGTCAAGTTTCCCTTTAAACATGCCTGTCTTTCCAGTTTATCTGAATATAACTTTCTTCAGGAACAGAATGGTGGGAAGGGAGGTGATGGTAGGGAACGGGTCAATCATTACCAACTCTGGCCATTTGGCCAAGCAATTCTAGCAGAACCTCTAGCAATATTTTTCAGTGAAGACACAGAGCTATACATTATATCACAAAAATACTTGCTCACGCAGGAAAAGGGAGGAACAGAAAGGTGGAAAATCAGGTAATTCATAAACACTGATCAAGTCAAGAGGAAAAAAAACTTTAAGCACATGCAAGGACAACCATACCGTCAAGAAGTGCTGTCAGCCAACAATAAAACAAAAGGTCAAACACTTAACCCAGAAATACCATGTAAACCTGTTAGCTTTCTATGTATGATCCACGGAATATTGCACTGACATGGAGAGATTTTACAGCCAAGTTTCATACGTGAATAAGAGCATTATACATATAGGATGTTGGTCAGGACTTAAAATCTAAAATGTATTCACTATACATTAACCACAAAGCAAGAAGCCACCAAAGAACAAATAAGCAATCCAATGCAACAGGCACACATGAAGATGTTTGAAAGAATAAAAAATCAACAACAGAGATTTCTTAGTTTGAACTTTTCCCTTACATTTAAAACCTACCTACCATGAACAAAATAAAACATATCCTTTCAATTTTGTCTTTAAATTTCTGGCTCATACAAGTATGGAATGATTCATCCAAGTTAGTCCACACATCTACTTGCTGTAAATGTTTTCTTCTAAACTGCTAAAAAAAATTGCTAATAAAAAACAAAGCCTTAAATACTGCAACCAGTCCCCCAAATACAGCACAGAAATATAGACCTCAAACTATTGTTTTTTCCTTCTGAAAATGTCACATAACTACAGAAGTTTCAAGATTCTTGAGTGCACTTTGGGTTTTCCTCCACTTTGTGCATAGTTTAAATGTGTTTGACAACTTTGGCAAAAACAAAAACAAAAAAAAACTTCAGACACATTATAGTCGCTAAAAAAAAAAAAGGCAAATTGTTTTAAGAAGTTTATGACAGCGGCATACAACAACAAGACCTTAAAGTGTGCGATAGCATTCCTGTAATCAAAAAGATGAAGGCCGAAGACCAAATTTCAACTGGCAGTTTAACCAGCGACCTTTGACTATTAATTAAAACATGACATGAAAACTAATGACGGCATGAAAACGGCGGTCATTCTCCCAAGCAAGGAAGATACGCAAAAAACAATAACCCAATCATACAAACAACACTAGGTATATGCTTTCTTCAATTTCTTTTGAATGATATTTCAATGAATTATTCATCTAAAATAAACCAGCACTTAGTATAATGATTTCAGTGAATCACAAATGGTCATAAGGAGAATGAACCAACAGTCTGCCTGGAATATCGGTTGAAGATGACCAAAGCATAAACCTTCATGAAATCCTGCGCAAAATTTTCCATCTTTGACAAATGAAGACATCACACTTGTTGATGACTGTTCACTTATCATAAGCCCTTAATTCTATCACTGTGTCTTGAAGAAATGACAACAGGCCATACTTCTAAATTCAAAAGTGTAAAGCATAGGTGTTGATCAATGCAACCACTATTTCTGTGTCCAACAATCTATAAATTCAACGTTGTTAAAGCTCTGTTGTTCGCTCAGGCTTTCCGACTAGTTCAGAAAGAAACAACGGGAAAGGGTAACAATCAGACAATGCGTGTGATTACATAATAAATGACCAGGACAACATTTTCTTGAGGCTAATCAAATTTCCAATCTTCCACACATATAAACTTTCCCAGTAATTGCAGTAGGTTTCTCTCTCTGACAGCCTGGACACACGACCACAGCCTGACCCCCCTTAACTTAGCCTCCTCCGTCAAGCTGCAGCGCCAGGCGACACAGAACTGACGAGCACACACATAGTTTGGTGATCAGGCGTGGTATCTTCAGACGATGACGACGATACATGCAGATGATGAGCATCCCTCCTGGACCCCGCACAGTGTGGCACCACTAGAATGTTTTCCGGTGTATCGCTTTGACTCCTTCCTCATGGTACTCTCGCTTTGACACCCACATTTTCCTGAATGTGTCTAATGATGCCAAGATGGACCCACTGGAAAACACACACACACACACACACACACACACACACAGATGGAATCATGCTTAGCATGCAAAGGCTTGAAACTTAAGCTGTTTTCTTTTGCAAAATAAATACAAATACACCGTAAATTTTGATATTTGCCTTGTACATAAAAACAATACAAGACACACACATTTATGTGTATGTCTGTGTGCATAGGCATTTAAAGCTCTAAAACAATTGTTCAGAAAAATTTCCTTCCTCACTTCAATTGAGATACAAGCATATAGCTATGCTATCTGCCATAAAGTGGCGTGATTTTAAAAAAATGTAATACTGCCATCAGGCTAAAAATGAATTTAATCTTATTTCATAAACATCCAACTTGCCGCTGTAAAATAATTCTTACTGTGCTCATCCCCAATCAAACATTTTTTCTACATAGAGCAGGGCCTGTAGTAAACTTTTAGACCATTTACATGTGGAACTTGCGGTTGCTTGCTCAAACCACTCATGGGGGCTGATTTTTGGAGGGGGCTTGAAAACTCTTTTTGTCTACCCATCAGTAAATGGGTACCAGATTCAATCAAGGGAAGGATAAAGGCAGCAAGAAAGGGACAGGCACTGCCTTCCATTATGCGGTGTTCTAGACACATTTTACCTCTGAGTGTTCACTGTCCCTATGGCTAATAGGCTATGACCCTCTGATCTTTTTATGGTATATACTTGTTAGTGTTGTTGTCTGAAACCAGCGTAACTTTCTCAAATGACATTTCACACAAATAATTGATAACCTCAGCTAGAACTGTTGTCTCGATGCTCTAAACACAAAAAGTGTAAAAACAAAGCACATGCGGTGCAATTGTGGATCCCTTAACCAATGATGACTTCTTTCCGTCAAAAATACTAACCCAATCCATGTGGAGTAGAGCCTTTCTTGTGGTGCTGAAATCTGTAGAAAAAACAAATCAATTCATTAAAACAATGATTTTAGCAAGGTGAAAGCATATTAAAATATCTTGGGTAGCAAAGACAAATGTCCAAGAACTGTCTTTCACAGCTGTGTGTGTGTGTGTGTGTGTGTGTGTGTACTCATGTAACGTGTGCATATGTGTTGTAAAACAAGAAAAAAAAACCTCATTGGTTGATAAATTGAATACCAAAATGTCGAAGGATGGTCGAATCACTGCGTTCTCTTCTTCAAACTCATCCTTTTTGCTTCAATGTGTTTTCAGCATTATTTCAGGCGAGGGATGAAAAAAGAAAAGAAGAAAAAAAATCAAAGCTCAATTTTCACAACTCTGGTTAGAAATTTAACTGTGAACATAGCAGCTCAGAATTAATTTTGTGCCCATTCTCTACACTCAAAAAGTACCATTTGTCAGGTCTGCTCATGTAAGCTACATCAACACTCATTTTGATTCTAAAATCCTAAAAAAAACACCAAAAGCAGGAAACAGATTTTTATTTATATTTTAACTAACAACATGATAAATCAAGTTCATGTGAACACTATTTGCAATGTGCTTCAAAATTACCCCCACCCCTCCCCTTCCAATCAACCTGCATAGTTAATGTGTCTTACAATATAAAACCTCATTGGTTGATAGAGAAACATAGCACCAAAATGCCAGCGGTTGGTCAATTCATCTCATTCTCTGCTTCCTTCACTCTTTTTTTCTGCTTCAATTCTCTTCTGTTTGGGAGGAGGTAAGGGTAGATAGGACAGGAACGAAATTTTAAAAAAATCAACACTTGATTTTTACTTAACAATGTGGCATGCCACACTGTAAAAGTAGCATGTGACAAGTCGTCTTATGTAAGCTACATCAACGCCCATTTTGATTCTGAATATCCCTCAGAAACAAGAAATGGATTTTTCTTGACGTTTAGCTGATATTGGCAGCTGTAGTTCTTGTGGATACTATTTGCAATGTGCTTCAAAACGAGCCTTCCTCCACATCCTCTCCATGACCATTTTATAACTGAGAGTGTGATCAACAATAATAACAACAGTAAGAGGAGAGAACATTAAAATAATATGTGCATAAGGCCGGGTGCCACTAAACTGACATGATGCCTCAGACATCGGTATAGACAATACTGATGTGTTTCAAATGGATTAGCTTTTTTCCTCCCGAATCATCTTCCATGCCACTTCAGAGAGCACTGACCTATGCAGATCATCCTAGCACCCCGTCCACAGTCTCAGCCTGGCCTGTCCTACCACAAGCCCTGCCACTGGCAATACACGAGGACTAGCCAATATAAAATCATCATGAGGCAACCACCACAGAAGACACTGCATTGCTGTCAGTTCACTTCAACAATGTTTAGTAGTGCCTGTTCTGATCCAAAATAAACAGGAGACCACCTACTATGCCCCCTACTGACAATGACTGCTTATTGTGAAGCCAGTCTGAGCGAACTCTCCCTCCAGAGGGCACCACCATGTCCATCCAATGACAGTCCCCATGAGTTTGCTCCTACCGGTGACCCCAACAGAACCAAACCATGGACATGGTCATGGAGAGGTAATGGAAACTGAGATCACAATGACAGCACGGCATGACACAGAATGTGTTACTTTTTGATGCTGATTGATAAGGATGAGGATGAAGATGATGCTACAGATTTCCAATCTGGTCTGAGACTGCGTGACACAGCTGTTCTCATTGCTTACTTTCACAAAATATCCCACCATCAACCAGGCCTTGCAGTGTTGGTCAGGAAACTGAGCAAGACTCAGACACGCATCCAGCCAGTGAAACTCAACTGGATGGTCTCAGTCTTCCCAGATGAACTTACAGCAAACTCAACTCTGGGCAGGAGCTAGTTGGGGCAGAAAAAGCCCACAACCAAATGGCTCTAATGGGAACTGAACCCACAACCTCCCAGAAGGGAATTCATGACGCTAAACACTTCGCCAGGCTTGGATTTAAGCTTGATAAGAAACAATGACTTAATGACCAGGATGTGGCAAGCTGCTGTTGATGTTTGCATACATTTTCTGGTCCTTCACTATGCAGGTAGGTTACTATGGATAAAGATCAGTTACAAACATCTACAACACACAGACACATGCAAACTAAACTACATCCACAACCAGATTTTTATACAAAATTTGGTGTGATTTGGATCTGCAGTTTTTGTTTGTTTTCATTTAAAACAGTAAACCAGTTTCATGAGTACGTCTCATGCCCTAGAAAATTAATTTGGTTTGGTATATGTTATGTCAAAACAAATGACAGTTACATGGTTAAAGAAAATCATGTGGCCACAAGTGCATCCATATTTTCTCTCCTTTAAACACATATATACATAAACATGTATGTACATATGCATTAACACACTTACACATTTCCCAGCAAATATGATCAAAACTGTTGTGCTGAAGAATTCGGCCGGATTGCCGACGAAAGCTACGCACACAGTGAGTAGCTTTCTTTAACTGAGTGACCTGTTTAGTCTGGTAGCCATGATCAAAACAAACACAAAATTGACTTACCCTAATCTTGATGTCTTTGGGGGCTAATTTCTTCAGTTCACTCAACAGTCTATCACCAAAACCTGAAAAAGACACAATTTACCAACATGAGATTGGGTGACATAAAACATATTATGCAACGTAATGCTGGTCAAGGCTCTTCATGTTACTTTTCCATCCCTTGTAAAGAAAAACTCCACAGGTTATGATTTAACAGAATGCAAGAACTGTCCTAGTCTGAACAACATCTGCCTCTATCAAAAATAAGAACGAAATTTGACTTCATTGTTCAAACAGCTCTGTAACTCTGTTTGCTTTCTCATCCGAAATGCCAGTTACCTTAGCCTAATATCTGTGTTGCAAATGTCTGTATGCACATCTGACTGCAACTTTGGATATAGCAGAAGACAGCAGTTTCAAGATAGACAGAGAACAGCAGTAACGCTAATACTCTTCTTTGAACTCTTATCTATGTAGAACTATTTCTCTCCCCAAAGAAATTCCTTTCCTTTTACACATAAGGGCTGGACGAATGAAGCGAGTTCAAATGGTAGGGGGAGGGTCGTGGTGGTGAGTGGATTTCAAAACTGAATAGCCTGTCGTATTATTTCAATCTAAAAATGGTTGACTTCATCATTCACACTTGCTGCGCTTGAACCTGATGCATTTGTACAACCCCCCCTGGCTCCACAGACACACCTATATAGAGTAGCCTCTAGTCGGTATCAATAAGTCAGCTCTCATTAATTTGTTAGCTCAGTTGCTGCGTTCTTGCAATATTTGTCACTGATGTCTTCACTCCTGAACAATACCATGAAAACATTCATATAATCGTAACAGCACAATTCTAATACAGTAAACAAAACTTGAGGTAGAGAGCGGAAGGACATGGGGCAGATGGGGACTAAACGGCAAAAACTAGACTCAACAGGCACTGTCATTCTGCACTGAACAAAATTAATACATCATCGATCTACCAATGATAGCAGTGTAAAAAAAAAAAAAAACCCTGTTTGACCAGTTTTTTTGTAATCTGTTGACGCCAGTTCGGTTTCCATTAAAAAAAAAAAAAAAGTGGCAATACAGGAGTAAGTGAAAGCTTTGAAGGGCAAGTGAAATTTCTGATCCACAAGCAAAGCTGGCTGGTAAAAAAAAATTCAAACTTCTCCAGCCCTCCAGATCCACCTGAATGATTGTTGACATTTCACTGTACCACAGACTGGTTCTCAGTTCTGTACGTCAACTGTCATCACAAGCAATAAGTCAGGCACCTTTAAAAAGTGTTGATCCCCCAGACAGCACTATGTTGGAGTACAAGGTTTTTCTTAGGTCCACATCAGACTTCTGAATGGAGTAGGACAGCACCTCATGGATTCCTTCACACTCTTCTCCAATTAGATCTGGTCTGAACAGCAGTTCTGGTGCTCGGAATCTGGCTGGTCCAACCTGCAACATACATCATCTGCTCTTACGCACTTGCAAATATATTCATCATAATATGCTGTGTGTTCCTTTATGTGCTAAAGCTCTGTTCATTTTTAGACTTAAATCAAACTTCATACATTTTTTAGACGAAACTGAACGTGATAAAAATCAAGATCTATAAAAAGGCAACTGGGAAACAGCAAATTCCAATACAAAAAAATCTAATGTACAGGTTTAGGAAGACAGTAGATTGTAAATCACTAAGAATTTGGCTTCAATCCTGCCAATATTTAACTTCATCAAAATCAAAGATTGTTCCAATTGCACAGAACCACAACCAACTGGATTCTCTCTGTCTGTAGTCTTCAAGTACAACTTAAGCCAAATTTGATATTCTAACATATGGTGATTTTTTTTCCTCTTCAAAATCAACCTCACAGTGTTTTTCTCCTTTGAATTCAAATGGTTACAGAACCTTCAAAAAAGATAAGTAGGACATCAAGAACTTGTCATGAAATAAAGATTGAAGTTTCATTATTTTCTAGACAAGCTTTCTGAACAAGGCAGCTTCCATCCGTCTTCTCTGGCTGTCACACCATCCTCAACATCTGTCCCTAGCACCACAAGAATGGTGCTCTGTCGCTGTATCATGGAATGTTTTGTGGGTAAACTAATAGCAATACACTGTCGTTTCATTCACATGACTCACCTCAATGGAGGTGCCATCAGGTAAAGTGTACTGAACCTTTTCTGTGTCCACACTTTCCTCTTTCAATGGATTGATGGAAAGATAGCATGTTCTCTGCAACAAATCACAAACAATGCTAATCACATCAGCAAGCATTACTTAAGTAATAATGGATTCTCCCGTCGTGCCTGATGGTTAAATAGGCAGACAGGTCATCTGCTGGTGTGGAATGAAGACCAATTCCTTGCAGTCCACAAACGCTGCATGGAATGGAGTCCTGAAAGGGTGTTAAAGGTGTTTTTGTATCTCTTGAGAGGCCTTCCTTGGATACATTGTCCTTCCTTCACATGTCTAATATCACCATTGTTGTGAACAGACGTTAAATTAAATCAATCAAGTCAATCAGTCCTGCAAGGATGGGCCCCGTTTTCTCTGATTCCTCTTTTCCTGGATGGCAGCTGCTCTGTTAGGCTTTAATGTCTTTGTGTCCTGGGTACACAGTTGCTTCGACTGTGTTCTTTCAAAGATGACATCTTCATAGGAAGCAGTGTCAATGTTGCAGCTTCTGAGATTGGCTTTCAAGGTGTTTTTGTATCTCTGGAGAGGCCTTCCTTGGTGACATTGTCCTTCCTTCACATGTCCACAGAGCAGCATCTGTGGAATTCTCCTGTCCTCCAATACCGACAACATGTCCTTTCCATCGGAGTCTGGCTTTTAACCAGTATACACTCAATGCTGGGTATGCCACACTTTGTCTGGATCTGTACGTTGGTCACTCAGTCTTGCCGTTTGATGTTGCAGATCGTGCATAAGCATCATTGAAGGAACTGTTCAAACTGTTAAATGTTCAAATTGTTAAATGTGTCCACAGTATGAGGTCCATGTCCCACAACCGTAGATGAGAGCACTCAGAAACACAGCTCTGTACATGCGACCTTTGTGCCCAATTTGATGCCATGGTCTTGCCACAGACTCTTTGCATGTCTGCCAAAGGCAGACCTTTGAGATGCCCATCACTTCTTTGAGATGCCCATCACTTCTGCATCCAGAGATCCATTGCTGCTTACACTGCTGCCCTAATAGCAGAACTTGTCCACAATTTTGATCTCTGTGTTGTTGACAACAGGTGGTAGTGAAGCACTGCCAGCTCTGGATGGTGAAGGCTGGAACATGGCCTCGGTCTTACCAAGGCTGATTATAAGTCCAAAGTGCTGACAGGCCCTTTCAATGTGATCTGTGATGCACAGGATGTCTTCATGGGAGTGCACAACCAGTGCACAGTCATCTGCAAAGAGGAACTCTCTCGGAAGGGCATCACATACTTTAGTCTTGGCCTTAAGTCATTAAGGTTACAGCATTCGCCATCTAAACAAAACTGGTTGTATACCCCCATGTCACAGTCCTGGAATGAATCAATCAGCACTGCAGCAAACAGAATGAAAAAGAGAGTAGGAGCTAAAACGCATCCCTGCTTCACTCTGTTCATCACTGGGAATGGGTAAGAGGTATCTCCATTTCCTTCACCCTCACCTGCATGCTATCATAGAATAAACTTTTCTGGGCAACCAAACTTGTGAAGGATTTTCCATAAGCCAGTTCAATTAACGGTGTTGAAGGCCTTGGTGAGATCAACAAATACTAATGTGGAGTTCTTGATTCTGCTCACGACACTTCTCCTGTAGCTGGCAAAAAGCAAACACCAGGTCACTTGTGCCACTGCCTGCATTAGCTGATAAGAATTCCCTACGTTTTCATGATAAGCAAGGCTCTGACATTCAAACACTCAGACACATAAACAGGCCTCTCCCACTCTTCTAGAAACAAAACCCCATGTCTTTCAAGATCTCTTATAGCTTCATTGGGCCTTTACAAATATTTATACAAGGGTAGACTGCAACATACCTAAAGCATATTTACATTAAGCAACTTTTGCACAAAAATAATCAAACATAGTACACAGACATTAAAAGACCTTGCACTTACTATTTTCATGTTCACTTTCAATTAACTCTCACGTTCTATGATTTACACCACAAATACTTCATCTGCTGAACTATCCAGACTGAAATGTCACTAACGAGGTCATAGCATTCAAATGTTTCTATGCCAAAATCAGCACAAGTTTGCACTTTGCAATGCAACGCATAGACCAGTTTTTAAACCACAAAGACTTTCAAGCCTGTATAAGGCCTTCTGTACACTGCAATCAATGCCAAAACTTATAAGCACCTGCAAGGGAGTGGAAATCCTGCCCTTGCAGAAAAAAGCCCCTGGACTTCGAACCATAAAACAATCAAAAAGGCACCCCTTCCCCCACAACCCCCCTCATTCTAACCAGCACACACCTCTTTGATCTGCTTGACCACTTCAAACTCAGCAGTGGTGTGCAGGTCCAAGCCCTCTTTGCGCAGCAGCAGGCGCAAGTAGCGGGACACGTCCCGGCCAGCAACATCCACCCGCATGATGCTGTGGGGCATTGCAAAACCCTCATACACTGGCACAGCGTGGGTCACTCCGTCCCCCGCGTCCAGAACAACACCTGTTGTGCGACCTGTGGCATAACTGTGACAGACATAAATGATAGAAAATTAAGGCAACATGCCTGTTGTTAGCTTAAATTGATGAATGTATGCGACCTTTAAATGCATAAAAAAGGGTATACATGTCTATAATGTAAGAGTTTTAGAAATAAGCCAAATGTGCAACGTTTCTTTACTGTACACCATGTTCACAAATAATCTTATAATTTTGTGTGCGTGTGTGTGTGCGTGTGTGTGTGTGTGTGTGTGTGTGTGTGTGTGTGTGTGTGTGTGTGTGTGTTGTGTATGTGTATGTGTGAGAGACAGAGAGAGAGACAGAGAGTGAGAGAGACAGACAGACAGAGACAAAGACAAAAAAGTAGTAGATAAGTACATTTTGTTTCCATCTAGCCCTTGTTTATGTGGGTGTTCAGTATTGTATTAAAAAAAAAAAAAGAACAAATAAAGGAGAGGGAGAGTAACAGCAAGGAAAATGTGAAGTGCAAGTATTCAGGCCTTACAGACTCAAAACAGCTTGCATGGAGATGAATAACGCGGGAACATTGAATGTTTCAAAGAAGATCTCAGCAGCCTTTTCCCGATTCCTCCTTGGATTCAGTGGTGCCTCTGTCAGCAGTACAGGGTGCTGCCAAGCAAACAAGATACAATCATCAAAGACACCGCCAAATGACACAGAATGTTTCCTGGTAGGTCAGTGAAAATCTGATTATGAAAAAACAAAGATGCAGACAAACCGTTATGAGTGATTGATGATCAACACATATTAATGGCTGAATAGTGTTTTGGACCATCCTTCAGCCTCTTAAAATATTCGTATTTTTTTTCCAAAATGTTAACTGGTCTAGTCCACAAGCAACACACATAAAGTTTAATTAATCACTAAGTGGGACTCATCCTTATGATGAAGCGATACTGGTTAAAACGCTCTACAAAATGCCAGAACCAATGTGTACTCTAAGTTAATGTGTTACCAGATCACATGTTCACACATTCAATAAGTACTCTACCTTGAGATGACCAAGAAAAGAACTGAAATCTAAAACATAACCCTCTGCAGTTTTCTGCATACATGCTTTCTTTTGCACTTCATTCAGTTTTTAGGCAACTAGATCTCTGAACAGATGAACCACAAGGTTTTAGAACCATGCCATTCCAGCCTTTGACAATGTACCATAACTACTGATGCCAATATTTCCACACATACATAAAATTAAAATAAATGTACACTCTGACAATGTGGTACACACCACTGTACTAGACACTCATAGTCTGACCAACACATCTGGCTAGAGCATAGGTCAGGCATCTGTGAATACTAAGCCTTATATGAGCTCCACAGTGTGGTATAGCATACATGGGGATTCCTTCAGGATACTAAAACTTACACATGAACCATTGGTTTAGGATGGATGATGATGGTTACCTCTTCTGAAAATGTCTGCAACTGGTCCTTCGAATAGATGTACTGCCAGATACGCTCCATGTCATTCCAGTCTTTGACAATGCCATGCTCCATGGGATAGCGAATGGACATCAATCCTCTGTGCTCCTTCATAAACATAAAAAAGCTTTATATCTTAACTGCTTTCTGCATAGCGGGTTTTTTGTTGTTGTTGTAAGACTGGTCAAGCAAAGCTTACTGAGCAATGTTCTCAACAGAAAAAAAAACAACCCTACACAATGTATTATATAAAGTTTTCTTTTACTTATCAGACAAAAACTTGTTAGTTCCAAGTTTGACTGACACCATAGCAATTTATGGAAAGGATCACAGATAAATCATATTAATTCAGAATTAATGCAGAATCTGACATATACATCTAAACAGAACTTCAAACTCAAAGCATCATCTGTGATTCACTGTCATTTTCATTTTACAAGATGAAAGTACCAAAAATGAGTTTTAAATTCCGTCTAAAACTGAGGTCCTTCTTTTTCTATTTGAATGTAATAATGAATCCTTGCTTTGAAAACAAAACAAAACAAAAAGAAGTGTTCAATGGCAGATATACAAATCTAACTTATGACTGGAAAACACAACCAAACACAAACAATATCACACAATTGCCAGCAAGGGGCATAACACGTAGAATATTTAAGATAGTACATTAGAACAGCCTTTACAAAACTCTATTCAAGCGATATCAGAAAAAGTAATAGATGACCTAACAATGACAGCTCCTATGGCTTTCTAAGTTTCTTCCTCCTTCATCCCCTTGTCTTCTGTGTCGCCTTAATGGCAGTATTCCCCATCAAGTTCAACCCAGCTCTCCCATACACAACTTCTGTCAATTTCTGTCACTTCCAGAAATACATAGATGGAACTAGCCTATGTGGTTGCATATGAATTAAACAGAACGAATTACCCTGGACTGATGTTGCCGAGGAAGTATAAAAAAATAGGAAGCAACAATATTCTAGCAAAGTGGTGGGGGAAAGGGGGTGGGGGAGGAAAAAAACCTCATTCCATTTCATTACACTTATTTTGACCACACTGCTTTCCTCTACATTGACACACAATTCCAACTGTGGAAGGAAAATAGAGGTGCAAACGTAAAGAAACACTAAAAGTAAAACTAAAATTAGAAACTAAAAAAGAAACAAAGATTCAATCACCAATAATTCAAATATTTCCATTCCTGTCTCCCTTTTCTATTTCTATTTTCTCTCTCTGTATATTTAGTTACAAATACAGATTTTCTTGTAACTGTACTGATATCATGGGGACAGAACTTAACTGTATATTATCCTCTCAGTTACTGTGGCAGAGTGGTTAGCGTGACGCAAACTGGAAGGTCATTGGTTTGATTCCCATTAGTGCTATATACTTGTGGGATTTTTCAACCCCGGCCAGCTCCTTCTCAAAGCTGAGTTTGCTAAGGGCTCAACTGGAAAGACTAGAAGTAGAACCTCACCCTTGAAGCTTCAGGTTGTCACAGGGCCCACGATATTTTCAGCCTTGGCTGTTGCGCGCCTTTTGTCATTATGCTGAAGTGCAAATCAGTCCTTCTCTACTTCAGTCGATATTGCGGATGATCAGAAGCAAAACGTGTGCTGTCTATGCAACTACAGTTCATTCTATGATATGAATGACCAGCTTTTGATTTGAGGAGGAATAGAGAAGCACCCCCACACAACTGTCAATACACTGCATGCTGGTTTCATTCCGCCATACAATCGGAAGTGACAAAAATGCAACAAAAGGCAGACCAGAGAATGGCAGCATCACAAAGCAGTCAACAGAGCATGAACAATGATTTTTTTCTTCAGCAAACCAAACATTACAGTTTCCAAATGTGATACCAAATCTTCCCTCACGAAACAGCACAGGATGACAAACTTACACAGATACACCAACCTCCGCATCTCTCTACTTCTCATCTGGCCCTCCCCCTTTCCTTTCACCCCCCCCCCCCCCCCCCCCACTCCTTCTTTCTTTTTCCTTTCTATTTTGTTGAATATCACAACTATGAATGGGTTGTTCTCTCTCAAGTGATGCTCACTCCCCCCTCCCCCGTTCTCTCTCACTGCGTGTGTGCATGCGTGTGTGCATGCGAGTCTACATATATTATATATACACAGACTCTACTAAGAGAAAAGTACAACGAAGGCAAATTCATAGTGCTTATTGCTAACGACTGATTAAAACTGCATGAACGCTCAGAGGTATACTTCAGTTTATATCATGCTTTTGCATTTTGTCCCCTCACTTTAAGCTGCCAAGGGACATGTCCCATGATGACTGAAAAAATCTGAAGCTCTGCTAACTCCACAATGGATGTGTCTCATATCTTCTGACCACCACTGAAGGAGTCTGTATTTGACTAGATTTCTCAGACCTTGTTGGCACTGGGATATCATTATGAAAGTATGTGTAAAGTGCAAGTGTGTCATACAGTCTCTGACCAGAATGGAATTTGTTAGCATCATCTTCACTGTCCTCACTGATCAGCATGCCTTTGGTCTCATGACATGTGGACTGTCGTTGGACGGACATGGTGGTGCCCTCATTCACTTACTTATGCTGGCTATGCGACCAAGCAATTAGTGTTATCAGCATAGAGCTTGACAAGCGGTGTCCCACATATATTAGATCAGAACAGGCACCAGTCAATATCACAGAATTTACTCGGCAGTATTGCAGCACCTGCTCTGTTGCGTTGCCTCATGATGACTTCACACTGACAACTCCCTGTGGACTGCCGGAGACAGGGATGCTTTGGGACAAGCCAGGGTATGTCATTTTTCAAACTTTTTGAGCAATGGCGAGTTCTTCAGACTCCGACCAGCAATCTCTCTTTAGCTTTTCCACCCTGTTGTTTCATTTAATCTCTCTTTCAGTTTTAGTACACAGGACAGCAAGTGTAATCGAAGGTCAGCTGTCTGAAAATGGTCTAGCTGCTACAAGGACAGCAGAGACTAATTCCTGCCATGTTGCAGAGATGTCATAAATGAAAATGACTCTTGACTGTCCCACTAAAGTAGCAAGGCAGGCAAATGTCAACATGGTTAGAACAAACCAAGTGAAGTGTATTAATATGGTAATAAAAATACAGATATGTATTGATAAAATTGTGTTTATTTTTACCTTAAGTAATGCATGGAAGAAGAAAAATAGTTTGCTGGTTAAGAAGATATAGCCATGTAAAGCAAGTACCCCCATTTTCAAAGGCTGTTCGTATTTGAATGAACTATTGGTTCTGTGAATCAGAATGCCATCTAATAACGAATGATAGTCTGTAATCTCCAATCTAGTCTGCAGATGACAGTCTGTAATCTCCAATCTAGTCTGCAGAGACCATAGAGTTCTGACCAATTACAGAATCGAGAATGATTCTGAATTGAAGCTTGAACAATCCTATCTCAAGGAAAAGAACAGAACCTGCCAAGTAATGATTGTAGGTGCTCAGCCAAGATATATGTCAGTTAATATGTCAGACCTTCCGAACTTTAATCTGCTTTGAACAGGTTTTGAAACTGAATTAAGAAATCTGTGTGAAATTTCATTAATTTCCAAAGCATTCAATATTACAGCCGTAGCAAATCAGCTTTTTACATACAAAATGAGAATGTAAATTTAGAACAAACTAAAACAAATTGATTATATATCATGGAGAGTTTGTCTATCTGGCACAAATTTATTTCTATTACAGGTGAACTTTCATATCATTACTTCTCTTCACACAAATCAAATATTTTCCCAGACATCTTGAATGATTCTTTTTCCTCTTATATTTGTCACGATAAATATAACTCAGTCTTGGAAGCTGAACAAAAAGATTGTACAATAAAGAACAAATTGAGACAACTATGGCTGAAATACCAAAGTCATGTAACAAGACAATCTGGGTCTGCAAACTTAAACTATAGAACTGTCTTTACAGCTCTGTTGCAAAACTTAAAAGTTTGTTCAACTATAGAACTGTCTTTACAGCTCTGTTGCAGAGGTGATTTACAACGGCAGTGTAGCCCTAAATGACCTACTTGTACTCTTGCAGTTTCTTGCACCATTGAGATAACTGCAAATGAAAGAGAAGTTCTTACGTCTGTTTTTCCTGTGAGTGTGACCATAGTCAAGACACAAGATTTACCGAAATTTACCTCAGCTTCAGGACCAATAAAGGTATCCCCTTCCAGGGCTCCTGCCATAACACGCACATGTTTGGGTCGACCAATGCTGCACAATCAAAATGAGATATCATACACCAGCAGCCAGAAAACTGAGATGGCACATTCATGAATAATCTGATCATCATTCATTTAGAGTTTCACATTGATTACAGTACTTTCAAGAGCAGAACTACAATTCTATTTGGCACACTGTATTGGAAAAAGCAGCAAGCAGACACACATACATGATACATACACCCACACAACACACAGTGACACACACATTTTCCAATTCAAACAAATTCAGGCTCTGCCACACACACACACACACACACACACACACACACACACACACACACTTTCCAATTCAAACAAATTCAGGCTCTGCCTTCTTTTGTTCCTTTTAGTCAAAGTCCTCTCTCTTCACCATTATAATTTATATCAATAATGATAATTCTGTGGTGTATATGACAGTCTATTACAGAATAACAATGACTATCAAGTTTGGCAAATGGTTATAGCATACCTACTGCTGATCTCATGTTGAGAGAAAGTTTTACTTCCCTTCTTTAGCAGCATTAAAGTAGACAAGCATATGGGTTGAAGATAAAACAAAAATGCAACAATTAATGCAAGATAAAGATATCTTTAACAATATAATTATCTAAAACCATCACTAGGTCACAAAAGAATTTTGAGGTTTACTACAGTTTGAGTATCCAACAAAGTTTTCTTTGCACAAGGATTTACTTACAAGTTTGGAAAAATATACTTTGGAACTTGGTCTCCTGCAAAGCCAGCCTTGACAACTCCAGACCCCTGCAGACAAATAGAAATATTCACTTTGACTACATGTTCAAAGTAAAAACCTGGTGTATACCTAAATCAGTGTAGTGATGCTTCCAAGAAGAAAAAAAAAGTCATAATTTTCTCTTCTATTTTTTCTATTAAATGTTTTTGTAAATGACCTTAGAAATAAGTCTTTCACTGGAAAAAACCCCCCAGCACAATCACACTTCAGAACATGTAGCACCTGCAGGAAACTAAGTAAAGGCAAGCAATTCCTCTCTTATTGTGACATGACTTACCAAACACTTAAAAAGGGAAAACCAGAAAGCAGAAGAATGAATTTGAAGAAGAAAGACCTTCCAAGGCATAAAAGTGTCCTATGTATTCACTGGAACAGTGGAAGCAATAACTCTGTGTGTGTGTGTGTGTGTGTGTGTGTGTGTGTGTGTGTGTGTGTGTGTGTGTGTGTGTGAAGGTGGGCAACAGGGGGTCAGAAGCAGTAAAAAGAGAGAGGAGAAAAGAGAAAAGAGGGCCCAGGGCCACTACAGGTCCATCACTCTGGTGTTGATGCCTGCTGGCTGGATGGTTCCCAAGTGGCTGATCATGTGGGATTCCATGTGCTTGCGGTCTTTTGACATGTTTGTAGCATTACACTGGCTGGTGTTAGACATTTGCTCATGTTTTTGCATGAGCAGCTGAATACTCCTGGCAGATTCTAAATCCAGTCAATTTTCACAATTGTCTCAAGTCTGCATTACAAGTGTTGGGGATCCAGAGACTGCTCAAGTGTAAAAGCAGTGGGGAGTCCTAATTGATAATGTGTCTACTTCCTTGAATGCAGACACCAATGCTGTGTAGAATCCATTTCTTGCCATTTGATCCTACAACCCTCCCCTCATTTCTTTTACTCTTTTACTTACTTACTTACTTGATACTTGATGTATTGGGTGTTTGAGGCCTTTTTTACAAGGCCTGTTCACCACTCCTGTTCAAACTAGACTTGCGTGCGTGGCATGGCAAAAGCAGCCTAGTTGTTACAGCTGGGTCAAATTTGTTCGGCAGACCTTCCCAGTGGGCATCCAGTCTTCTTTTAAAAGCACTAGGCTAATGCTCGGGGCTGTCACAACACAATCTGGAAGACTGTTCCATGTGGACACCACTCGCTGCGCAAAGAAGTTGGAACGCACATTTAGTCTGCAATGTCCTTTCTCAAGTTTTAGAGAGTTCCCTCTTGTGTCTCTACCTAGGTGGAGCTGTTTTAAAGTTGTTTTGTTTGTTTGCTTATTATCTTTTTATTCTAGTAGAATGTACAGATGTTCTCACATACTTATCATACAAGTGTGAAGACTTTTGTGGCAAAGCGACAAATTTGGCAACGACCAAAAAATGAGTTCATTCAATATGAATGAGAGCTGTAGGCTATTCACAATATCAGAATACAGCAGTGTCTCTGAAGTCACCTATTAGTATTAGATATTCAATTTCCAAAACCACATGTTCATCATCATTTGGACTTACCATGAGTTGCAGGGAGATGGAATTTGTCCAGCCCTGTGTATCCCTTCTTTTGCATCCTATTTGAATGCAAAAATTGGAAATGAATTGTCATGAAGACCCTTGAACCCCAAAGTAAGACCGAGATTCTTCGTGCATTCCGCCCCCCCCTCCCCTCCCCCCCCCCCCAAAAAAAAAAAAAGCCTGAGATTTAATTCACAATAATGCAGTGCAATAATAACATCCATCAAGATAGGCTGCAATCCGAATCTTCTCAGAGCTGTCTGCTACAATAGACTACTTATGAGTCATGCAGACTATATCTCGAACAGGTATGATGTTTTGCCCACGCACTTTTCTGATCGTTTTGTTATAACTGGTACTCACGTTGTCTATAACAACAGGCTGGTTCGCAATTACATCGTAAGTATCCATCTGCAAGTGAAGAATTGAATGCTGTTAGGTTGGCCGTCTGCTCTTCGGATCTTTCTAATGATTTTAAACCGGAAATGGGTTCGCTGGGAAACAGGAAACATAATCATATTTTAAGTATTTCACATCAGAAAATTATGTTTAACACCTAAATGTTTCATTGGTTTCCAAACATTGTCTCCACTTATATAATTAATTTAATTTGTTATGTTGTATCGTTTCGTCAACTTGGGTGGTCTCCCACCCATGTAAATATTTTGGCTGTTCCATCAAAAGGCCTTTGATGTTGTAATGCTAACGTTGAATAATCTGTCCACTACACTGATATATCATTTCACAACGCTAATCACAGCACAAATAAGTGAAATAAAACTTACAATTCAAGTTGTTACACTTGACTTAATATGTCACTGTTGTAGAGACATTGTTTACTTTCTCATTTTTCTTGTAGAAGAGGAGGTAGAAGGAAGAGCTAAAGATACCACAGCGAGCAAAATGGTGGACAGGGAAAGTATCTACCCAACAGGCTTTCCCCCGAACGCAATACCTATGACGCCTCCAGGTTTAGAAGCAATATATTCAGCATGTCGGAGACTTTATCCAGATCAACCGAATCCTTTACAAGTAACGGCGCTGGTTAAACATTGGTAAGTTCGAAACTTCTTTTTATTTTTTTTTTGATGTAGATCTACGATCAGAACAACACAGTCATTTTCGGTGTCTGGCTTCATTCGCAGCCCTGCTCCAGTTTGCGTTTCAGACATGTATACATGTTCATTATTTACAACCGATCAGTGAGGTATGTTTGAGACGAACCCAATTTGATGCCATTCTCTCGTTGATTTTACTTCTGCTGTGTTTTAAGCTCAAAGAAAGAAGAAGAAGAAGAAGTGAGTGCCCACAGCTGAGTTCAAATGATGAATGTACGCTGCTCACTACATCAGTGCATGGACATTACTACTAACTTTGATCGTCAACGAAACTAAGCCGAACAAAGTATACACACCTACGACATGTGGCTAAACAGAGACCCACACAGTGATACACCCATCTTCCACTTCGCTCCATCAAGTATGAAAGACAGTTTGGTCACAGGAAATAATGAAAACGCTAACATGGCAAGGGACACAATCTGGATCTGGATGCTGTTTCATTTTATTATAACATTATCGGCTTTAGCAGGGTTCTACATGTAATGTGTCCCTGCATGTTGTACAGTTTAGAAGCAGGGAAAACTGCATGAAAGATTTTCAGAGGGGGTGAAGGGATGCATGAAACTGAAGCAAGCAGGTCCAGGAGGAAGCATCTCCGGAAGCGAGGATCTACTGTGATGTCTGCTTGGTCATCATCTGCTTTTCAGTCTCAGTCTAGAGAGTGTAAGAAGCAGTGAGAGTGACTCACTGTGTACATACATTGCTATGCCCAGCAAAGTTGTGGCTTTATATTGAATGGTAGACTTGTAAGGCCACAACTGTAGTGGGTGGTTTTGCTGTTTAATACAAGCTTTCTTCAGCTTTCCATGATACAGCATGGAGTCTGCAAGTGATATCGAAAGCACTGGGTCAGGGAACGTTTCATCTTTGCCAGCTGTGAAAACACACACACACACACACACACACACACACACTCACTCACTCACTCACTTAACATGAACTAGTCAAAACTTTCACTAGCTTGAATATTAGGAAGCCAAGTTTTGTTTGTTTGTTTTGTTTTAACAACGTGCTATAATGCAAACTTCCATCGATTGCTAAGTTGATAACAAGAGAACATCTTTTCATAGGTCAGTGGCAGATTATAGGCTTGTAATGAACATTTGCTTGAATAATATTTTCGTCACACCACTGACCAGTATGCTGTAGACAGATTTATGTATATTTTCAGTTTTCTTAGAAAGTAGTCAAAGTTGACATAAGTCATAAAGAATGTGGATTTGCAAGTTACCATTTTAATGATACTGAACATTTATATATTTTCTTCTTCCAGTAAATTAAATTACAAATGCTTTTTTTTTTTAAATTCACATGACACATGACATATGACATATTGTGTGTGTGTGTGAGAGAGAGAGAGAGAGAGAGAGAGAATACAAATTTATGTGTGTGTGTGTGTGTATTTAATATTTTATATGTGTTATGCCTGGGATGCCTTTTGAATGAAATTGAAAGGAAACTGAATATATATGATTAAGTTCATTAACTATCTTGAGACGAAAGGCCCTGATTGGGATCCCAACTCGCACACACATTTCGGACAAGGGCCCCGATCAGTGCTTTTGTATGATTTGAATATTTGGACTGGCATTAACCTCGCAGATGGCATTTTAATCTAATTAAAATATTCCTTGACCTTTCCCCTTTCGGAAGCAACCAATGGTTGCAGAGATTTTCACTAGGTGAGGGAGCCACAGGATGTTTTTGTAAGTCACTGTCCATGTGTTCAATGCCTGTCAACAATGACGTCTCAACTCAGTACTACTCGACAGCAAAGCCCAGAGAAAAGTCATCATAATCAGCTTTTCATGGCCTCAGAAGTGTTATGATTACCTCAGACTGAAGGTTCAGACATTGAGGAAAACTTTGATGACAGTAATGACGATTTTTTTTTGATTGAAGTGGAGGTCAGAGAAGTTCGGATTCTGAACTTGAACTGGCAGCACTGATAGCTGAGGGTGGAGACGATGGTGATGATAATGATTACGCTGCACAGGCTGAGCAGAGAGGAGAGAATGTGCCAACCGTGACAGAGGAAGACGTTTTGTGGTTCATGGTTCAAGACTGGCATCAAGATTTTCGATTTGCTTCTGCTGTGCCACCGCTCACTCGTAAACACGGCTTACTCATATCATAAGAATGCTGCACTCTTTCCAGGTTTTTTTTTCAGCTCAAAACGCATTGACTGCCACCATATGATCCAATCCAGGCTTTCCGGCAAGGTGTGTACATTTTATTATGTTATCATTCTATTACTGTTTATGTTTGTTGTTGGTGTTTTTTTAAAAATTTATCTCACTCACACATGTATGTGTACACATAATCACACACACATGCCCACACACACACACACACATACCCCCCCCCCCCCCCCCCACACACACACACACACACAAACACACATACACGCACACACACACACACACACACACGCGCACACACACACACACATACACGCGCACGCACGCACGCACGTACACACACACACACACATGCACACACACGCACACACACACACACACACACACACACAATTATGAAAGTAATGACAATGATAATCAAAGCATAATGACATATTTTCAAGAGACAGCATGGGTGAGTAAAATAAAAAGAAAAGTGTCTTTTGAATAGATAATGACTTACTGTGCTGTTGTGTCAGGTGCTGTTGCTTTTCTGCAGTGGATGGATAGGAAGCCAGTCCATCACTCCATGTCATCACCACAAAGGTCAACCCCCACACCATGACATGTGACCATAACTTGTGAACAGTTCCAGAGACCCCTGGCTATCCAGAACTACATTCAGAACATAGCTGGGTGGACAAAAGTGAGCAGCTCAGGCTAAACTGCAAGACCATGGAATGGCGGAAAAGCTTTTCTTCCATCTCTTCACCCAGACCCTCATCCTTCGTGACAAACATGCTTTTATTTTCAAAAATTATTTTTTGATTATCAGTATAGCAAGCAAGCCAGTGTGTACTGCATAGTGTGATGGTGTAGGATTTTACTTTCTTCTTTTTTTAAAATTTGTGTTGATGTCAGTATTAGTTGCTGGACTATTTTGTTAATGAACAGACTGTTGCAAAGACATTGTGTTTCCCTGGATTTTATGTGGTGTGACGCCAAGAGCACCGACACAACCAGCCGTGTCTCACTGATGAGTCCGATCCAGCGGACGAAAGGCCTAGGAGCAGGCAATACCAATAGATGTACCTTCAAGAGGGATTATAATATGAGACACATAGACAATGAGTATGAGATAATGTTCAAAGGACACAAACTGTTCCATAACCTTGAAGATAAGAGAGGAGTGGCACCATAGACCCCAAGTGGTCACAAGCTAGTTTAAATCTAGATATTTTGACAAGATCATTTTAAACAGTAAACAAGTGGGGTATGTTTTGCTCCCATAAGGAAACCTAACACAGAGTAACTTTTATTCAAGACTGGCACAGCCTTTTAAACTTGAATAAAGTCAGACAAAATACATAGACGAACAATCTAATAGTGGGGGAAAAACAAGCGCAGGCCAACAACAGTAACAAGCGCAGGCCAACAACTGTTGTTGGCCTGCACTTGTTTTTCCCCCACTATTAGATTGTTCGTCTATGTATTTTGTCTGACTTTATTCAAGTTTAAAAGGCTGTGCCAGTCTTGAATAAAAGTTACTCTGTGTTAGGTTTCCTTATGGGAGCAAAACATACCCCACTGGTTTACTGTTTATCGTTTACTGTTCCCTACCTCATTTCATTTCCGAAGATCATTTTAACTGGTGTTCCTCAAGACTGTGTTTTAATCACTTTTATACTCCTTTCTGCTCACGCTTTTCAATACGATATTTGTTCTAACAACCCATCTATTGCTGTTTTTAACTTCTTTGATGATACTAGTCTGGAGGGCCTCATATCAAATGGTAATAAAAAAAAAAAAAATTTTTAAGCCTACAGGGATGAGGTCAGAAAAATGTTCGGCGTTCCACAAATGATCTTGATCTCAATGTTTTAAAAACCACAGAGATGATAATAGAACTTTGAAAAAACAAAACACATCTCTTCACCATAGTCCACCAAGCGTCAAGACATCAGCAGTCCAAATCAATTCCTACAAGTGCAGATATCACACACACACACTCATCTGAGACAATATCATACTGGCTTGCATGCATACTTCAGTCTTGACTCCATTCTATCAGGCTATCATTGAAAGAGTTTTACTTTCTCACTTACGGTCTCGTATGGGTCTGCCTAGACCAGGGGCAGGAAAAAAAAAGTGTAGGAAGACTGCATCAAAAATTAAAGCAATAACTGAATAAGTTACCACCTTTGGATATTACTATCCACAATATGCTGTATCAGACGGAAAGCCAGATCTGTCACATCTGATGGAATCCACCTAGTCATCCATCTGTTCTGGCACTTAGAAACAATAAATTCAAAGATCCTGTCTCCAACTACCACTGTCGGGCACATCTCAAACCTCTTCAGTTACTTTGTGCTGATGTGTAACAGCTGTCACTCAGCATTTGTGTGTATGTATGTGTGTATGCGTGTGCATGCATGTGTGTGTGTGCCTCTGTTAATCTTCAATTTAGCCATTATTCACTCACCTGTTCTTAATTTTTGCCCCCTTACACTCTAGTCCCTGTTACAAATATGCATTACATGTATTAATCTTTGTCCCTTTCCGTGTCCATGCTGTCTGTGTGTTAGAACAATGTAATATATTTTCTCTGTTTATTCATTGGCTAATAAAAAACAACCTTGTTTTAGTACGTGCAAACAGAATTGAAATCATCGGCCTGTAATACACTAATGAGTGATTTTTCAGTGCATGTTTTTGTCAGTGCCAGCTGAGGGTAAACTCATAATTGGCCCTGTTAATGAAAGCCCAAACAATGACGAGAAAGACGACAGGAAACTGAATTTATGAGCTACTTCAAAAGGCTTCAGAGGTGGATGCAGATCTCATTCTGTGATTATGGGGACTTAATCTTTACAAATTGAAGAGTGGGAGAATTGAGGCAAGCCCTATCCGTGCAGCTACAAGATCGTAAAGGCAAGATAGGAAGGATGCTTTTAGGATACATCACCAAATGGAGTCTACAAAGGTATTGTGAAGGAGAAAAATCCAGTGTGGTCAGCTTCATTTTTACACACAAAAAGGACATGGACAATGACATCACTGTTACAGCTGAACTTGGAGGGAGCGATTGTTTCACCTATTTAAGGCTATTGATTAGGCTAATATATTATATACATCTGTGAGATCTCATCCAGGCATCCACACAGCTGCTAGAAGCCATGGATCAGCGTTTTGGATGAGGGAGGAAGTGTAGGTGTCGTTTACGTGGATTACCAGAAGGCCCTTAAGTTAGTACCACACCAGAGACCGCTGGCAAGAGTGGCAGTAGTTCTCAATGGCACACACTCATTGGATGCAAACGTCATGAGTGGAACTTCACATGCAGTGTTCTTGAGCCCCTTCTGTTCATCAAAATTTTTACTAGAAATGTGATGAGTGCCATTAAAATATTCATATATTTTAAGCCAGAATCGACAGAGAGCAAGGATCAAGAGATCTGCAGAATATTCTGGACCAATTACTGAATTGGATAGACAAGGGGCAACTTCAACTAGGAGGGAAGAAATCTGAAACGGTCTGTTACGTGAAAGCAAGGGATGAGAAATAGTTAACATTTGGGAAGATGCACCTATAGTAGTGCTGACTGAAACTGCTTACCCTTCAATGAACAAGCTGCACTTGCAACAGCCAAGGCCAGCCAGACTGTTATTCTCATCCTCTAATTATTCAACAATCTGATACAGCTACCTTTTTCAGCTCTACAAGGCCCTTGTACTCACACTGCTGGAAAATAGAATCCGGACATTGTCTCTGGTAGCTGTAACTATAACAGAAAATGGCTACTTTTTTTAGCTCTACAAGTAGTAAGATAAGATAAGATAATGTTGCTTACAAGTACAAGGTGAGTTGATTTTAACGTGGTGACAGCCCTGATGTGGCCCTTTGCGGTCGGCTGGGCTATAAGCAACATTATCTTATCTTATCTTACAAGTACAAGGCCCTTGTACTCACACTGCTAGAAAATAGAATCCGGACATTGTCTATGGTAGCTGTAACTGAAAATGCTCTGCATAGAGATTGAGAATGTGCAGCAATGAGCTACAACACTAGTGGCATTCTGAATGATAAACTATTCGTATACCTGGTGAGCCTAAAAACTCTGCAACTTCCAAACTTGGAACATGCACACTGTCAAAGTGCTATGACTGAGGTCTACAAAAAAATTACATGGTTTCTATATGTCCAGCTGCAAAAGTTGCCTACAGGGGAATGCACTGATTGTTATAAGCTCCAGAAAAACTCACTGTCCATGCCTTCACGAGTCGGCTCGACAGTCATTGGAGGGACTTGCGCACCCTCTGTTCTCTAGTATGCCAAGGAAAGAGACATTACATGCCGCATTAAGTCTTCCCTACCTTCCACACATGTTGCTTAATTTGTATCGTCTTTTCAGTCAAATGCCAAACAGGCCCCCCAAGAGCCTCAAACACTGTACATGTTCATTAAAAAAAGAAAAGAAAGAGAAAGAACATCAAAGGTACAAGGGATTTGAAAAAACGATTTCATTAGATCGAAAACATGAGACGCAGACACTTCATCTAAAGCCCTGAGAGTGTCAGATTCATTTTGTTTTCTTTCTTTTCTTTTTTTAGATTTTTTTAATTACAAATTTAAACCAAAGTGGCAAAGATAGATTATTATGGTTACAATTATTATCAGTATTGTGGTGCTGCTTTTCTAGATTTTCGTATTCTTTTATTAGTTTTGTTTTTTCCTACATTCTCTTCTTCTTTCAGATCTTTTCATCAGCCAGAATGTATATGAAGTTCATCTCTGTAGTTTTTTTGCATCACCATCATAACACGGTGTGTTTGCTCAAGTTTCTCGATTTAAGTGAGTTATAGGAAATGTTTGCTGCATTCAAGATGTGGACTTCCAGCAGCCAAATGGCCTGCATTTTTGTCATTCAGTGTGTTACAACTTTGCAACAGTCCATATTTTTTATTTTCTGTCTGTGTACAGGTGCAAAATTGGTTCTTTGTATTATAATATACAGGGCTGATATAATGTCAGTGAGATGATCATCTTAGTATTATGTTGAGGCAAATGAGTATTTTGACTAATTCTATGACAACAAATACCTCAGTCTGCCGCCTAATTAGACTGACACACATAATTGAATGCTTTGCCCAAATAACCATGCATGGTTCCTGTCTCTCACACAGCTAAAATCTACTCTAGTGGAAAGGCCACTAGTTGAGGGGGTAGGGGGGGGGGGGGGGGGAGAGAGACAGGGCGAAAAGTTGACCCAATCGTGACCTGTGTACTTGTTCCTAAAAGAAAAAAGTGAATTTGAGATGCCGAAATGAATAATCTGACAGCAACGCAGGAAGGTGCTTCCAGGGTGAACATCATTGCTTACTCAAGAAATTACTCAACCCTGATACTGAGCAGTTTTTGTCG
>CM031597.1:32982979-33032979 GCA_018398815.1 Conus ventricosus | reverse complement strand
CCAACCATCAAATTAAAATGATATACTACATGCTGATAGACTCTCTTCTTTCCATCTCGGTCTCACTCTCCCCCTCTGTTTCTTTCTGTATTTGTCTGTCTGTCACTCTCTTTCTCTCGTACGATACATTCAGATGATACAATTCCGTTTTAGGCGAAGGTAAATATCACCCTTTTTTCATATGTATGAATTTAAGAATTCAAAGAGCATACTGTGAGTTACACACACTGGCATGCATGTGTGGAGAAAAGCGTGCTCATACTCACACAGGCACACAGACTGCTGTCACACACGCACGTGCGCGTGCACACACACACACACACACACACACACACACACACACACACACACACACACACACACACACACACACACACACACTCAAGCATGCAGTCCTTGGCAGTATCCGGACTATACTTAACATTGACTAAATCCCCCATGCATCATTCATATTGATCGTATGTATTCCCAAGGATTCATTGCTAGTCCACATTACCAGTATCATCAGCAGAACAGTAGGGGATCACTGCCACTGTCAGGTGATTGCTTTCTAAAGATAGGTTGGCCTTTGTGTGGGGTGGTGGTGGTGTTGTAGACAGTGGCTGGTGGGAAAAGAAAAAGGGCCAGTCTCAGTGGGGGTCTGTGCCATTAAATCTGACCTCACCTTCGCTGGTGGTCCCCTGCAGAGACGCACACTGCTAGTGACCAGGCCCTTCACTCCTGGAGTGGCAACAAGGCTGTGTTCACTGCTGGAGTTGCTTGGAAGCCTGGGGATGCTGCTGGGCAACTCCAAGCTCTTTGATTATTGCTGGTGCGATCGCCAGGCGGTTCGGGCTCCTGGGTGTGTGCACCTTTTGGCGCAGGCACACACATGCACATTCACGTAAATGCTGTTTTGTTTTGTTTTGTTCTCGTGCTTACTTGCATGCATGCACACTCATGTCTTTACTGTTCGTCATTACCATTTACCCAGTTCTTCTCTCCTACCCACCCCTTTCTCTCTGTCTATATGTCTCTCTCTCTCTCTCTCTCTCTCTCTCTCTCTCTCTCTCTCTCTCTCTCTCTCTTTCTCTCTCTCTCTCTCTCTCTTTCTTTCGCTTGTCAGTTTGTGTATCTCTCTTCATCCTCCCTCATACAGATGAAAATGCGTGCATATGCACACACACACACACACACACACACACACACACACACACACACACACACACACACACACACACACACACACACACACACACACACACACACACACACACACACGCGCGCGTGCGTGCATGCGCGCGCACGCACGCATGCGCGCGCACGCACATGCACACACAAACACATATTTGCACATGCACGCGCTCGCGCACACACACACACACACACACACACACACACACACACACACACACACACACACACACACACACATTCATGCATACACATGCTCATTCACTGGGCACCTGCCGACTCGCATGTAAGCACACACTCCCAAATGCATGCATGCAAACTCTCTCTCTCTCACACACACACACACACACACACACACACACACACACACACACACACACACACACACACACACACACACATAGAGGGAGAAACATATACACATAAGTATACAGACAGACAGATGGAAAGACATGCGTGTCTGTGAGAATGCACACACGCATGTACATGCACATGCACACACACATACTACACACACACACATGCACACACACACACACTGAAAAGCAGCGGCACAGACATGTCAGTTGGGCATTCAAGGCCTGACCAGTTTGTTGTATTAATCTTACGGCATAGTCAGACATCAGCTAAGTCTCACTGCCCACCTGTTGGCTTATTTATTTATTTCACAGTTTACAGTTATTTGGCTGTGACCTCAGTGCACTGTGCTCTCATGGCTTAGCAGGTGTTGTAAAACGTTTATAGTCTTGTCTGCACACATTGAGGTCTTTAAGAAACTAAAATTTAAACACAGGCAATTCGATCTCCATCTGTCTCCCTTAGTATGACAAACATATTCATTGTGTATACACTACACAAACCTAGTCATGTATTAGTTGTGTGTGTAAACACAGCTTTAGAAAGATAAAAGTGGTAGCGTTCTTCAGAACAGTTGGAAATGTTTTGCTGCATTTTCTTTTCGTTATAGATAACTTTTTTGCTGGCTTGTTTATGCCATTGTTTAAAAGTTTGAGGTAGCAGAGACAGAGAATGAATGAATAACTGTGAATGACTTCTTTGATTAGAAAGCCATCTGCCATGAAAAAGGTATTGCGTTTCCGTTGTACCAGGTGTTTTCTCGGTAGGGACAATAGAGTTCAGGACTAGCCAGCAAAAGCTATGGATCGGTCCCAGGTTTTCTCAAGGTAGGGGTGTGGAGAGGGTGGTGTATTTTTGCTGCCTCATGCTCTCGTCTTCCTTGCCCTCAGCCCCTTCCTCCCTGTTCACCCCTCCTGTCCTACCCTTACCTACCCATGGCATGTGTCTGGAGTGGATATCTTCTTTAGCAAAGATTGTAGCTCTGGTATGCATGATTAGAAAACAGTTTGCACTGTTAAAAGAGAGGAATCAAAAGTATTCTGAGGAAGTATCGAACTGAACTGAAAATGACAGCATAGTGGGATCAAGACACTTTGTGAGAGGGAGTGTAGCCTATGTGTTCAGGCCTTTTCTGTTTGATAAGCTGATGAGAGAGAGAGAGAAGGGGGGGGGGGGGTTAATATTTCTTTGAAAAAGATGACTGAACTAATCAACGATCAAAACTTCCCCTTTTTTTGTTGTTGTCTCCAACTGTGCCTTGTGGAGGGGGAGGGGGGGGGGATAAGGTGGGGTGGGGAGGTGTTTTTTTTGGTTGTCCTCTATGATTGGCCTTTTTGTTTACTTGCTTGTCTTTGTTCTGGAAAGTCAGCACTTTTTTTCTTCTTATGTTGTAATGCATGGCATGCCAACTTTTTTATGCAGTTTCCATTGAAACAGCAGTGTTAGGTGGGCTCAAAGCTTTCAACTTTTTTTTTATTGGAGTTTGCAATATTGGTTGAAAACAGCCACAGTCAAACAATGGAAACAGCCAGCACGCATGTTCTTGTTGACTGTTGGTTTACTGGAATAGGTCAGTAAATTGTCAGGGCAATTATTTTACTCTGGTGCCCAAAAAATCAATGTATTTGCCATTGCATGTTTTTATTAAAATAAGGGGAGGTGGGGGGGGGGGGGGGGGGGGGGGGGGGGGGGGGGGAATGGTGAGTGGGGTTTGAGTGGAGGATGGAGTGCTTGTGTGTGTGTGCATGCATTCAGTAGTGACATGAATTTGCAGGTATTCAAAACTTTGCATCTTTGTACACATATCCTAAATATATTTCTTCATATATCAAGATGTTCAGACTTCGTGCTTTTTTTTTTTTGCTTTGTTTTATTTTATTTTTTTGCTGAATCATATGCTTATGGAGTTATAGGATGTATGTTGAAAATCATTTGTAACAGTTTCATTTATAATTTTGCTAAAATTGTTTGATTTTTTTAACAACTAATGGCCTGATTCTGAACTGATTTAAGTTGTAGAATTTGTAGCTTTAAACCACAGCCAGCGTAAGCAAGCAACCTCTACAATTGCAGATTTGCCCTGACCTTTGGGGGGTGCTTCACTCGGTGAATTGTGGATGGAATATGTTCTGCAAATCAACTGTGATTCATTGACTTTGATGTTTTGGTTTCTGATTTTGATGTTTTGGTTTCTGATTTAAGCATTACACTGGTGTTGCATTTTCTGCCACTGATCTGAGTTAGCTGTGCTGTGAATTCCAGAGCCCCATATGTGCTTAAAAGTGTATCTATTCAAATTTGTAAGTGAACGGCTGGGCTATAAGCAACATTATCTTACCTAAGTGAAATACGTCACGGAGTCAGAAGTGCTAAAAAGTCACAAAGTCAGAACTGCTAAAACGTTTCTCTTCATTGCGTCATATCCGAGTTATTTACAGTTTTATGGACATTTGTTTGAAATGCAAATTCAGCCACATTTTTGTCAATGACTCGAATGAGCTGAGTAAGATTGCCTGTGGATGGTTCTTGGTCTGGTTTCATGTTTTGATTCTTGGGCTGAGTATTGTGCCTGCTGTTACATTTCATTAAGTTTTATTTGAAATACTAGTTCAGCCATTAAAAAAAAAAAGTTGTAAATGCGTAATTTGTACATCATAGGGGGAAAGAAACAACAACAACAACAACAACTTTATATTCCACGTTTCCAAAAAATGCACCATATAAAAATGTGGTGTAGAGTGTGGTTGTGTGGTCATAGTTCATGTGCCAGACAGTTTCACCTCTCTTGAATAACATAGTCAAAATAAATGCTTTGGGAGTTGGAATTGCCATGCAAGTATTCTGATCATGTTCAAATGCAAAACATTCATCATAAACAAGAAATTGCAGGTTTTTTTTTTCAAATTTGTCGCAGCTCAGCCCATCATAAAAGGTATTCACACACACACACACACACACACACACACACACACACACACACACACACACACACACACAAACATACATACATTTGAAAGTATTAATAAGACTTATTTATCTTAAATTTGTTTTTGAAATATTTCTCTCCTGAGATTTGTGTAATTTCCTGAAAACTGCTATAATTATTTTGGAACCTTTTTTGTTCTTAATTGGTTTCACATTTAAGAAATGAATAAGTGAGTAAAAGTTGTTTTAAACAGACTCTGAAATAGGCAATTTTTTTTTTTAATGAATATGTGTCCATGGGCATGTTTACCGATAACTTTTTACGGTACATGCATTTAGAAACCTTTTTATGTGGATCATTTGTAGTTTGACAGAAAACTACCAAAATTTACCAGGAAATAAGTGTTAATCACAACAGTGGAACATGACGCTTAGTAGGGCTGGATGAGTAGGTATGGGTCTTGTAAACAGCATGGAGTTTGGTGGGGTGGTGCTGTGAATTAGAGGGGATCTGGGCGAGAGAGACACCTGTTCCATTTTCTATCCACACAAGAGAGCATTGTCCAGCCCTGGGAGAGGTAAATTTTCCCCCCCAGGGAAGGAGAGGGCTTTGTGAGGGTGCCGGCAGCCTTCCTGCAGCCTCAATGCCGGTGTGGCCAGCAGGGTTGCAGTGTACTGTGAGCTGCCTGTGTGGGGGTCCCCTGGCTGTACCCCCTGCTGGGGAAGGGTGGAAGGGAAGACCGGCTCTGGTAGATCCCTCTTGTAAGTTCTTCCCCGTTTCTGCTCTCCTGCTGAGGTTGTCAGGGGGCTGACAGACTGGGGTTGAAGGCTCTGGGAGATGTTAAGGTAAAAAAAAAATAGAAAGGAAGAGGGGGGGGGGGGGGGGGGAGGAAGAAACCTGAAAGAAAAATTGACAGTACCATTGGATTGGGGGGGGGGGGGGGGGAGTTGATTTTCACTGTGCCATGACTTTTGTGGTACGTGTGTTTGGTTGAGTGGTTTTGGGTGATTATTGTCCTGGCTCCATGACTTTTGATGTTTTGGCTATGGAGGTCATCGATACCTATCTCATCTGCCCCTAATCGTAGTTAGTTGGGTTTTTTTTAATCGGTTGATAGATTTTTGTTTTCAAGACCTAAGTTAGTTGAGTTAAACAAAAAGATTTCTTGTTAAACATTGTTGGGGATATAGATTTAATGCTGTTAAACTGATTAATATCTTTCTTTTTTGTTGTTTTTTCTTTTTTTTTTTTTTTTTTTTTTTTTAGAAGGGACAAGCAGTGGGTGAGAGAGAGAGAGTGTGTGTGTGTGTGTATTAGGTTTTTTTTTGAGCCACTATTGAAACATTGACATTTATGGGAATGACGATAGAGAAATTTTGTACGGTCATAATCAGGACACAAAGTTTGTATTTTGTTCAGAAAGATACCTTACTCAGACACAGATGTGCACACATGTATTGCAGCAACACACACACACACACACAAGCGCATGCATGCACTCTCATGAGCATGTGCGCGCGCGCGCGCGCACACACACACACACACACACACACACACACACACACACACACACACACACACACACACACACACACAAATGCACAACTTCATCCTAACATGTTTTGTGCATGTAAATACATAAATGTATGTGAGTGTGACAGAGGTGAAGGGGGGGGGGGGTGTATGGGCAGGGAGAAGTAGTATGAGGAGGAGGGACGTATGAGAGTCCAGTGAGAATTTGAAATCCTTATTCACATCCCTAAGTTACATTTCCAGTTCAGGATTTCACATTCTCACTGGATATCAGAATCCAGTGAGAATTTGAAATCCTTATTCACTTCCCTAAGTTACATTTCCAGTTCTTCACTCCATACTGTCCCTACCCTCCGGCCAACTAAGAAGCCTGCAGTAGTGGTGTAAAGTAGCCACTGTAGCAACAGACTGCCACCTAATCTCTTTATACATTTAGACCTCCTCTGGGTGTCTTTCCCTCCTGGAGTCAAATCAATATTATCAGTCCCTCTGGTGGGCTGACTTGTTTGGGATTTACTCGACTCACTACTGCTGGCACAGCCCCTGCGACCCCCCACTTAGCCCCAGGAGGTGAGAAAAGACCCCCATGATCGAGGAGCTGTTATCTAATGACATTGAACCAGCTGCCTGGTTCCATTCCCCCCCCCCCCCCCCCCCCCCCACCCGAACCCCACTTACCCTTAGGCACAGACAGATCTACATTGACACACCCAGCCACCACCACCACTGGTCAGGGAACATTCTGGATTTGTGGAATGCCACAATGTCTCCTCACCATGGTTGCCGGAGGTTTAATGTCCCAAGTTTATCCCCCCACCCCTACCCCCACCCCTCCTGACTCTTTCCACCTACCCTCTACCACCTTACCCTGCTCTCTGTTGGCCTCTTCTCTCCCACCCTCCTGCCTCCTTTTCGTTGCAAAGCCCAAGGATCTTTACATTCACATGTTTAACTCGTGTTTGCTTCATGATGTTTGTTTTTTTCACAATACACACCCAACCCCCCAATCCCCACCTGCATCCCCACGTGTTTTTTTAGAAAAAGAAATAATCACCCTGCATACCGCTTGCTAAAACAGTTTTAATGATACATTACTTGTCTGTCCAACACTAATTTATGTTACAGTAGATTGGATTATTAATGTGATAAAATATAAAAAGATTTTTATTCATTATTCATGTACATCAGTTTGTTATGTCTGTAGTGGAAACAGCCCTGATGTGGCCCTCTGCGGTCGGCTGGGCTATAAGCAACATTATCTTATCTGTAGTGGAAAAGAAACCATGTAGACATAAATAAGCAGCCAGCTTGGGACTGCCACCTCCAACTTAGAAGTGTAGAATTGGCAGTTAGTGGGGCTTAAAATCCTCTACCTTTCAGTAGAAATCCACCATTGGAAACACATTCTGCTGTCAAAGAAAAAAAAATGCCTGAAAGACGTTCAAAATTTCAGGATAACTGCGAAAAGCAAAGTGTGTTACCCAGATTTGAACAATGAGAACACCGTATGGTTAAAAGCCTAAAAAGTAAAATGTGCATGAAGAGTGTCTGGTTGGAACACCTTGTCATTATATGCCGAAATATATTCATCTTTGTCTTTCTCATTTGTCAGTAGAAGCTCGATGATTCACCTGTATGGCTTGTGCCAGCTCATTACAGTACACAGTTTTTCCCCATTTCTCTTACAACTGGATGATTGCCTCCAGAAATGCTGATGCCAGAGGGGGTTGAGGAAATTAGGGAGGGTGGGTGGGTGCTTTGGTGATTCTGTCCCCACCTTCCGGAAGTTCTGCATTGGTAATTTCCTCTTTCCTGTGTCACTCCTTGTGATGTGACTTTTTTTTCCTTCTTTTATTTCGTTTTTAATAATTTATCTTTCTTTTTATTGTTCTCAACAATCTATTCTCTCTTTGGTCCAGAAAGTATTTGTTTATATATGAATATGTATTTTATAATCTGTTGACTAGACAAGAGTGCTCACTATCCACAATAGACAGTAGCCGTCCAATTTTGGCTTTGTGTGTGTGTGTGTGTGTGTGTGTGTGTGTGTGTGTGGGGTGTGTGTGTGTGTGCTCTTTTTTGTTTACTGAGAGGGAAAAATTGAAAAGAATTACACGGAACGGTTGGCATACTCAGCACAATTTGCTTTAAGTTTGATCCACCATGAGAATGTCAATATTTTAACTGCCATGTCACTAATTAAGATTTATAGATATTGTCATCATTATTCTTTATCAGGATGGGATTTTTTGTTCCTCTTTTGTTAATAGCCCTGAAGAGGTCCTGTATGGTTGGTTGAACCACAAGAATAAAACAGCTGAATGATGACTACATGATTAGATGCTATGTTTCTATCAGCTGTGTTTTAGGGTGCAGATGTACTATTTGGTGGTTTTAGATCAAAGTGAATGGATACATTTACTCCCACCTTGGGCATAACGAGTTATGCTGTTGATAGCAACATTGTGTCACTGCACTTTCTCACGCTACATGCATACCCCACTGTAGAGATCTTCAGAATCTACCCTTTGAAAGAGCCGCGAATGCAGCTGGCTCATTGGATACCATGAGTGCCCACCATGTTTAATTGTGTTCACAATAGCACAGTACTACAGTAGTTATGCCAGGTAGTTATATTTCTAAACGGCATGGAGTTAAGGGGATAATAAGTCACCAGATTGGCAAATACACCAGTGTTTCTGTCCTAGACAGTGTTGGGAAGGATGTCGCATGAACAATATGAATGTAAAATTAAACTTTACCAGATGGGGGGGGGGGGGGGGGGGGAGGGGAACTTCGGAAAACCAAAAAGATGTATGCTCTAAGGAAGTATCACTTGTCCGCTATGAGCAATCAGCTGCAAAGAAAATAATGTGGCTACGTTTACTGCACAATTAGCAGGAGTGATTTTTGCATCTTTTTTTTTTTCTTCTTTCTATTTTTATAAAGTACTACGGATAATATTTTAGAAATTTGTTGAGTTACTGAAAGTGTAAAAGGACTGTGGGTGTTTCACGTAATATCCTCAGAGGTTACACTTTTCACTCAAGGATCACACTTTTCAGCTTGCATTGATATTACACATAGGTCTCTTAGGGGGTATACAGGTATGTGTAAATAACATTGATTTTAATTTCTGTATTTCATTTTTAATTCTTTTTGGTGTCTAGAAAGTTGCAAATTCGAGAAAAACTTAAGGACTGTAGTGGAGAAAGGTAAGGTAAGGTAATGTTGCTTATAGCCCAGCTGACCGCAAAGGGCCACATCAGCCTGATCAGGGCTGTCACCACGTTAGTAATGGAGAAAGCTCTGAGATCAATTAGGAGAGGGTAAGAGGTGTCGAGAGTTAGGATGAAGAGGATAGGCTCACCTTATAACAGGTGAAACTGCACTGACAAAACAAGACAACAACAGCAACAAAAGCATTTCAATCAAGCACAGGACGCTTCTTTCTTTCTTTCACTTTCTTTACTTTTTTTTTTTTTCTTTTGGCAGCTATGGTGTTTCTTCTCTTTTCTTTTTTTATTTTTTTTTTCTTTTTTTATTTTTTTTTATAGATTTGGAAGTTCTTATAGTGCGTGCCCCTTCCTATTTTCTTTCTTCTTGTTTTTTTTTTAACCCAGCAGGGTGGGGTTAATGAGTTTGGATGAGAGAAAGGGTTACCAAATACTGATTCACTACTCTGTCCCACCACATTCATCCATCCTGCAATCTACCATTACCAAATACTGATTCACTACTCTGTCCCACCACATTCATCCATCCTGCAATCTACCATTACCAAATACTGATTCACTACTCTGTCCCACCACATTCATCCATCCTGCAATCTACCATTACCAAATACTGATTCACTACTCTGTCCCACCACATTCATCCATCCTGCAATCTACCATTACCAAATACTGATTCACTACTCTGTCCCACCACATTCATCCATCCTGCAATCTACCCTTGGCAGCACATAAAAGGAAAACCAGTGTGAAGTTTAAAGGTCTGCTGTCTATGTCCACAGGTTAGGAGGACCAGACCCTTTAGACTACATTAGCATGTACTCAAACCCTGGGGACCCTGCACGCCAGATTTCTCCGCATTGGCACTACATTACGTTTGGCTTCTCCGACCTTCATGGGGATGGCAGAGTGCATGAGTGAGTAGTTGGTCACCTTTGTGACTTTTTTTTTCATTTTCAGTTATATGACAGTTACAGAGGTACATATGGGTTTTGTTACTGTGTATCCCCCCCCCCCCCCCCCCCCCCCCCCCCCCCCCCCCCCCCCCCCCCCCCCCCCCCCCCCCCACAGGATTGTGAATTGTTATATGTATCTCCAGTCAAAGTGGCGTTGGGTATGTAGTTTTGTGGTTTAAACGATTTGAAAAAAAACAAAGTTTTTCTTCTGTATCATATGTTTCCTTGGTATTCATTTTATATGTAATGATTGTTTGTGTGCTTGTATTTTTCTTTCCTTTTTTCCATTTGACTTTTTTCATTTATTGTTTGTTTCATAGTAGTAACTATAATAAAAAAAAGTTTATGATAGTAAGACAGTTTTCTTGGATGAATCTCTGTGTTGAATCTTTGTTTGCTGCATCAGTTTCATTGTCACTGTAAGGATTTTAAGAAACTCACAAAAAAAGAAGGTTTGTAAGGTAAACAGGAAATGGCGGTGATGGGGATTGGTTAAAAGTTACAGCAACAACAACCACAAGGGATGCTGGCATGGCTACAAACAGTAGGTGGTGTTTTGTTGCAGCACGGGGGGTGGCACGGATGGACCCAGTGGGTTTGGCTTTGAGCTGAGCATGCGTCTAAAGAGAGAACCAGAGGAGACCAACCCACCCACCTGGCCTGCAGCTCTCATGCAGGCGCTGGCCAGATATGTCTTTCAGTCTGGTCAGTGTGCTCAACTGCCTTTTTGTATGAGCATGTGTGTTTTGGCGCAGGTGTGTTATTTAGTGCAGGCATATGACTTGTCGGGTTTTCAGCAATTTCATGTGTGTAGTGTATATGTGGTGTTTTGTTTTGTTTGTTTTTATTTTTTTCTTTCTTTAGTGCTTTGGAGAGCACATCTGTTTGTTTGTTGTTGTTTTTTATTTTCTTGGAGAAAGAAACATACAAAATGTGTAAAGAACCAAGATTGAAGTTTTGGTGGATGCGTACATCGGAACAGTTATTTTGCCAGTTGGATCAGGTAAAGTAGATGTATAGAGTGTGAACGTTTTGAGAGCAGAAAAAATTGGTGAAAGTGGGATGGGGACAGGGTGATGTAGAATGCTGCCCATTTGTCATATTAGTATATGAGTGACACTGATTCTTCTGTGACAGTGTAGTGTCCCTTCTGTTGCCTCATTGAATAAATTGAGTCTGAACATCAGTCTGCATTGTAGGCCAGTATCATCTTCATCTTGCCACAATTTTCGAGTGGGTGGAATGACAAGAATTAAATGAAAAGCAGACAAGAATAGGAAAAAAAACCCAAATGTTTCATAAGATCAGATTCTGATCAATTATTAGTTTTCTATTGCTTTGTTTTTTGTTTTGGTTTTTTTCAGAAAATTGTCCAGCTGTTTGTTCGTTTGTTTTCTCTTTTCTCTTTTTTAAGATTGTCTTCAGTTTGCTTGAGAATTTTACAGGTTGAGAATGGGATTTATGATCTTAGGCAAGCCATTGATGATATATCCACAAATAAGAGTTTTACGAAAACATATAGAGAGTGTGCTATCTGGAATAGTCAGCGTTAAGTTGGTGACAGTTATTCACCTCAAGGTATTTGTCTATGTACAGAAAACGTGTTATGTAGTGGGGATCATGTGTCATGGCACACACCTCTGGATGGAACAGAGTCCAGAATACAGCACATGTTGATGACAGAAGACGCTCAACTGCAGCCGATCACTACTCCATTTGGAACAGTTAATTTTATTCAGGTATGGTGGAACATTGTCAAGTTAATTGTAGTTGGACCTTTAAAGTTTAAACATACAGTTGATGTTTATGATGATTGGAGAATTGTAGGGGTTGATTCTGTGTTCGGATGTGATGAAGAATGGTAGAATTAATTCTATGAAAATTTTGGTGGGAAATGGTAAGGTTAACTCTTTGTTCAAATGAGGCGGAGAATTTTAAATGTAAATCTGTGTTCAGGTGTTGTGTTGCTAACGGTGACTCTTGTTTTCAGATATGATGAATTGTAGAGCTAATTTTACGTTCATGTATAATGAAGAATAATAGTTAATTTTTATGTTCAGGTATGGTTGGGAATTGTACGCTTAAATTTGTTAGGTCTGTTAAAAGTACAGTATACCGACAGCATGCATGGCTGAACAGATACGCACTGCAGACGCAGTTCAGTTTGAAATTGCCATTGTTGGAATGGACACTTCTGCACATAACATTTTGTTGTTGTGATTATCCTGTACTGGTTTGAATAGACACAATGGCACATATGTGACCCGCCACTATGAAACCAGTCTTAACTCGCACGGCCTACTTCACGGCCACAGCTGAAAATAGCTGGTGAGGGTCTACCTGGGGCATTTTGACTTTTTTGCAGAAATGTGTTCCTTACACCCTAAACTTGCACATGGCACTATCCATTTGCTCCAAAACAACCAATACATCAGTTAAAATTGAGATTTAAAAGCCTAACCTCGAATCAAAATGAACTTCTTTTAACGCAAAATGACCCATTTTCACTCTCTTAAAACTTAACGCAACCCTTACAGAACCCACCGTTCGAAAGCGTGTGTGACGCTTTCCCAGTTTCTCTGTGTGTCATCTAAAAATAAGTATGGTAAAAAGTAAGATGCCGTTGCTAAGGAAAATATGCTGAAGATGATAGCAAAAACTTAGGAAGTCGTTTTCTCAAAAAGACCGTCGCCACAGTAACCCATTTCAAATGACCATAACTTTCTTAATTTTTGCCCTGTAGCGTTCATTTTTATATCAAATTAATCTTATTTTTTGCCCTATAGCGTTCGTTTTATATCAAATTAATCAGAAAAATCTGTGGATTTTACATATATGTATATCTCAGAACTTTCAAAAATCGAGTTAAGACTGGTTTCGTGGTGGAAGATCACATATATACTAATGGTGTTGTCCTGCACATAATTAAGTTATTATTGTCTGGCATGTACATGTTATTGTCGTCACACATATTGGTGATATTATGGTCTTTCACTTGTTTGCATAGACACATTGGTATATGCATGTATATGATGTACATACTGTCTTTGTTATCTTCACTCGTTTGCATCGTAGAAACATTGTTATTTACGTAATGTAGTTGCTGTTATCCTGCTCTTGATTGCAGAGACACATTGACATGCTCATACTGTTATTATTCTGCAAAGTACATGTATATGTTGACATATACACATACTCATACTGTTGTTATTATTCTGCATAGTACATATACATGTTAACACATGCATGATTTCGTTGTTATTATCCTGTACTTGTTTGCTTAGACATGGACATACATACTGTTGTTGTTATTATCCTGCACATGTTTCCAGAGACGTATTAGCACATGTGTACAGACTGTTGTTGTTATCCTCTTCATATGCATCCTGTTGTTGTTGTTCTCATCCATCGGCCCCTCCTCTTTCTCATCATTAGTATTGTCGTTTTCAGATTGTGGGTGTGTGTGAAGAAGAGCTGAAGGCAGCACAACACTGGAATGGTCCTGGAGTCATTGAGCTGCTCCGATCAAAGCCAACGTCAGTATTCAAACAAACAAACAAACAAAATGGAGAAGGATGAAAAAAAAAAAGTTTGATGTGAATCATACTTAGTCTGTCATTCTGTTACAGTGTTTGCCTTTTCCTTTTTTTCTTTTTTTAAATTTTGTGATGTAGTTTCAAATCATTTTCTTCTCACTAAGTGCAGGAAGATGATTGTAACTGCAGACCTGTGAAGAACATTTTTGGTGTATATTTTTATTGCCTTTCATGACGATTATACTTAATACACCTCTTCGCCAAAGAATACATCAAATGAAAATGTGTAGTGTGTTCAGAGTTTGAATTTAAAAGTTTTTGTTGTTGTTTTTTTACCTTTCTTTGTTAATGGTTTCACAATTACTGTGTTTGAAAATTGTCATGCTTTAAATGTAGATAATATTATTACTGTAATTGTGCTTAACCCCTTCGCTGCTATCATATTTTGCTAAGTCCCATGCTAAGAAATTTTTTAGAAAAACACAAAAATCGCGCCTATGCTTTTCATTTGCTTATAATTCAGAAGATATTGAAGATAGCTACATAAAAGTATATATCAAATGAAAGGATCGAATGAAGAATCTGTTTGTAACAATAACAAAATGGAATGATATACTAGAATGACACATGACCTCCTTGAAATGCAATACAAAAAAATGAAAAAAATCAATCATGTTATTAGGTGATGCTGGAGCTCACAGCAGTTCATATCACATTTTGTATTGAAGATTTACAGTGTTCAATGATCCAGGAAGCAGTGTCCAGTCACAACATAGCACAGTCTAGCCACACAAAGAATGAAAGGCATTTATCTCCCAGTTTCGGTTGCCTGTAGAATTCCGAAAAACACAATCACGCCAATGACTTTCATTTGCTTATAGTTCAGAAGATAGCTACATAAAAGTTATATCATATGAAAGGAAAATAAATGAAAAATCTGTTTGTAACAAAATATAATGAAATGGTATGCCAGAATGTCACATGAACTCCTTGAAACGTAATATAAAGAAATGAAGAAGTCAATCATGATCTAATCAGATGATGCTGACCTCACAGCAGTTTATAGCACACTTTGTGTTGGAGTTATACAGTGCACAAAGACCCATGAAGCAGTGTCCAGCCACACCACACCACAGCCTAGCCACACAAAGAACGAAAGGTGTGTAGATCTCCCAGTTTCAATCACCAGTAGAAACACTGAGTGTGATAGTTCCGGAAGCAGTCTTCCAAACACAATCCTGGTTTGCTGGGGCAGTCTGGGCAGTAATACCTGGTGTCTTTCCTCTGCCCTTTCTTCCAGCAGACACGGCACCTCTTTGACGGCCGTGCTTTATGTTGGGTAGGGGGCAGCACACCGATGAAGTGTCGAGCACACAACCTGACAGCATGGTCGTCCTCAGCATTAGCTGGATCTTTGTCACCAAAAATCATCTCATTCATGACTTCTTTCTGGAAGTCAAGGAAGGAGCTGCTGTGACCATCCTTCCTGAACACAATGTGTGTATTCTGCATCCATCACCAGCAGGTCCAGCAACAGGCCCAGCACCAGCAGGTCCAGGCTGAATATAATCTCCATGCTGCATCAGCCTAGCTGTAACACATTGAAAGCAAGAGTCCAATTTTCCACAGAAATATTTCAGGAAATAAAAAGAAAATGTACCACACACACACACACACACGCACACACACACACACACACACACACACACACACACACACACACACACAGTGTAAACAAGCCACACCCCCTTCTGTTAGTCCAATAAAACTCAAATAAACAGCACACAAAATCACTTCAAAATGATAACATTTTTTTGTATCTACTCTTGCTTTCAGTTTATGAAAATATTCACAAACACATACACACTATAAGCGAACAAACATACACAAACTGAAATTGGGTCATTAGCATGCCACGCCCCCTTTTTCATCAAGCAAACACTGCAAACAATCCAATGAGTTATGCTTCTGAACAAGTAACTTCACTGCAACATTGTTTAGATCAGTGTTATTTATCACTGTGTGCTTTCTGTTTTCTAGAAAAAGTATCAACACACACACACACACACACACTCACACACATACACACACACATTTCCCCCTACTCCCACCCTGCCCCTCACACGAACACACACAGGGCATAGTGGAAGAGTTGTATGAAACACTTGTGAACCACAAGCAAACCAAACACACTCAGTGTGACTGAGAGCGAGCGAGTGAGCGACTGACACTGGCACACCAGCCCAACGCCTTGAAAGTCGGTCAAGCACACTGGTCATTGATACTGGCTCGCTCGCTGACGCGGCCCCGATCAGCGGTACAGACATACAATACACACACTTGGTTGTTCTGTTCACAATTATACTGAAAAGAAAAGCAACACCATTGTGTTATAAAATTGAACGAATCTCTCAAATACACTCACCTGCGTCTTGAATGATTGGATCTCCATGCTCTGAGTCTGACTCAGACGACGAGTCATTCAACAAAACTTCTTCCACTTCCAGATCAAACTCTGGGTCGTTTGCATCAACTTCACGAAGTTCGATGCCAGCTGGATCAAAATCTTCATCTCCACTATCTTCATCTCGGTAAATTTTGTCAATAACCTCTGCAACTGTATACCTTCGTCGTGGGGCAGCCATGGCTTTGAATACTGAAAGTAGGACTTCACAGTACCTTGCTGATCGATCGTCATAAATTATGTAAATGAACCAATTATCTTGAACAAGTGGTACACCAAAAGCAAAGAGTGATCAAGGGAGCTTATCAAACCATAAATAGTGGGATTTTCGGCAATGCTGGATGAAACAGAAAGAGTGTTGAATCATGACAAACAATGTTCGTCAACAGCGCATTGCGGACGGCACTTTTCATGACGGACACTGTACGTCAACAGCGCAGTGAAGAGGTTAATACAAGTAGTCACACAAACACACGCACACACACACACACGCGCGCATGCACACACACACACACACACACACACACACACACAACACACACACACACACACACACACACACAAACACATGAGCAAGAACAATATTTATTCCTTTTTGGGGTATGGAGGAAGGGTGAGTTTAAAGCAACAGCAGGAAAAGGAAAACAAACAAGCCAAAATGAAACAGATTGCTAGTCAATGCTGACATAGACCAACAATTTACAACACTTGAGATAATCGGATATACTTTGACAATAGAAGCATTTGTTTTTGATTAGTAGAAGACATCATTTGACAAAAATTATAGACAGATTTGGGATAGAGAAATCTTTTTGGCAAACATGCGTTGCGCAAAGTACTGTATAATGAACATTTCATGACAAAATGAAATTCATCACCTATTGCAGACATGTCACATTTATTACATTACCTTTCTTCTTTTGGAATAGCAAATAGACTGCTTTAATTGATAATTTATGATTAGAACATCTAAATTTGATAAGAGGGTAAATATAGATATCTCACACACACACACACAAACGCACGCACGCACACGCACGCACGCACTCACACAACACACACACACACACACACACACACACACACACACACACACACCAAAAACCAGTAGCTTGTTCATTTCCAGATGGTGATGATTTTTATTGATGCACTGATGATCTGAGAAATGCAGCCAAAGATCTACAGTGTCTTAATAACGAGTCTTGGGGAACTAACAACATCAAATAAAAAAGTGTTTGACAAGTCCAATACAGACGTCAACCACAGTCTGTTGATATGTGAAACCTTGGCTCATAGCACCGTGCCATGACAGGTGGTGATAATTCTAAGGGAGGACACCCTTGTCTGTTGCAGGGCGGGAGGACCGTGGCTGGTGACAGATATGCGACGAGGTGAAACGATCTTTGAACTTGATCCACATCTACAGGTTAGTTCATTTGTATGTAGGTCCCGAGGCAGAACTTGTCACACATCCTTGAGCATTTCGTGTATTTTTGCTGTCTTTGACACTCATTTTATGTTTAACTCGTTTCAGATAACAGATAAACTAACGAGGTAACTCAATATAGGGACTGTAGTCCCAATTTGAGGACAAATCCAGTTATTTTCAGTGAGGACAGGTTTTCTTGCTCTTCTCCTTTGTACAACTTTTTTTTTCACAATATTGAATTTGTGATGTCACTGCAGAGAACTTTTTTTACAGTTAATTTTATACTGTGCACTGGTTTTCTGTTGTTATTTTTTTCTGAGGCCACAGGATTGAATTTGTTTAGGCAACTGAACCACAAATGGGTTAATAATGTTGTTATGTCCAAGGTTGTAGTTTTGTCAAGCACACATCAAAGTTGTTACAGAAAGGTAAATCTATATGAGCACCAGTACACCAGTAAGTTTTTTTTTTTTTAAGACATATACTACAGTTCAGTCAGGTGACACTGGGAAGTACTGTAAAATTTGAAGTGGAACTGTACAAAGTGCAGTTGAATGCAGGATGCACTTCTTGATTTAAAGTACAAGTAAGACTTTTCTGAATGCAGGGTGGACCAGTTTAATTGCAAAGGGGACAAGCATACAGCAGAGGCTATGCCCACATGCTGATGCTGAAGTTCTTTCACTGTTGGGGCAAGAATTGATTGTTATGTCAAAATACATAAAAGAAAAGTTGTGTTGTAAAACTCGAAACAATATTAGAAAAAAAAAGTGTTGCCATGATGAGACCTGACCCAAGTATGCACCTGACTTGAGACTGGGATGAAATCATGAAAATGACCATTTATATCCATTTTCATATAAAAAGGCCATCTTGGCTTTTGCTGGGGAGGGTAAGTCAAAGTTATATTTCCTTATTTTCAAACTACCATTTATTATTATTGTTGTTGTTGTAGTTGAGAGTACTTATGGAGACCAAGCTCCGAGCGCTTTACAATCCATGCTGTCATTTACACAAGAGGCTGTCTACCTGGGCAGAGCCAGCTGAAGAGCTGCCTGTTGATGCTACATTCAGTCGTTTATTGTGTCATTCAGTCAAATGTCAGTCACATAGGTTTTCACCCATTCTTTATTTTTTACAGAGAGTGCATGCTATGAGAATACAAACTGTCATTGAGGATGCTTAGAAGATTTGAAAATAGAAAAAAATACAGAACGAAAATCTTCAGTGCTATGAGAATACTTTTCATTCTTACTAACAAGCTAAATTGGTCATCTCTTCCAAAAGTTGGTGATGAGATTTTATGGATGTACAAGATGTTGCATGCACATTCACACACAGAACCTTGGTGGATTGCCTCATTTGAAGGGCTTTTTGAGAAATGGAATGGGGTGGGGACCAATAAAAACTCTGAGGGGAAAAGCCGTGTACTGAAACCGCCCAGCAATTCCAGGATCACCTGTCCAGCGCTCTACCATCTGAGCTAGTCCAGCCCACTTTTAATTCTAACTCAGAATGACCTCTTAACTTGCTGCTTTGTATCTTTTCTTAACGTTGTGATTTGAATTCTGCACTATACACACTGTATGCTTCAGCAGCAGTTGAGAGCTTTCATGATGAAAGTGCATGTGATGCTTGTGATTTTGCCTGATCTTTGTGTCAGTCAGTGTAAGTGTTGACATGTAGTGTGCCCATAGGCTGTATTAAAAAAAAAGAAGTGCAAAATGGTAATGCATGAAAATGTAAGTGAATAGAGAAGAGGCATGTTACGATGTTGGTTAGAAAGTGTGCATTGGACAAATCAGTATTTGGAGTTTAAGTCCTTTAGGTCATTGGAAATAAAGATTCCTGAATATGCAGCTTGCAGACAGCACAGCCTCTTTAGTGGGTTGCGTCCTGTGGACTGCTGCTATTAGGACTGCATGCTGTGGAACGGCACTGGTGTTACAGAGGTGGGGGTGAGGTGATGGAATGCATGGGAATGGTGCCTGAGGATGAATGTGTAGCAGGAAAAACATGGTGTCTCATTGTGTGTTTACAGGATCGGGTAGAACAGGGTATAGAACAGGAAGGGTCCAACCTGAGTGGTGTCAGCAGTCGATGTTCTTGGGACGAACCAGGTGAAAATGATAGCCACAGTATCTACAGTGAAGAGGATAAGGAAAACAACCGCACACGGGACAGGAGGGGCAGTCATGACTCAGACAGGAGGCAAATCACAGACAGTGGTAAGTTCGAAAGACTCAGCAAGCCATCTTGGGAGCACAGGTTGTGTGCGCTTTTGTTTGTAATCATGTACATGTTTGTTGTTTCCGGTTTTATCGATACATATTTCATGGAAGCTGCCGTCATCAGAAGAAGCCTGAAAAGCTAATGAAGAGTATGAACTCCACGTGCATATCACTGTTGTTTCTTCAGTATTTTATATATAGATGTTTTTGCACCTAATGTTTAAAGATTCATTCCCTAAGTACAGATCAGAGTGCAGTCCACAATCATAGACGCATGTAACAAGTAAGTGGTTATTTCATATTCTCAGTCACATGTACAGATAATAATGTTAGGGGTGAAATAGCTTTACAAAAAGACCAGTACAAAGTCGCGCAACAAACCTGCATACAGCAGCACAAGGATAAAAATCTGATATAAGAATTAAGAAAAAAAACCCTAGAAGATCATTGCAGAAGTGTGTGTGTGTGTGTGTGTGTTATGTCAGTTTCTGCTTTTTGTGAATGTAATAATTCTCAGTAATTTGTATTGGCTTATACAAGTTAAGAAAATGGAAAAGCATGTACAAAAAACAGTTTAAAATTTCTCATCTTAATTGTTTTGTTATTTTTCTTTTAATTTTTTTTCTTTCAGTTTTGCCTGTCTGTGCTTGATTAATAGTTGGTTATCATCATAACTATAGTCCATTATCAGATCTGTGCTTGATTAATAGTTGGTTATCATCATAACTATAGTCCATTATCAGATCTGTGCTTGATTAATAGTTGGTTATCATCATAACTATAGTCTATTATCAGATCTGTGCTTGATTAATAGTTGGTTATCATCATAACTATAGTCCATTATCAGATCTGTGCTTGATTAATAGTTGGTTATCATCATAACTATAGTCCATTATCAGATCTGTGCTTGATTAATAGTTGGTTATCATCATAACTATAGTCCATTATCAGATCTGTGCTTGATTAATAGTTGGTTATCATCATAACTATAGTCCATTATCAGATCTGTGCTTGATTAATAGTTGGCTATCATCATAACTATAGTCCATTATCAGATCTGTGCTTGATTAATAGTTGGTTATCATCATAACTATAGTCCATTATCAGATCTGTGCTTGATTAATAGTTGGTTATCATCATAACTATAGTCCATTATCAGATCTGTGCTTGATTAATAGTTGGTTATCATCATAACTATAGTCCATTATCAGATCTGTGCTTGATTAATAGTTGGTTATCATCATAACTATAGTCCATTATCAGATCTGTGCTTGATTAATAGTTGGTTATCATCATAACTATAGTCCATTATCAGATCTGTGCTTGATTAATAGTTGGTTATCATCATAACTATAGTCCATTATCAGATCTGTGCTTGATTAATAGTTGGTTATCATCATAACTATAGTCCATTATCAGATATTCCAAAAACAGAAAATTCTCCAGATTTAAGGGATAAAAAGAAAACTTGACGGAAAACTACCAAAGTTGTCCTCTGTTTGATGATACATAATGATTAATACTTAGAGAGAGAAGTTGGGGGAGGGGGGGGGGGGGGGGGTGCTAGGAAGATTTGGCATACTGGGGCAATATGCTTTCATTTAAGAGTCAGCAAGTCAACAATCTGTGGGGTAATATGCTTTCATTTAAGAGTCATCAAGTTAACAATCTGGTAGTAGTTTAAGACTTCTTATGATGACTGGGGCTATTTGCTTTCATTTCAGAGTCAGAGCAGATCAAAACAGCTCTGAAGAAAGGCTTAAGCAATACACGAACCAACGTTCAGTCCACTGATGGAAATGACAATGAGCAGCAGTAAGTATACTGACTGAACACATCCTGGTAGTGCATTGTATTAGACCACTTGTACAGATTTAAGAGAACCCCCCCCCCTCCCTCCCCCCCCCCCCCCCCCCCCCCCCCCAATGTTGCTGCTGTTTTTAATATTCTGTCTTATTTTTTCTTGGGGTTGTTAGGTATAATGTAATGAAAGATTTTAGAATTGAATTCTGATGGCATTATGTGTGCATCACAGTAAATTAATGTGTTTGAGACGTTATTCCATGAAGTATGAATTGAGTAGGGATGTAGGTTTCTTCTGAATCAGTTCTGCTTATCAGTTAGCTGATCATAAGATTGATAGGGTCATGTAATGATAAGATTGATTGGGTCATGTAATGATAAGATTGATTGGGTCATGTAATGATAGTCTGTTCATCTATGTTCATAGCTTTAGACTCTGGATTAACAGTGATCATTTTTAGCCCTGATGTGGCCCTTTGCGGTCGGCTGGGCTATAAGCAACATTATCTTATCTTGTTGAAAATCTATGGGTCAAATGGCCCACTGTGACCAACTTCTATGGGCCATTTCCAAATTTTATGGGTCATTCTAAAATGGAACCAAACAGATGAAAAAGCACACAACAACTGAAAACACACACACACACACACACACACACACACACACACACAGAAAAACGGCAACGCGCACATAACTTTTCGTGTGTGAAAAGCGCTCCAAAATGAGGCTCTGGGGTAGACGAAAGATTGCTTCTGATTGGGCAGACCAGACCGCCTGATTATAGTCTCATCCAATGACATTTTACGTCACATTAGCTGTTGCTGGGTAGCAGACGAATTTTGTTGGGGAGTCTACAGACTGTGAGAGCACAGCACTCTGTGTCGAAACTTTATAACGATGCGCCGATCGGCGCACAGCTTAAGATTTTGATGGGTCATTTTTTTTTATTTATGCGCCAGTGGCGCAAGGCGCGGACATAAAATGATCACTGGATTAATGTACAGGGTTCATACCATGTCCTGGAAGTCTGGAAAAGTCTTGGAAAATTTGCTTTTACCCAGCAGGGTTTGGAAAAGTCATGAAATTTCCAGATTGCTGATCATTTGTCAAGTGTTGGGGGTTCAAGCGAAGTGACAATCACCAAAAAACTTCTTGCTTATGCAGCCAGTGCTAAATCAAGATACAATTCGTATTTGGCAGAACAGAGAGAAGAACAGGAGAAAAAAGAGGCTGCAGGGAAGAGAAAGGCAATGCTTGATGAACTTGAAGAAGTGAAAGCAAAGAAGAGAAAACTGGAAATTTGTGTCAAAGACCTGCTTAAGTCTGCTGATGAGTTTGCTGAGAAAGCAGAAAGAACACAAAACTTCACCTTCATAGCAAAGTCAAATGCTCTCTGTAGATCTGCTAAGGACAAGACAGCTGAAGTTTCTGTTCTTGAGGCCCAGATAAATGAGAAAGTGGAAGAAATCAAAAAGTAAAACTGGGATCAAGATACATTTTCAGGTGTGAATGGAATAGTGTAAATTTTACATTACATCTAAATGGCTACTCTTTGCATGGTAAAGGAACTGTGACTGTTAAATGATAGTGTGATTCAAGTGCTGGCAGTGTGAGCAAAGAAGAGGAAACTGGAAATTTGTGTGAAAGACCTGCTTAAGTCTGATCAGTGAGAAAGTGGAAGAAATCAAAAAGTAAAACTGGGATCAAGATACATTTTCAGGTGTGAGTGGAATTGTGTAAATTTTAAATTTTACATCTAATGGTAAAGGAACTGTGACTGTGAATGATAGTGTGATTCAAGTGCTGGTAGTGTGACCATGATTCATTGATTGGTAAGTGAATTGTTCATTCTGTTGTGTTCACTTGCATTTGTGTGCATGAGTGTGTGTGTATATAAATATTATGTATGTGTGAGTGTGTGTGTGTGTGTGTGTGAAGCGTGCATATATAATATGAAGGTTGAGGGGTGCCGGGTGAGTGGGAGGTGAGATGGGGGGGGTTGTCCTGGATTTTGGTCCTGGAAAAATATTGCCGAGGTCTTGAAAAGGTATGGAAAAAGTATGGAATTTTGTTTTGACTAATTGGTATGAACCCTGAATGTATTATTGTAGTATCATATGCTAAGGTCAGCAATTAAAAGAAAAACTACAAACAGAAGATAACAGAACAAAACAATATCAAAAGTTTATACGCACACGCACACACACACACACACACACACACACACACACACACACACACACACACACACACACACACGCACAAATATACATGCACACAATAAAGTGCGCAAGGTGAATGACACTTCTTTTTTCCTCAAAGTAATAAAGCATTTGAGACCAGCAGTATATTTTCAGTATTCAAACAGGTAAAAAGTCTTGTTTGAGTGAAGGACAGTCAGTTGTGTTCAATTGCCAATTTGTTATTACATGTTTTTAATTGAGAACCAGGGAATGCTGGAATCAAGCAAGCTTGGTTAACTTCCATAAAGCAGAACCATTATATAACAAATTCTGTTTTACTTATCATAAAAAGTGTTTCTAGCAGTAGACATTGGACAAGTAAAAAAAAAAAACATCACAGAGTATGAGGCATCAATCATTGCAGAAGGTCAGGTCATTATGAGGAAGGAGCAGTTGTAGAGAGAGGTGATTAATGAAAGTTCTGCTTTAAGTGCAAAACAAGGAAATCTAAAGAGTGAAGAAAAAAACAATTATCAGGTTTATTTCTGTCGTCTGTTGATTAATGAAAGTTCTGCTTTAAGTGCAAAACAAGGAAATCAAAAGAGTGAAGAAGAAAAAAAACAATCATCGCATTTATTTCTGTCGTCTGTTCTTTGTTTGATGGTATGTCTTTTCATTTGTTTACTTATTTGTTTTTGCTTAGATAATGGTCAGTGGATGCCCAAACAAGGGAGGGAGAGATTTATTGTGGTTTTCAAAAGTTAATTATGAAAGTTAAATCATGTTGTTGTTTTTTTTCTTCTGTAGACGGCAGCGTCAGTCCCGCAAAGAGTCATTTGACAGTGCCACAAGCTCAGAAGGCCCTACAGAACTGATCAGAACCCGCACTCTGGAGTCAGTTCACCTCAAGTTTAACCTGGAAGCTGGCTCACTGTTACCACTGGCTCTCAGGTAAATTTCTCCACGTTATTTTTGATTGTCCATGTTCCATGTTTCCTGTGTGCTCAACGTAGGAACTATTTTGTTGACTGGAGCTTGTCTGTGGCTGTGTACGTACATCAATGTTACAGATAAACCCATTGTTTGTGATAGAATGTTTAGGATAGCCAGAGGCAGATGTGATTTCAAAAAATCTGAAAAATGTTTATGTTGATGTGTGATTTCAAATAATCTGAAAAACATTCATGTTGATGTGATTTCAGATAATCTGAAAAATGTTTATGTTGATGAAATTTCAGATAATCCGAAAACGTTCATGTTGATGTGATTTCAAATAATCTGAAAAATGTTTATGTTGATAATATGAGTTTCTGTTGCTTTAATCAGAAACTTGGAAAATCAGATAAATAATACAATAAATGTATTTGTTTTTGTTGTGAAGTTAGTGTGTTCGATATGATATCAGTAAGTTTTCTTTTGTCAGTCATACTGTTCGCATTTCTAATTGACTGCTTAACCATCTCTGTCAATATATGTTTGCAGTAAGTAACATGATGTCTGTTGTATGATACAACAGATAGGCATGTTTGTGAGTTGTTGTCATTGCATTTTACACAACTTCTTTAACGCAGGGGACGATTAAAGCACGGTCGTCATTTCACATTCAAAAGCGTGATGAACGATGTAGCCGTCACGCTAGTGTCGCCAAGTGTGGTGGGCTCCATCGCTGATGAGGAACATCCGTTTGCTGCCCACGGTACCTGGCTGCAAGTTCTGATTCGTGACGACTTTCTGGAGGAAATGATTTCAGACCTGGAGGAACTAGCCTACCCTGAAGAGGTGAGGATTGGGTCCAGGTCACTGACTTTACAAGGTGGGGAAGGGGGAAGACCTGCAGGCTAAGGAGGTGAAAGGGATGTCATGTTGAAAAGAATTTCTGTAGACTGATGAATTAAATAGGAGGTGTAAGAGACTGAGTTGAGGGAGGACAAATGTCCTTGGAAAGTAGATGAAAAAGAAGTCTGTAGACCAAATTGAAAAGGTTTCATATAGAGTTAAATGGGATGTCTGGTAGATTCAGTTGAGGAGGATGTCCTACAAACTCAGTTGAAGAGGATGTTCTGTGAATCAGTGTAGAAAGGATATCTAGTAGATGTGATAAGAAGAATATTCTATAGACTGGTTTAAAAAGGCTGACAGGTGGATGTAGAATGTCCAGTGGGAAAAGATGAAAAGGATGTCCTGTAGACCGAGCCAAAGAGGTTCACTGTTGGACTGAGTAAAGGAGGATGCTCTGTGAAATGATGTTCTGTAAACTAAGTTGAAAAGGATAGTCTGTAAACCGAGTTGAAAAGGATAATACGCAAACTAAGTTGAAAAAATGTTTTGTAGATGGAGTTCAGAAAAATATTCTGCAGATGAAGTTGAGAAGGATGTACCATCTCAGTAAACTAAATAGAAAAGAATATTGTAGAGACTAAGTTGTAGAGACTAAGTTGAAAAGGGTCTTCTGTAGGCGTATTTGTTAAGAAGAATGTCATTAAATTTTGTCCAAGAGATTGAGTCAAGAAGAATTTTATGTATACCAGTAATCTGAATAGACTGCCTTTTAGACTGATTAAATGAGGATGGCCTTTACACAGACTAAATGAGAAAGATGTAACCCTGTATACTGAATAGGTGAGAAATATGTCCTGTAGACTATTGAGGTGAGAAGTGTCCTGTACACTACTGAGAAGAGATGGATATCCAGTTGACCAGTGAAGAATACCATGTACACTATTGAGTGGAGAAGGATGTCCAGTAGGCTCATTTGTTGCGTAGGATATTCTGCAGACTGCTGAGTTGCGATGTTTGCACTGTGAATTGATAAGGAGGAAATTTCGTGTCAGCTGGTGAATATAAATGCTAGTCTGTAATTCAACTCCCTTTAGGAAATGAATTTGTAAGTTGTTCGAGGCAGGATTCATTTTTGTGTTATTCTGCCTTTTATGTGACATGAACATAGTTGGGATAAAGAGTATTTAATATTTGTAATGCTTTGTTTTGTTTTAATGCTAAACACAACCAATACAAATTGTGACCCTTCTTTTTCAGATTATGTGTCCCCGAACATTCAGCTGGCCTGAGCGCAGGCTGTGTATTACAATTCTGGCCAATGAGAGCTAATCCAGTCTGTCCGGCTCATCCCGACGTCATCTTGTGGCTGATCGTAGAAGCAACGAGCTGTTGATTCTCCTGCAGCATGGCCATCATCGTCATCATCATCATCATCATCGTCATCGTCATGGACATTGCGACGTTGGCAATCCATTATTGTCAGAATGTCCCCCACATCATGTGGGTTCTCTGCCTTGGTGGACGAGGAGAATCTGGACGTGGGCTGTCGGCGTGACTTGTACCTCTTGAAAGATGGAGGACAGATCTGCAAATAACGTGATGACTTGGCTGATTCATGACGCTGGTGTGTTGAACTGAGTCGCTGTTGTGTGGGGGTGGGGGAGAGGGGGGCATTGGTGGGTGGGGGAGGGGACGGGAGGGTTAAAGGGAGGAAGGTGTGGGGATTTTGTCGTGTTTTATTTTGTGTGCATGAAAAGAGTGTGTGAGACTGGAGGAGAGTCACTGTATTTGTATTATCGTATTAAGATGTGTGACCTTGCTGTGTAATATGATGGTTGCACAACTGATAAAGGAGCCATAGCATTTTACAGTAGGTTTAGACATCGAACACAAACCATATCAGAGGCAGACTGTTGTCTTTTACCCATCTCGCTGTCATCAGTTTGACATTACTTCAGACTGTGTTTCGTTACAGTCATTGTACTTAATCCACTCTTCGACTCTGCCCTGCTGACCACAACCAGACACGGCTCCCTGTAGAAGCTTAACGACAGAAGATATTACACTTCAAATATGAGGATTGCACTTAAGTGTTAATGTGTGGTCGATTGATGATTCAAAATGATCTTTTCTGTTTTATAGATGTGAATTTTTTAATGAAATGTTAGTCATATTAGAAGTTTATCTGTTCTGCAAGAACAGAAAATGTTTGTCTATTCACAGGACACTTTGCTCTGAATCCTATCAACTTTGTGTGCTTCAGAACATTGGATGAGATGATTATGTTGTTACCTAGTGTAATCACCTGCCATTGACGAGTAGTGTAATGTTGAATACTCAAATGGTGGTTCAGAAGAAGTGCTTGGATTTCTGTCTGCTTCTGTTATCACTAGACACAACTCTTATGCACAAACATGCGCGCGCGCACACACACACACACACACACACACGCACGCGCGCGCACACGCACGCACACACGCACACACACACACACACACAGAGGTTTGTGCAGAAACACTCATGCATGCACATTTGCGCACATGGATGCACACATACTCACTTCTTACTGACAGAAAATATTTTAATGTCGGATGAATCTTGGATTGTATTGACAAACATACACGATTCACGCACACCTTCCTGCAAGTGGAGGTGTTTTGCTTTGTGATTTGTTCTTCTCGTTAATGCCTTTTAGAGAAATGTTCCATGTGAATATGATATATGAACGAGTTGACGGTTGCAGATTGTTTTCTTTTGAGGGATGGTGGTGGTGGTGGTGTCTTTCTCTCCTTTGGTGGGAGAAGGAGAGCTGGTTTTTGTTTGTTTTTGATTTTGTGGGTTTATGAATTAAATTGTGTGTGTCCAGGTTGTGCAATACATTCATTGTTCCTTTGACTCTGTGTGTCTGTTCACCCCTCCCACCCCACCCCCTCTATCCCCACTGCTTCCTCTACTACCTGCTCTACTGTTTCTTCACCAAGTGAAGGTAAACGAAATGCCTACTTTTTCATATCTGTAAGATTCTTTTGTACATACTTTTTCCCAGTTTTGTAACCTTTGTATTCTCTGTTACGACATGACCACTCAAGCCTGCACATTTTTTTCTTTTTGTTCAGACATTGAAAAGTGAACTTAATTCACAGGAGCAAATTTTTGTAGCTCTCACATATGAGTAGCAGCATCTTGTGTGCAGAGAGAAGTTGAGCATTGGTCGAATCATGAAAAATAGATTTGATGTACATATATTGTAAGTATATGGCATGTGGAAGATTAACTGCTTTAATTGTCTGATGCATTATCTTTCTGACGACTGTGTATCATAAAAGTTGCTGCAAAAGAGGACTTTGTAAAATGAGTGAAAGACAGTGTGAAAAACTCTTTCATTTAACACAAAATGGTGAGGTTTGTTTCTCACTCATTCTGACAGGATATATGTCACAGTACAGGAAGGTGAAATTAAAGGTAATGAAATAATATTGAAACAGCAGTGAACTAAGTATTTCATCGTAATTTTTTTTTCAACAGTATTGCATGAACATCATGACTAAAGAATTATTTCCTCACAGAATACTACAGATTTTTTCCCCCATAATGTTTCTGTAACTTTTTTGTTTCCAAAAACATCCAACAAAATTGAAGTCGGTTCCTTTTTTTTTTTAAATTCATGCAAAGAAAATTACATTTCAACCGTATCAGATTTTGAGTAAAAATCTAAAGGTGAATGTAGCTTGATGTTAATGTGCTGTTTTTGTATTGGTCATATTTATAACTGACCATTGTTGTCTTTTGTCCTTTTCCAGTAAACGCAAAATCCATCTGTAACCCTGAAGGTGAATGGTCTTCTTTTAAATCACTGCCTGTGAAGTTTAAAGCGAGTGCAGTTGCATCTACATAGTCTACATTGATTGATGAACTGTGGTTATCGATTCAAGGGAATTGAATGTCCACAATCATATTGAATAGCCAGTCACCTATTACTGCCATTATCTGTTGACCTTAACACCTGCTGAGAAATTTTGTTTCTTCATTTCATAGAGATGCATCGAAACATGTTCACAGTGGTGGTACCTTTTGCAAACACTGCTGTCCTCAGATGGTGTGTCTTAATACTCAAAGCTTCCCAATAACCCCATATGGGAACGAAATGTAAGGTCGGTCAAGAACAAAGGGATATAGAAGTTGAGTGGAATATGGTGGAACAGTCATTAAAAGGTTAAGCATTTCCTTTCTGAACACATGATCCAAATCTACAGGTACTGCTTAAGGTGGTAGTGTTAGCCACATGTAGGATGGAAACAACTTAGCACTGTTAGAATGGTAAAGTATGATAGCAAGAAAAAACAGAAAAGACAGAACAAGAAATTTACAGAAGCATCTTGTTCAGTCTTGGCCACAGAATGAGGGAACAGAAACTGAAATGTGCATTAATTCAGAGGTGTTGAGGTTGCACTGGTGGGTCTTAGTACTGCATTCCATGCAAAATTCAGCAAAACAAAGATAGTAAATTGACTGTAGCTTGCATTTACTTTGACATGCTAACTATATGACGATACTCATGATCACTTGATTAGAACAATTCTACATTACATCCATAGGTTTGGTACAACATTGTTGCGTCCCTTCTGTCCATCAGACTTGTTACCTTTCTGTCTTGGGAGCTTTGAATTCTTCATTCTGTGTTCTGTTACCTTTCTGTCTTGGGAGCTTTGAATTCTTCATTCTGTGTTCTCATCTGCAGTTACTCTTTGCACAGAAGAATGTGTTGGGGAAGAGGGATAGTGTTGCGGCCTGCTTGTAATATGCACTCCCAGATTTGGCTTGTGACATTGGGTAGATATGTGTAGTTTGATGTGTTAAATTTGAAGTATTAGCATGGACTGTGAAGTTGTTGTGAGTGTGTGTGTGTGTGTGTGTGTGTGTGTGTGTGTGTGTGTGTGTGTGTGTGGCATGTGTGTGTGTGTGGTGCGTGCGTGCATGTGTGTGTGTGTGCGTGCGTGCGTGCACGTGCATGCTTATAATCCTGTGTGCACTTGTGACAGCATGCATTTTTCAAAGTGACATATACTAGTAACAGGTGTATGTATTTCTCAGGCCTGATGGATGCTAGGAAACATGTTGAAAGAAAGCAGAGTGCAGCCCTGGCCTGTAGCCTTGGTCCAGAATGAAACTTCAGAGTTCTGTGGCCCTACATGCCCTGCTGTCATAACGACATAAATGACCTCAGTTTCAATTTCTTCTCCCCGTACATTTCTGTTGATGTGTTGGTGCCAAACTCGTAAGAGCTTGCAAGTTTGGTGGATGTGTTGAGGCCTGTCTGTGAGGATGCTCACTTGTGCTGAACAAGGCAGTTATTGTCAGGCAGCTTGAAACCAGTTGTCCCACGTGTTGGATCAGAACATGCACCACTAAACACCAAAGTGACAGGAACCTGAGGAAGTGTAGGATCTCCTCTGAAAGGTTCTTTTGTGAAACTCAGTATTGACTGCTCCTAGAGGACTTGGATGCAAAGGCTGCAGTGGAATGAGTTTTTGTTAGAGGGTATGGCAGGAAAGAGTGAGGAGAGTGAGAAAAATGCCTGGCAGAATGTATGGAAGGTGAGACGGACCCCAAAAGTTCTGACTACAGCTTGCAAGATTGCACTGTGTGTGTGAGACCAGTCCATGTCATTATACTGATCATTGTACAAAAAAAAAAAAATTGGGGAAGAAACAGGGTTTGAGTTTCTTCCGCTTTTTTGTGTGGTTTTACACTGAACTAGCACTTGATGTGTATCATCATATGGGAATCATCATATTCTTATAACAAACAACTTTTTATCATCAGCCACTGCAGTATGCTAAGATTGTTGTAAGAATACTCGCTGTTTTGAAAAGCCTGCGCACAATAAGAAAGAAGAATCTATATGATCATCAGAAAGGATGGGATTACAATGTAATTAGTGAGCAAGGACAGAATCTCTGTCATACATCTGATTGTCATTGTGTTTTTCAAAGTCCACTTCTTTTTTTTTATAGAAAATCTCTCGCATCAATAATCTGATTGTCAGTCTGTTCTTGTTCATTTCTCTGTTGCTCCATTGTTTCCTGAAAATCTCTTCGGAGAAGGTCAAGATTGTCGGCCGATTTTTAGTGCAAGTATTGTCATCATGTTCTCCTAGATAGGGCAACTTGTTTAAAAAATTTCTCTATTATCGGTCTGATTTTTATTTGGTTTTTCTCAATAAGGCCATTCTATCCTAAAAATCTCTCCGTGACGAGTCTGATCATCATCTTATTCTTTTGAATAGTCTATTCTTTATGAAAATCTGTGTGATTTTCATCTTGTACTTCTCGGTGGTCCACTTCTTTTCCAGCCATCTGCGCCTCGTTCCTGCTCTCTTCAAAGCACATGAGGTTTGATTGACAGCTTTAATTCAGTCACGTTTAAAAGATGGAGGTTCATTGAAACACGTAATTGCTCTGTTAGTGTTGGATCTGTACTTGCAGTAGGTGTTTGTTGTACAGGTGTGTATTTAAGAATGTCTGAAATGATTCATTCGTAATGAGTGTTGTATAAAAACAGACCCCTTTCCTCATCCCTTTCCTGTTCTTTTCCAGACCCTGTCCTTTGTATATATTTTCAAACTTCTTGTAATGGTGACGGAGCAAGCGAGTGTTTCAGAAACAGGGGAGAGAGTGTGTGTTCATGCATGTGTGTTTACACAAAGAGAGAATGAATTGCAAGTGTTGCGTGCATTGAGAATAAAGACAATATTGTATTTTGACCATTAGGAGAAAAAGAAAAGATTTCTCATTGAATCACTAGATTGTTGTTGACTTGGTTATACACATCATGTGACAATTGGTTTCATTCTCTGTATTGGATGAGTTTTTTTGTTTGCTGTTAAAGAGGTGCCCATGGGATATTAGCCTTGATTGCCATTCTGCAGAATGTTTGGCTGTAATGCAGCATCAGGCCTTTCCATTTCACTGTCGGTGTGACAAGGTTATCACCATGTTGTGTTTTCCATGGTCTCAATTTGCAGTGAATGTTGAGTTCTGCCATAGGACCAATGTCCCAAGCTACCCTATCTTAGGTTAGTGGAAGGGACTCGTTAACTCTGTCTGAATCCAAAGAGTAAAACATGCATCCATAGACTGTCACCAGCAGTATGTTCTCCACATATTGTTTTAAAGGTTTGAAACATTGATTTTGAAGCATTGTTTGAAATTACCATTTCACCAACAATTTATCATCATGAATTATTTGTTTTTTGAAGAAATAGAGGGATTATTTTTACCTTCAAAATCCAGACTTTGTCATTTACTCAGTTTGTACATTGATGGTTTTCTTTTCCCCTGCTTATTTTGTGTGTGCATGTGTCGGAGGAGACATTGAAGTCCCCTATTTGTAGACTGGAACAGGTCGCCCTGCAGCCAGTCGAAGGCATTGTACTGATGAATCACCATGAACAGAACAACAGCTGTATGTTTTATGTTGTCATGTATTTAGTATGTGGAGATTGTTAATGTGCTTTCTGTCTTTGACAAAATGCTGTCCCTGAGGGAAAGAATGAAGAGCATCTGTCCCAGCATGTGATTAAAATCTGCTAACATGCCTTGTATTGTCTGGATGAGTTGCTGCTTTCTTGTTTCTTCAGTCTTTATCTCTTTACTGTGATGTGTGAAAGGTAGATAGTCCGCCTGCCTTGGTGATTCTTATGTCATTATATCCGCCTCATCAAAGAACCATCTACTGTGGTGCGTATGTAAATGTCAAAGACTCGCAGGTAGAAGATCATGGATTTGATTCCTATCAGAGGTATTTTTGTTTATGAGATTTTGGGGCCCCAGATTTGGGGCCCTGGCCGCTTCTTCACCAGAGTTGATTGTGCTATGGGTGTAATGGGAATTCTGGAATCATATTGTCGAGTAGCATACACTCATTAGATGTGTTTTTTGATAGTGTTTCTTAGATTTCCCGAGCCTGCAGGTTTTGTATTTCTTTGGCCTGGTTGATGCCAGGACAAATCATACAAGGAAGAAATGAGCACAGCTCTGTCTGTTCTCTAACCAGAATGAAATTTCATAGCATCATTATCACGGGTCGTCCCGGTTGATGATCATATGAATTAAAAAAAAAAATTTTAATGCCACAAATTCTGTTGCCCTTAATGCCTTGCTGTTTTGGTGACTCAGTTTCGTTTTCATCACTCGTCACTTTGTAGCAAAGTGCCTGGAAGTTCACGGGACTTCTCTGGATGGACATAATGGGATCTTTCAGCTGGGGATGCTCATACTTGCAGGCTCTGTGACTACGCAGTTATTGTGGTCAGTAGGGGCTTCGAGATGGTGACTCATCAATGTTGGATCAGAATAGGCAGCATGAATGGCGCTACAGATCACGCCGAGCTTCGAGTTTCAAATAATATTTCACTCGAGAGAGTCCAGGCTTGTTTTGCTGGATGCTGTTCAAGAGTGTCTTTGACTACAGTGAGCATGTCAGTTTTTGCAGCCCAAAGAGTCTCCAGGAAAACTGGAAGAGGTTTCTGATGGGGTAATCTTAGGTTTTCTTTTTGCTTCTTTTCTTTGCAGACTCTGTTCTGTTTTCAGCTGTACCCAGAGCTGCTCTAGCTCTTTTGCGTCCGATTCCTCAGGCAGCCTTCAACTGGTTCTTGAGAGTCCTCTTTTTCATTGGGATGTTGTCCATCTCTTTCTGCCATCGAGATTTTTTAGTTGTAGTCTTCAACTTTGACGGTTTTACTCCTTACATGTCTGTTGCGCAAACAGTGTCTCTAAATATAGCTGATTTTTGCTCAGTGTGCTGTTTCCTATTTACGCATCCGCTTTTTGGGCTTTTTCGTCTAATATCTCCCATTCCCCTCAATCTCGTACCCTTGGAAATGCAAGGTGAGGTTTTGGCATTTGGCATCGAGAGCTTATAATATACAACATCTCTTCTCAATAGTCACAGTGAATGTCCTTGGCATTGTGACTTGAATCGTGGCCTTAGGAATCTGACTTATCTTCTAACGAAGTATGCTGCGGTTCATTCAACGGACTCTTCATACATCCCTTTTTCGTCCTGTGGTTCTTCATGCCATGTTTGGCGGATACCTGCGTTCAACAGACACATGGACACTGTTGCTCAGTTTCACCAATAACTCTGAAAGGAAAAAGAAAATACTGTCAATTCCCACGTAACACCGTTTGGTCCCAAACAGATTTGTAGACCTATCCCAGCAAGCCACCAGTTCAAATCCGATCTTGGGTACCGCCCTTATTCAGCTTACCCACCATCACCACAACCAACCAACCCCCCCCCCCACCCCCCCCCCCCCCCTCCCAATACCATCTTGCAGTTTTGCTGAAGCCACGACAAGAGATCCAGTGGAATGGTGTCTTGATTTAAAAAGGAAGAAATAAAGCACCTACGCACGCAGAAAAAGTCTGACATCATTTCTGCAGATTGGCTGTTGTTTATATACACATTTTATATGGTTTTAATTCCTACGACTACTTCGAGACGCGAGCATGTGCGCACGCGTGTGTGTGTATATGTGAGGGGTGATGGTGGATATAACCAAATATATACCCGGCAGAGGAAGAACTTGCAGCAGGGCAGGACTTGAGAACGTGTTGGCAGGGGAATCGATGGTGGTCAGAGGTCAAGTATGCGCACCTAGTAGCTGGACTGGTAGAGGGTATTATGTTTGAAACGACTGTTTGAAAACATGCTGATATTTCAGTTGTATTCTTCAGTTTTTGAGGATAATGATACTAACACTATTTATTGGTTTTAAAATTCATTTCGGTAACGCTGCGATTTCCAACTCGACTCATTCAACCAACTCTCTCTCTCTCTCTCTCTCTCTCTCTCCTCCTCTCCTCTCTCTTCCTCTCTCTCTCTCTCTCTCTCTGTGTCTCTCTCTCCTCTTTCTCTCTCTCTCCTCTCTCTCTCTCTCTCCTCTCTCCACTCTCTCTCTCTCTCTCTCTCTGTGAATTAATCTGAAACATTCCTTTCACTTCACATTTCAGTTCTCTCTGGACATTTAAGTTTTGCATTTAAGCGATGCTTTCAGTCCTGCGTTTACATTATCAAGCAGAGCTATGATAATTCCTTTACTCCTAGCAAGAACGAGGACGAAAACACTACCAGATTAGGAATTAGAAAAAACGTATCCTGGCAAGTATCAACTGCTTCTGCTTAGCCTGCAGTTATTTTGTTTCTATCTACAAAATCATAAATTCGGAAGTGAAAGATACTGTCGCTTTCTCCTGTGCATGCGTATCATTCCGCTCCCGATCATAATTTATTTCGCCATTCCATTTTGATTTGTTGGCAATCGGCGCTAAGTGAGCTCTATCTGCTATGTTGATGGCCTGAGGAATGGAGTGGGGGGGGGGGGGGTGTTCACCATATCATCACCACCACGCCCCACCCCCCCTTTTACCCCCCCACCCCCCACACACACACACACACACTGATTGGAGTCGGTATGACGGCCGGTTCTCGCAGCAGGGGTCTACCTCTATGTCATCAGTCGCCATGGTAACCGCTCACTTGGTTGGTCTGTGGAAGAATGACGTGCTTGGAGCTAAGGGGGTCTCTTTTAATTAGCCTTTTGCCTCATTAGTTTCTTCAGAGGTCTTTTGCGATCTGAAGTATGATTTTTTTAATTTATTTTTTTTTAAATTACAATCCTCTACAACTCTACACAACGCCTGAGAAATGCTGATTGTACCTCGCAGACAGTAAGCATATGGAGAGTGATCAGACAAGAACATCACTTCGCCAAGAAACCCAATTCCTCCAAAAGAGTAGGCTACACTAAGGCAGCTAGAATCTGGGTTTAATCCTCCAGCTCTGTACTGCTGCGCTGAACACAGTGATGCGGACATGGCAGCCTACAAGCAACGGATGGAAGTCCCAGCCTACTTCGGTGGATTGAATTTCAGGGTTAAAAAGGTCAGATCCCTAAATGCTAGAGCAGCATAGTTATCACTCAGACCGATCCTCAGCATTCAGGCACAAGATTACCGATTACTCGCTAAAAGAACCTGTGGACACACGACCATTTCGACAAAAGCCAGGTTGCAGAAACTGAAATGTGCATTAATTCAGAGGTGTTTGAGGTTGCACTGGTGGGTCTTAGTACTGCATTCCATGCAAAATTCAGCAAAACAAAGATAGTAAATTGACTGTAGCTTGCAATTTACTTTGACATGCTAACTATATGACGATACTCATGATCACTTGATTAGAACAATTCTACATTACATCCATAGGTTTGGTACAACATTGTTGCGTCCCTTCTGTCCATCAGACTTGTTACCTTTCTGTCTTGGGAGCTTTGAATTCTTCATTCTGTGTTCTGTTACCTTTCTGTCTTGGGAGCTTTGAATTCTTCATTCTGTGTTCTCATCTGCAGTTACTCTTTGCACAGAAGAAGTGTTGGGAAGAGGGGATAGTGTTGCGGCCTGCTTGTAATATGCACTCCCAATTTGGCTTGTGACATTGGGTAGATATGTGTAGTTTGATGTGTTAAATTTGAAGTATTAGCATGGACTGTGAAGTTGTTGTGAGTGTGTGTGTGTGTGTGTGTGTGTGTGTGTGGTGTGTGCAGTGTGTGTGTGTGGTGCGTGCGTGCATGTGTGTGTGTGTGCGTGCGTGCGTGCACGTGCATGCTTATAATCCTGTGTGCACTGTGACAGCATGCATTTTTCAAAGTGACATATACTAGTAACAGGTGTATGTATTCTCAGGCCTGATGGATGCTAGAAACATGTTGAAAGAAAGCAGAGTGCAGCCCTGGCCTGTAGCCTTGGTCCAGAATGAAACTCAGAGTTCTGTGGCCCTACATGCCCTGCTGTCATAAACGACATAAATGACCTCAGTTTCAATTTCTTCTCCCCGTACATTCTGTTGATGTGTTGGTGCCAAACTCGTAAAGCTTGCAAGTTTGGTGGATGTGTTGAGGCCTTCTGTGAGGATGCTCACTTGTGCTGAACAAGGCAGTTATTGTCAGGCAGCTTGAAACCAGTTGTCCCACGTGTTGGATCAGAACATGCACCACTAAACACCAAAGTGACAGGAACCTGAGGAAGTGTAGGATCTCCCTGAAAGGTTCTTTTGTGAAACTCAGTATTGACTGCTCCTAGAGGACTTGGATGCAAAGGCTGCAGTGGAAATGAGTTTTTGTTAGAGGGTATGGCAGGAAAGAGTGAGGAAGTGAGAAAAATGCCTGGCAGAATGTATGGAAGGTGAGACGGACCCCAAAAGTTCTGACTACAGCTTGCAAGATTGCACTGTGTGTGTGAGACCAGTCCATGTCATTATACTGATCATTGTACAAAAAAAAAAAAATTGGGGAAGAAACAGGGTTTGAGTTTCTTCCGCTTTTTGTGTGGTTTTACACTGAACTAGCACTTGATGTGTATCATCATATGGGAATCATCATATTCTTATAACAAACAACTTTTTATCATCAGCCACTGCAGTATGGCTAAGATTGTTGTAAGAATACTCGCTGTTTTGAAAAGCCTGCGCACAATAAGAAAGAAGAATCTATATGATCATCAGAAAGGATGGATTACAATGTAATTAGTGAGCAAGGACAGGAATCTCTGTCATACATCTGATTGTCATTGTGTTTTTCAAAGTCCACTTCTTTTTTTTTTATAGAAAATCTCTCGCATCAATAATCTGATTGTCAGTCTGTTCTTGTTCATTTCTCTTGTTGCTCCATTGTTTCCTGAAAATCTCTTCGAGAAGGTCAAGATTGTCGCCGATTTTTAGTGCAAGTATTGTCATCATGTTCTCCTAGATAGGGCAACTTGTTTAAAAAATTTCTCTATTATCGTCTGATTTTTATTTGGTTTTTCTCAATAAGGCCATTCTATCCTAAAAATCTCTCCGTGACGAGTCTGAACATCATCTTATTCTTTTGAATAGTCTATTCTTTATGAAAATCTGTGTGATTTTCATCTGTACTTCTCGGTGGTCCACTTCTTTTCCAGCCATCTGCGCCTCGTTCCTGCTCTCTTCAAAGCACATGAGGTTTGATTGACAGCTTTAATTCAGTCACGTTTAAAAGATGGAGGTTCATTGAAACACGTAATTGGCTCGTTAGTGTTGGATCTGTACTTGCAGTAGTGTTTTGTTGTACAGGTTGTATTTAAGAATGTCTGAAATGATTCATTCGTAATGAGTGTTGTATAAAAACAGACCCCTTTCCTCATCCCTTTCCTGTTCTTTTCCAGACCCTGTCCTTTGTATATATTTTCAAACTTCTTGTAATGGTGACGGAGCAAGCGAGTGTTTCAGAAACAGGGGAGAGAGTGTGTGTTCATGCATGTGTGTTTACACAAAGAGAGAATGAATTGCAAGTGTTGCGTGCATTGAGAATAAAGACAATATTGTATTTTGACCATTAGAGAAAAAAGAAAAGATTTCTCATTGGAAATCACTGTAGATTTGTTGTTGACTTGGTTATACACATCATGTGACAATTGGTTTCATTCTCTGTATTGGATGAGTTTTTTTTGTTTGCTGTTAAAGAGGTGCCCATGGGATATTAGCCTTGATTGCCATTCTGCAGAATGTTTGGCTGTAATGCAGCATCAGCCTTTCCATTTCACTGTCGGTGTGACAAGGTTATCACCATGTTTGTGTTTTCCATGGTCTCAATTTGCAGTGAATGTTGAGTTCTGCCATAGGACCAATGTCCCAAGCTACCCTATCTTAGGTTTAGTGAAGGACTCGTTAACTCTGTGCTGAATCCAAAGAGTAAAACATGCATCCATAGACTGTCACCAGCAGGTATGTTCTCCACATATTGTTTAAAGGTTTGAAACATTGATTTTGAAGCATTGTTTGAAATTACCATTTCACCAACAATTTATCATCATGAATTATTTGTTTTTTGAAGAAATAGAGGGATTATTTTTACCTTCAAAATCCAGACTTTGTCATTTACTCAGTTTGTACATTGATGGTTTTTCTTTTCCCCTGCTTATTTTGTGTGTGCATGTGTTCGGAGGAGACATTGAAGTCCTGTATTTGTAGACTGGAACAGGTCGCCCTGCAGCCAGTCGAAGGCATTGTACTGATGAATCACCATGAACAGAACAACAGCTGTATGTTTTATGTTGTCATGTATTTAGTATGTGGAGATTGTTAATGTGCTTTCTGTCTTGACAAAATGCTGTCCCTGAGGGAAAGAATGAAGAGCATCTGTCCCAGCATGTGATTAAAATCTGCTAACATGCCTTGTATTGTCTGGATGAGTTGCTGCTTTCTTTGTTTCTTCAGTCTTTATCTCTTTACTGTGATGTGTGAAAGGTAGATAGTCCGCCTGCCTTGGTGATTCTTATGTCATTATATCCGCCTCATCAAAGAACCATCTACTGTGGTGCGTATGTAAATGTCAAAGACTCGCAGGGTAGAAGATCATGGATTTGATTCCTATCAGAGGTATTTTTGTTTATGAGATTTTGGGGGCCCCAGATTTGGGGCCCTGGCCGCTTCTTCACCAGAGTTGATTGTGCTATGGGGTGTAATGGGAATTCTGGAATCATATTGTCGAGTAGCATACACTCATTAGATGTGTTTTTGATAGTGTTTCTTAGATTCCCGAGCCTGCAGGTTTTGTATTTCTTTGGCCTGGTTGATGCCAGGACAAATCATACAAGGAAGAAAATGAGCACAGCTCTGTCTGTTCTCTAACCAGAATGAAATTTCATAGCATCATTATCAACGGGGTCGTCCCGGTTGATGATCATATGAATTAAAAAAAAAAAAATTTTAATGCCACAAATTCTGTTGCCCTTAATGCCTTGCTGTTTTGGTGACTCAGTTTCGTTTTCATCACTCGTCACTTTGTAGCAAAGTGCCTGGAAGTTCACGGGGACTTCTCTGGATGGACATAATGGGATCTTTCAGCTGGGATGCTCATACTTGCAGGCTCTGTGACTACGCAGTTATTGTGGTCAGTAGGGGGCTTCGGAGAATGGTGACTCATCAATGTTGGATCAGAATAGGCAGCATGAATGGCGCTACAGATCACGCCGAGCTTCGAGTTTCAAATAATATTTCACTCGAGAGAGTCCAGGCTTGTTTTGCTGGGATGCTGTTCAAGATGTCTTTGACTACAGTGAGCATGTCAGTTTTGCAGCCCAAAGAGTCTCCAGAAAACTGAAGAGGTTTCTGATGGTGTAATCTTAGGTTTTCTTTTTGCTTCTTTTTCTTTGCAGACTCTGTTCTGTTTTCAGCTGTACCCAGAGCTGCTCTAGCTCTTTTGCGTCCGATTCTCAGGCAGCCTTCAACTGTTCTTGAGAGTCCTCTTTTTCATTGGGATGTTGTCCATCTCTTTCTGCCATCGAGATTTTTTAGTTGTAGTCTTTCAACTTTGACGGTTTTACTCCTTACATGTCTGTTGCGCAAACAGTGTCTCTAAATATAGCTGATTTTTGCTCAGTGTGCTGTTTCCTATTTACGCATCCGCTTTTTGGCTTTTTTCGTCTAATATCTCCCATTCCCCTCAATCTCGTACCCTTGGGAAATGCAAGGTGAGGTTTTTGGCATTTGGCATCGAGAGCTTATACAACATTCTCTTCTCAATAGTCACAGTGAATGTCCTTGGCAATTGTGACTTGAATCGTGGCCTTAGGAATCTGACTTATCTTCTAACGAAGTATGCTGCGGTTCATTCAACGGACTCTTCATACATCCCTTTTTCGTCCTGTGGTTCTTCATGCCATGTTTGGCGATACCTGCGTTCAACAGACACATGGACACTGTTGCTCAGTTTCACCAATAACTCTGAAAGGAAAAAGAAAATACTGTCAATTCCCACGTAACACCGTTTGGTCCCAAACAGATTTGTAGACCTATCCCAGCAAGCCACCAGTTCAAATCCGATCTTGGGTACCGCCCTTATTCAGCTTACCCACCATCACCACAACCAACCAACCCCCCCCCCCCCCCCCCCCCTCCCAATACCATCTTGCAGTTTTGCTGAAGCCACGACAAGAGATCCAGTGGAATGGTGTCTTGATTTAAAAAGGAAGAAATAAAGCACCTACGCACGCAGAAAAAGTCTGACATCATTTCTGCAGATTGGCTGTTGTTTATATACACATTTTATATGGTTTTAATTCCTACGACTACTTCGAGACGCGAGCATGTGCGCACGCGTGTGTGTGTATATGTGAGGGGTGATGGTGGATATAACCAAATATATACCCGGGCAGAGGAAGAACTTGCAGCAGGGCAGGACTTGAGAACGTGTTGGCAGGGGAATCGGATGGTGGTCAGAGGTCAAGTATGCGCACCTAGTAGCTGGACTGGTAGAGGGGTATTATGTTTGAAACGACTGTTTGAAAACAGTGCTGATATTTCAGTTGTATTCTTCAGTTTTTGAGGATAATGATACTAACACTATTTATTGGTTTTAAAATTCATTTCGGTAACGCTGCGATTTCCAACTCGACTCATTCAACCAACTCTCTCTCCTCTCTCTCTCTCTCCTCTCTCTCTCTCTCTCTCTGTGTCTCTCTCTCTCTTTCTCTCTCTCTCTCCTCTCTCCTCTCTCTCTCTCTCTCTCTCTCTCTCTCTCTCTCTCTCTCTCTCTGTGAATTAATCTGAAACATTCCTTTCACTTCACATTTCAGTTCTCTCTGGACATTTAAGTTTTGCATTTAAGCGATGCTTTCAGTCTTGCGTTTACATTATCAAGCAGAGCTATGATAATTCCTTTACTCCTAGCAAGAACGAGGACGAAAACACTACCAGATTAGGAATTAGAAAAAAACGTATCCTGGCAAGTATCAACTGCTTCTGCTTAGCCTGCAGTTATTTTGTTTCTATCTACAAAATCATAAATTCGGAAGTGAAAGATACTGTCGCTTTCTCCTGTGCATGCGTATCATTCCGCTCCCGATCATAATTTATTTCGCCATTCCATTTTGATTTGTTGGCAATCGGCGCTAAGTGAGCTCTATCTGCTATGTTGATGGCCTGAGGAATGGAGTGGGGGGGGGGGGGTGTTCACCATATCATCACCACCAGCCCCCCACCCCCTTTTAAACCCCCCCCCCCCCCCCCCCCCCCACACACACACACACACTGATTGGAGTCGGTATGACGGCCGGTTCTCGCAGCAGGGTCTACCTCTATGTCATCAGTCGCCATGGTAACCGCTCACTTGGTTTGGTCTGTGGAAGAATGACGGGCTTGGAGCTAAGGGGGTCTCTTTTAATTAGCCTTTTGCCTCATTAGTTTCTTCAGACGTCTTTTGCGATCTGAAGTATGATTTTTTAAATTTATTTTTTTTTAAATTACAATCCTCTACAACTCTACACAACGCCTGAGAAATGCTGATTGTACCTCGCAGACAGTAAGCATATGGAGAGTGATCAGACAAGAACATCACTTCGCCAAGAAACCCAATTCCTCCAAAAGAGTAGGCTACACTAAGGCAGCTAGAATCTGGGTTTAATCCTCCAGCTCTGTACTGCGCTGGAACACAGTGATGGCGGACATGGCAGCCTACAAGCAACGGGATGGAAGTCCCAGCCTACTTTCGGTGGATTGAATTTCAGGGTTAAAAAGGTCAGATCCCTAAATTGCTAGAGCAGCATAGTTATCACTCAGACCGATCCTCAGCATTCAGGCACAAGATTACCGATTACTCGCTAAAAGAACCTGTGGACACACGACCATTTCGACAAAAGCCAGGTTGCTTGGGTTGTACGGTTTTTTTATTCAAGCTCCAGTCCCAGACGCCTTGGATGATTGAGACCCTCTAGAGTTCTGATGAAGAACACTGAACAGCCATCTTCAAAATTGTAGGTCAGCCGTCATTGTTGACTATTATTGACCTGCCATTCATGTGGGCAGCATTATAGTTTCTTTCACTGGTCCCCATATGTGAATGACTCGCTTTGGTGTGTGTGTGTGTGTGTGTGTGTGTGTGTGTGTGTTTTAATAGAGACGTGTTTGCGGGAATATTGCCGACCTTTGCTCTCCCAGATCAACCAATGTCTTATTGGGAACTTTATATTACTTTACCGAGGTGGGTGCAGGCTTGCCACATACGATATTTCATCACCAACCAATCTCCCGTTTGACCCTATAGGGAAAACTTCTTACCTCATTGTTTCCCGCCATAAGCTCTCTCTCTCTCTCTCTCTCTCTCTCTCTCTCTCTCTCTGCGCTCGCGTGCGTATGTGTGTGTGCGTGTAGCAGAAAGGTTCTTTTCTCCTAGTTTATTCTTTTGTGTGTGTGTGTGCGCGCGCGCGCGCGCGCGCGTGTGTGTGTGTCAGTGAGGAAAACGTTGGTACATCATGATCTGTTATGGGTATGTTCTTACACCAATACGAATTCAGTTATTTCTTATCACATAAATTTTACATTCTTCTGATAACTTCACAAAAGATTAAGCAAGGAGAAAAGAACCTTTCTGTTACACACACACACACACACACGCACACACGCTTGAATCAGGTCTGTGGTATCTGGTGTCAATGCTTCAAAATGACATCTATGTAACCTGTAAAAGTTGTTCACTTCCCTCCACCCTTTTCAGTATTACGGCGACTAGATTATCAAATAAGCATGAGAAAAGGGAATTTTACAAATGAATTTTGAGGAACACTCTCCTGAACAGACCAAACAAACGAACAGACAAAATCTCTTGAAGGGATTCACAGAGTCAGGGGAGGCGAGTCGGTTTAAGATGAGTGTGGAAGGGTGACAATTTACCTCCCTTGAAATTTTAATTGCGTCCTGTTTAATGAGGGCCTGTCCATGGCGACTCGCAAAAAAAAAAAAAAAAAGGTTTTGCCGAAAACAACTTTAAATCATCGAAGAAACATAAAGAAAAAAGGTAGAAAGCACTGTCAACAAATCATTTGAAAACATTGCCTACAACAAATTGAAAACCATTGCCACGACAAATAGTGAAAAGTATTATCCACAATTCTTCAACATATAGGCCTACATTCCGAAGCTGACAAAATAGAGACGGTCGTGTACAAATTATCAGAGTTCAAAATATTTAATTCTTTAACTTCCTGCTGAGGCATAGAGGGCAATACACCCTTGTATTACATTAACACAATGCGGCCAACAGACAAGTTAAACTATGATAAAAATAATTTTAAAAATACACACACACACACACACACACACACTAAACCAGAGAAGGACATACATTTCTCAATTTCCCCATTTTTGTATACGTAGGGAATTGTAACAGTATATGCATGCACTCAAACGATAACTTAAAACAATGAGCTTACTGAAAGATTTGTGTGTATGTGTGTGCTCATCTGCAAAAGGTTATAAACTTTTGAATTTCACAGTCATTTGGACATACAGTCAAGTCCCTCTCATCACTTGGTGCACTGATGTAGGGTGTTCACGTTCCATCTTCCTTTGAAAAAGTCTTTGCGCTTACGTATGTAATTTTGAAAGCAGCATCTGAATGTAATCAGAGCGCTAGCTAACACATAGATGTTCTCTCTCTCTCTCTCTTTCTCTCTCTCTCTCTCTCTCTCTCTCTGACATACACAGCCACCACCACCACCACCACCCCCACACACACACACAAGAGAGAGAGAGAGAGAGAGAGAGAGAGAGAGAGATTTTTCACTAACTGGCCATTCAAAAACGCAGACATACAGACTAGGCAAATGAAAACATTGCCAGCACCCGAAGCTTTCAGATGTGAAAGTATGTTCTTCGTATATCTCCCTTAACCGAATTAAAAAAAAAAAAAAAAGAGTCCAATGTATATTGATCGGTCATTCGGTGTCAGATGAAAACAGAAGCCCACAGCATCCTCATGATCACCTTGTCTTCACATGACACTTATCTTCGTGGATAAGGAAGCGAATATCCGTGTGGGGATGGGCGATGGCTCTTTCAGAATCAGGGATATTTCCAGACATCAGGAAATTCACTGGGTTAACAATTTCCTCCCCCTCCCTCCTTCCCCCCGCCTGCCCCCCTTCCCCCCCTCCCCCCCTTCCCCCCTCCCCCCCTTCCCCCCTCCCCCCCTTTCTTTCTGTCTGCCACCCACACGTCTCCCCCTCGCCTCTAGTCTCTCTCTCTCTGTTTGTCTGTGTGTGTGTGTGTGTGTGTGTGTGTGTGTGCGTGCGTGCGTGTGTGTGTGTGCGTGCGTGCGTGCATGTGTGTGTCCGGCCTGGATATCATGTTATGAAAGTATGTATAAAGCACAGCCCTGTCATGCAGTTTCAGAGAATATGCATTTCTATCATCCTCGGTAACGTCATCCTCGTCGATCAACATTGAACAAAAACAAAAGCAAACAACCAACCTTCCTCGCAAAAAACAAAAAAAAAAGTGAAAGAAAGAAAGAAAGAAAGAAAAGCATCAAAAAGGCCCTGTATGCCTTACTCTCATGATAACCGGAGTTTCGATCTCCTCCCCACGTCATGGCATCGGTGAATTCCTGTCGAGATCGCCGGTATTGGCAAGTTCTTGGGGCATGTCGTTGGGCGGACTTGGTGGCGCCCTCCAGAAATAGGACACTTATGCACGCTGGCTCCGCGACTAAGCAAGTACTAGTGGCTAAGGAGGTGATGACTCGGCTGTAGTGCAGTGTCTCCTCAAGTGAGTTGCCTGATGACGACTTAGAATTAACTTTCCCTTTGAATTACAGGGGCCAGGGCTGCGGCGGTACAAACCAGAGCGCCTTGGGATCATGAATAGTGATAATGATAGTGATTATGATAGTCATGAAAAGATAAATAAGTAAATAAACAAAACAACATAAAAACAAGAACAACAACAACAACAACAACAACAATAGGAATGATAATGATAATTATGATACAGTAATAATAATGAAAGTAATAACAATGATGATGATGATGATTGTCATTATTATTATTGTTGCTGTTGTTGTTGTTGTTGTTGTTAATATCATTATTATGATTATTATTAAATATCAGATGTACGTGTGTTCCGCTGGTCTGCCGAAGCCGAATTCTGTCAAGTTCCTGACAGTTAGACATGGTGTGCCCATTTAGCTGCCCATTATTACAGTTCTCGGTCATCGACCAGTAACAATGTCTGAAAGATATGAATGCTTCTGCATTTATTTCCAGTCACGCGACTGCTGTGAATCATTGTTTAGAGAGAGCATCGCCATCTCTTTACTTCAACGGCATAACAAAAGTGTCCTGTAGCTTCCGATTTGAGGCCCATTAGTGAATATTTTCAGCCAACCGATGCAGAGGAAGATGGAGAAAGCCATTATCTGTGTCCGCATTTGCGCGGACAGAAAGGCCTGTTCAGACGGCGTTTCTGTGTTCTACGCATTACTATGTTTGACTACATATAGGAACCTGCGTGTCATAGCTTGACTCGTGGTTTGGGTTCTGGTCTGGTGTGCTGTAGAAGCCAAGATGGGTCTAAAGTTACAACGGAGTGAGAAAGGTCGTGCACAGAATTATACAATGCGCATGTGGTACCTCTGGTTTGCATCCACTGCTGTTCGGCCTTTACTGAGATTCGTTCAGGTAACAAATGGTTGACTACAGTTGCGAAACTGTTGTGTTACGGAGACTGGGGCTTCGGGGAGGGGGGGGGGGGGGGGGGGGGAGGGGGGGGGGGGGGGGAGGGGGGGGGGGGGGGGGGTTTACCATGGTATTGTGCGTAACCTCTCATAAAGTCGCGGGGAGGCAAGTCAGCAAAGCTGATTTTGCGTTTGTCGGTTGTACATGATGTGGACTATCGGCAGGAATGGACCTTTGGCCTCTCTGAGCCGTTTGACACAGGAAAGCGACTCTTTGTCCCCAGCGCCGATCCAGGGAGACTCTTGAACAACTCAAGATCCTCGCACGTGGAGGGGGCAGACGTTTTAATCCGTGGTTCCCTCTGATAAAAGATGTTAAATCACTCCATTTTCTCAAGTATCGTGGTGGCGTGGACTAGCACAATCGACGGGCACGAAATGGGGATCAATGTTTTCTATTTACATGCAAGTTTGGGAGCAGTGTCTCAAGCTTTGTGGCAATCACCCAATGCTGAAACTGGATATCTCATTGCTGTAGCATTGAGGAACATATGAGGTGTAGACTTTGTATGCTACATCATAAAAAAAAAGGAGATAGGAGAAAAAAAAACTGGAAGCCATGATCAGGGCTGTCAAAGCAGATGTGATCTGTAGCACTGAGGTTTGACATCATCCAAGTATCATCTCAAGTGACGTTTTTTCCGGAGAACTCTGTATCTATCAGAGAGACCTTGGTTACTCGAGAGATGGGAGAGGGCTATTATAACGAGTCTCTATGAGGCAACACCTTTTTTTTTTGTCTTTGATTACATAATCGAAAGCATGAACAAGAAATAGAAGAAGAGGGAGAAATGCATTTGTGCGCCCGCGCACGCGTGTGCGTGTGAGCGCACATGCGCATGTGTGCATAGTGTGTGTGTGTGTGTTGCCCGATTCTGGTTTTGTAACCAACGTTTTGTTTCATCCTCTGTGCCCACGACATAATGTTTTCCTCTTCTTCTTTTATGTCATTTTTTTTTCTGAAGTCGAATGTTCGCATTCACGGTGTATAATGAAAATGCACTCAGTAGAAGGTGACGTAATTCGCACCAAGGTCAGAACAATTCTTTTCGCTTTCGATGAAATAAGAGAAATTTTTTTTTTTTTTTTTTTTTTTCAAGCATTCGCCGGATTGATCAAATTCATGTTGGCATCCATCTGGTGTAATCCTTCACGGACGAGAGTGCTCTGAGTCTGGATCTAATGAGCCTACGTATCCTACCCCTACCTCCCATTCCCACTACAATTTACTCTCCTCCCTCTCTCTCTCTCTCTCTCTCTCTCTCTCTCTCTCTCTCTCTCTCTCTCTCTCTCTCTCTCACACACACACACACACACACACACACACACACACACACACGCACGCACGCACGCACGCACGCACGCACGCACGCACGTACGCACGCACGCACGCACGCACACACACACCACACACACACACATCCCGAAAGTGAAAAAGAGAAGAAAGCAAAAATTAAAAATATAAAGGAAAATTGAAAAAGTATACAAAAAAAAAAAAGATACAGCAAATCGAAAGAAGAAGAAGAAAAAAAAGACGAAGAAGACGAAGAAGAAATAAAGCAGTTTTGTACCGCCAGCTGAGGTTGATTATCGGTTGCTTTCACAGAGCTCAAGATACTGGATAAACTGTGCTAACTTTCTTCTTATAAAAGTGAATTCAGTGAAAAGAATCCGGTTGCTGATGGTATCACTAGCGCTTTGAAACCGATAGTCATCGGTTTGAAAGTGAGGTGATAGCGGACAGAGATCGAAACAAGAGCAAGAACAGAATGACTGCGTCGCCAAGCTGTTTGTTCTGTAATTCGTTTGTTTGAGGTGATAGCGGACAGAGATTGAAACAAGAGCAAGAACAGAATGACTGCGTCGCCAAGCTATTTGTTCTGTAATTCCTTTGTTCTTTCGTATGGCGGCGAGTTGAGTCTGCTCCTGCTAAAGAAGTCATCGGCAGTCTTTTGATGATATTCTCTCTCTCTCTCTCTCTCTCTCTCTCTCTCTCTCTCTCTCTCTCTCTCTCTCACACACACACACACACACACACACACACACACACACACACCACACACACACACACATGCACACACACACACACTCACACACAATACGCATGCATTCAAACACACATACTCATACACACATACAGAGAGAGAGAGAGAGAGAGAGGGGAGAGAGAGAGAGAGAGAGAGAGAGAGAGAGAGAGAGAGAGAGAGAGGACGTGCAAATGTTCTTGATGAGTATTGAAGACATTATCTCACCTACTCACATACAGCTATTTTTCCTCTCGTCCCTCTCTCTTCTCTCTCTCTCTCACACACACCACACACACACACACACACACACACACACACACACACACACACACACACACCACACAAACAACACACACACGCACACACACACACACGTGCACGCGCACATGCACATACACACACGCGCGCGCGCAAACATATACATTTAAGCCTACACACACACACACACACACACACACACACACACACACACATATATATATATATATATTATATATATATATATATTATATATATATATTTATATATATATATATATATATGTGTGCACGCCGTGCACGCAGCTGCGCATGCGTGCGCACAGACACTCTCACACATATACACACAAAACACACATACACTGGCCGACCCACTCACTCAGTGAATCAACACTCGACCTCCTGAACTTACATTCATATTCATACACACTTATACGCAGTTACACACACACACACACACACACACACACACACACACTACACACACACACACACACACACACCACACACACACACCCCACACACAC
>CM031597.1:32967979-32980479 GCA_018398815.1 Conus ventricosus | reverse complement strand
TAATATGTTTACAGGACCGTTATGTCAACATGCCCGAGTTAATACGAGTTGTTTTTTTTTTTTCAAATAAGCTTGTTAATTCAATATTCATGAATTCATTATGTGATGTGATTTATAGGCTTGTGCTGTCAGCAAGCCTGAATATATTCTGTGACGTGGTTTATAGGATTGTTAATTCAAAATCTCTGAATACATCCTGTAACACGATTTTGTAGGACCGCTAATTCAGCAGGACCGAATACATTCCTTCATGTAGTTTATAGGATTGCCCATTCAACTGGTTTATAGGATTGCTCATTTAATATGCATGACCTCTTTCTGTGACATGGTTCACAGAATTGTCAATGCAACACGCCTGAATACATTTTGTGATGCGCTTTACAGAACTGTTGATTTTGCATGACTGAATACACTCTGTAATGTGGTGAACGTGACCGAATGCATTTTGTGATGGTTTATAGGATTTCACCTCAGTATGATTGATCATATTCTGTGATACAATCCATTTCAACATGCCTGAATGCAGTGTATGATGTGGTTCACTGGATTGCAAATCAATTCAACATGCATGAATACATTCTGTGATGTGGATTATAGGACTGTTTATTGAACATGACTGAATGTACCCTGTAAAATTGTTTGTATGATTGTGAAATCAGCATGGCTGAATACAGTCTGTGACATGGTTTGTAGGATTGTAAATCCAACATGACTGAACACATTTTTGATGCGGTTTATAAGACTGTCAATTCAACATTTCAAAGGGCATATACTACAACACTAACTGCCGTCACTTGTATTAAATGATTGCAACTGTGGAATAGAATTGAATGTGATCAAATGCGACATAGCAGGAAACACGTGGACGCAAATGTGACACTGAGAAATGGAAGAATGAAAGACGACAGTACCGTCTGGTTAGATCTTATTCAGATTTCGGCTCCTAACGACAGTTTGTTCACAAGCGGACAGAGCTCTACACGACAAAGGTTAAAAGCTCCATAGCTAAGTAGCCGAAGGTGCAGTACACTGTGAAGAGCTTCACCGGTCCGGGGCATGGCATTATGGAAGACGGAACCTACCCCTCTCCTTCCCCCGCTTTAATCTTCCCTGAGCCGAATCAGGTACCGCTGCTGGGTGGACAGAGACAGCTTCCAAACCGCAAAAATCCAACTGTAAGAGCGGTTCGAACTCGCGACCGTCAGCTCCGCATGCACCCCCCCTCCCTCCCTCCACCCCCACTCCCTTTGACCATTTGACCACTGGTCTCTCTGCGGTGTCTGCACTGTTGTTGTGGTTACAGTCTGAGACCGATGTCGTGGGCGGTCGTTGCTGTTTGTGTCCAGATGAAGAGACGTGTTTGTTGACATTCTCGGAGCACAGTTCAGAGGTCGTTGTAGGTGATGGTGTGGTCACACACCCAATTGGGATGCACGTAGCCAACACGGTATGTAATCCATGTGAGAATTTTAAGGCTAAAGTTTGGTCTTAAAACAATATCAGAATTAAACAAAAACAAACAAACAAACAAAACTCAGCTGTTACTCTACATCCCTCCCACCAATCGTTTCATTTAGTTTTAAGAATTTCTACGACCACAATGACTCAAATCTTATCAGTTTGTAAACCATCACCCCATCGGACATTCGCTTCAGAATCTTGGAGCTCAGACGTGCTGCAATCTTTACATCAGCTGCGCTTTCCCGGATAACCCCATTCCATCAACTGTAATATAGATCGTGATGCGCATTTAAGAGAAGAAGAAGAAGAAGAAAAAAAAAGAGAGAGAGAGAGAAGAGAGAGAGAGAGAGAGAGAGAGAGAGAGAGAGAGAGAGAGAGAGAGAGAGAGGGGGGCGACACAAAATGTTCATAGAGATCAGTGCAGTTGTTACATACACCTGAAAACCCATAGATGACTCGGGCGTTGTGGGGTGCTATTCGCCGTCAAGACTGAATCGAGTCTCCTCAGAGCACTTCCTCGATTAGTCTTATTCCATCAACTTTGAAAGATTGTGATTCACAGTAGAAAAAAAAGAACAAACAAACAAACAAACAGAGGGGGTTCGGGGTGGAGGACTCATCTTTAAGATATAAAATCCCTCGTTACACACACTTGGAAACCTACTCACAGCCTTGGCATTGTAAGTGCCCGCATACTGTACAGACGGGATGGAGTCTCTTCCGAGCCGAGTCAGTGTTGTTCATAGTTGCCGAAAAGTGCCCTTGGCTTCGGTCTGGATTACAGTCCGGTCTTTTCAAGGGAATTACACTTCAAGTTTGATCTGTCTTTGTCCGTTTAAAGTGGTTATTGAAAATGAAAATAAATGCTGAAAAACTGAGCCGCCAAATGGATGTTACACACTCTCAAGTAACGAGAAAATAATCGGAAAAGCAAACGCAGGTAGATAAACAATCAGTCGTTGTAAAAATGACTTGACAATGATTTCGAAAGGAGGGGGCTGGGAAGAGGAGGGGGACGAGGAGGAGAAGGAGGAAGAGAACGTTGCAATGTAAAAATTAAATCCTTTACAGACAGCAATGGAAATTCCTTTCATACTCCTTAAGTCATTTTCAAAGTGAGTGATGATTTGTTTAACTCCATGTTTTTTTTTTATATCATAGTTTACTTATTTTCATCGTTTATATGTTTATCTACGTCCTGTGTGAAGAAACGGTCGAGGCTCGGTACTTTTATAACGTCCGTTTCAGAGTGGGACGAGTGCAGGCACAACGTGAAACAAGAGCAAAAACAGAATTGCTCCACCGCCAAAAGAATGAACAGATGAATTACAAAACAGTTCGCTAATTTTTTTGTTCCTTCCTTCGACGGCGCAGCAATTCTGTTTTTGCTCTTGTTTGTAACGATCATTCTGCGACTCAGTGCTTCAACATTTGTTTTTGTGCTTTAACTTCCACCTGTAGTCATAATACTTTGAAACTGACCAATTTCTGAACATCAAAGCTACAAGTAATGTTGATTGTGTCCTTGCAGCTTGTTCGCTCAGCACTGTGATCGTGCCGTGTTTGTGTTCTACTCTCACCTGTCAGTTTGCTGTTCAAGTTCATCGACTGCGATATCTGTTCGGTGTCAACATTCTCGTCCACCTCCATGGACTACTGATTTCGTTTATAAGTTTTTTCAGGTCCATCAAGGATGTGCACTGGCTGCAGACTAGTCCATGTATGCCACACCTCACCTGCCAAGCCTTTAGAACACACTGTGCAGGATTTACAGCTGGTGTATGAACGAATCATTGACAAAAAAGAAAGGATTTAAGACGAGGGTCTTATGGATACAGCTTCACAGATGTCTGACCTGCACATGAGCCCAACGCGCTGGACAGACCTTGGGACAGGACAGTGTCCGATAGCTTTGTGGGTAAGACATCCGTCAGAAAGGTGACCGTATGAAACGCCTAACTATTCAGAAGTGCAAGTTCAAATCCCGGCAACGTCAAAGATAGTTCTGACAGTAGAGGGGCATCTAGGACTCATGATGTGGATGTGGCCCCGCCCCTTTTAGAGTGTAGAGAGATTAGGGCCAAAACTCATATCTGAGGGGTGTATTCTCTGTACACCTGCTGTCGAGCTCTCCCAAACAGCTTCTCCTTTCTATGTATACCTACAAAAATTCTCTTCATTACAGACAATGTTTACAAATCAAAAGCCTTTTCTGTTATGAAAACCTGTCATCGCCCCACTTATACTGCTTTAACTTAACAGTCTTTCCTTGGAATATATAGATCACAATGCATGGCGAGAGGTATTTTTTTCGGTGTGTACACATACACCCGTTGGATCTGAGTCTGAGAGACCTTGCACAGCACCCGCCTTTCTGACTGTCACTGGATAGTGGTCCCATTGAGACAGGCCATCACATCTTGGTTTAGATAGATTTATTTCCAAACTGCAGTCACATACAGCCTCACAGCAAATGTCAAGATTTGAACAGAAACGAGCAAGTCCTTATAGCGTGTTCAAAGGCTTCTGATTATATATGTGGTATGTATACATACAAACATCATACATACATACATACATACATACATACATACATACATACATACATACATACGTACATACATTCATACATACATATATATACGTACATGTAAACATGCAAAATAAAAAAAAATTAAGAAAAGATAGTAGTAAAGAAAAAAATCAACACTAAAGACAATAAAATGCAAACGAATAAACCACTCACACATGATTATTCTTTCATGAAACATTGAGAGAGAGAGAGAGAGAGAGAGAGAGAGAGAGAGAGAGAGAGAGAGAAGAGAGGAGAGAGAGAGAGAGAGAGAGAGAGATCTGCTCTAAGAGTTTATCGTAGACATCTATATCATTTTATTGAAAGCAAAGTTTCGTTACCATGTACTTCAGAAACGTTTCGATTGTTCGATAAAGCGATGGACAGCCATCACATCTTACCCCAAGGCACTTGGGTCTCCCCATTCCGACCCTGCTTTCTGTCAGTGTGGAACTGTCTCTTCTTCCCCTCCCGTGTCCCCTCCCTTTCCGATGTCACCACAGATCTTCCCTGGCCATGAAGGGTCCAGCAGTTTCTGATACATGCCGCGCGCAATCAAGTTAGAGTCAGACTGGCTGAGACCTCTCCTCTGCTCTCCTCTTCTCCATCATAGTTTTTCCATATCTCCACCAATTCTTTTATAAGTCTTTCTCACAGGTCAGACTGGTATATCCTTTCTGTACCAAGGCTCAAACTTCGTGTCGAATCCACTCCGTGCCTCAAGTTCCTCTCTCCCAGTTTTGTTCCCCCTCAGGATCACTACTCTTCGTCATATAAATGAATTTTATTGAAAACGCCAGAATAGTTCACTAACAGTGCGCACGCACGCACGCACGCACGCACGCACACACACCACACACACACACACACACACACACACACACACACACCGATTGTTTAAAGTAGTGTATGTCATTAATAGTACCGTTCATCTTCATATTTTTCATACATCGTAGTATGAACTATTTTTCGCGCTCATGAAAGAGTATTGACCAATATTTGAAACCTCAGACTAGCCGAGTGTAGCTGGTGGGAGCTAGTTCCCACAGTTCTGCATTAGTGAGCCCTTATTTTTAATGTATCCTCTTCCCTTCACACCTTTCGGTTCCAGACTGTCACCATCACCTAAGCACCTGGAACACCCTCAGACGGCTGTCTTCTGTCATACCCCTCCTCTTCTTTAAAAAAAAAAAAAAAAAAAAAGGCTGATAAAGGGTCTGTTTTCATGCACACCGTCACGTTTTCCTCTTGTCAGCGAGAACCGACGCTTTAAAAAACAGACTCACGATGTTCGGAAACCTGTAAGGGAGGTAATTTGAGTTTGAGAGCGCGTTCAGCGAAAGTGACCCCGCTGATTTTTTTAATGGGACGAATGCCGCTGGTGGACATGCCTAAAGCAATTTTGCCCTACCAGTCAGCTTAGCTTAACGGCTCAATCGGAGAGAAAATGCCAAAATACATGGAATGGTGAACCCGTGATGCAGATAGTCGATATCCCGATAGCTGTTCTTGCGTGCGCTTCTAATCAAATGTTTGACTCTCTCGATCTGTTTGCTTGAACCATCAATTCAGAAAAGGTAACCCTGTTTGCAGTGTAAAGATAGGCATTGTCTTCCCTGATCTTTTTTTTTTTTTTTTTCCTTGAACGGGTCCAGTTTCAACAGCTGAAGTTTGATTCGACATGAAAGTAACAATGCAAGAGTGTTCACGATTAAATGCATCAATATTTTCGGCAGTGTTAGTAGCTGAATGTGTGACCTGTTTTCGTGAGTGATCCATAGAAAGAAATTTCATTGTGACATTTTTCTGTGTGCATTCAGCACGATGGTGCCATTGTTTCATTTTTAATATAGAATGCCGCATTGTTAGATTTGACTTTGTGTCAAGGCTTGCCTGCTTGTCTAATCTAGAACAGAATCTCTCCCTCCTGTCCTGCCAGTTGTTGTTTTTTTAACGAAGGCCACACGCTCAGCTGGGATTGTTGCAGGTCAGAGCTGTGCTGATCAGAGCTTGACCTCAGTAACTACTTGTGTGGCCAGACAGCTCTAACTGAGATCTGAAAACGAGTAAATCTAGCTGTCTGTCTGTCTCTGTCTGTCTGTCTGTCCGTCTCTGTCTGTCTGTCTAAGATCTGAAAACGTGTAAATGTAGCTGTCTGTCTGAGATCTGAAAACGTGTAAATGTTGCTGTCTGTCCGAGATCTGAAAACGTGTAAATGTAGCTGTCTGTCTGAGATCTGAAAACGTGTAAATGTTGCTGTCTGTCTCTGTCTGTCTTTCTGAGATCTGAAAACGAGTAAATGTAGCTGTCTGTCTCTGTCTGTTTGTCTGAGATCTGAAAATGAGTAAATGTAGCTGTCTGTCTGTCTGTCTGTCTGAGATCTGAAAACGAGTAAATGTAGCTGTCTGTCTGTCTGTGCGTTGTGCGGGGCACGCGCACGTATGTGTGTGTGTGTGTGTGTGTGTGTGTGTGTGTGTGTGTGTGTGTGTGTGCGCGTGCACGTGTGAATACGTGTAGGTGAGTGTGCATTTGTGCGCCCGTGCACGCGCACGTGCGTGCGTGTGTGTGTGCGCGCGCGTGTGTGTGTGTGTGTGTGTGTGTGTGTGTGTGTGTGTGTGTGTGTGTGTGTGTGACACAGCGCTTTACGAACTAGTGTCAAGCAAGCTCGTCTACATCATTTGAAAATGGAAACTAGCCCACCCCACTATGGCGTCCGTATCGCAGTAGCCTTAAGTAAAACGTGAGAGAGAGAGAGAGAGAGAGAGAGAGCTGCGTTGGAAACCATGCGATCGAGCGCAGTCCATAAAACCAATGACCTTTTCAGACTGTAAGCACAGGAGTACAGTACACCAGGTCATCATTCAGAATGAACGTGAAGCATCACACTGTATAGGCCCCCAGCAAGTACTTCGTCTTGTTTACGGCCCAGCATTCTCGGGGCTGTTGCGGGTGACTCTCAGACGATAGTGTGGTCTCAAACACTGCAGATCTTTCGTCTCCGTCTGTCTGTGTTGTGAATATCCATTGAAACCTTAACCCCCGCTGTGCTGTCAACAATCCAAACATCTCTAACCACTTCGTTGACAGAGCTGTGAATAACCAAGTTCTTTCCAAATCCTTCGACAGATTCCTTTATCATCAAGTCCTCCAGTTCCATGTCCTTGTCTGAAACGTGCTTTATTGCAGATGACTCACTGCGTCTTCTGTAGCTCATCTCATGGCTGTCGGGTCCTTGAGGTTAGATTGCGCTCGTTCAATGTATCAAATATCTTCGCCCTGTGATTGATGGCCATAAGTTTTGTATGTTTGTCAACCTTCATGAGTTTTTTTCTACCTGCAAGAAAAGGATATCTCTCTCTCTCTCTCTCTCTCTCTCTCTCTCTCTCTCTCTCTGTGTGTGCGTGTGCGTGTTTGTGTGTAGCCGGGGACAGAAAAAAAAGAGCAGATACTTGCAGACCACCGAAGGGATTGTCTTCCGTGCTCGTCAGACCAGCGCGCGACACAGCGGGCATGACGTCCAAAAAGCCAGTCGGCCAATCCGATTAGAGCACGGCGCACCTACGTCTACACTGCAATGTCGTCAACACCTGACTGATGTACGTCCAAAAAAAAAAAAAAAAAAACGGGGGAGAGAAGCGTGAGGAGGAGAGGGAGGAGGGCCTGGAGGGATGGGAGGGGTGGGGAGGGGGGGAGGGGAGTAGAAGACCAGAACTGTGTTTAATGACGGTTCTCGCATGCCATCGCCTCCCTTTCCTGCCTGCTTTGTTTTGTAAGCCACAGTCTATCTGTTGTCAGTTCCATCCTCCTCGCTCCCTCCCCACCCCCCACCCTCTCCCCGTACACACACTCTCTCCAGTTTCACACATATAAATCAAGCCATTCCAGCGTTGCAGACCGCTAGCCAGCGAGCTCGCTGCTTGAGGGTAATGGCTCTCAACCGTTCCTGTGCGTTCAGGAATTGGAAGCGCGCGCAGTGTCCGGTCCACTCGTTATCACCTGACGCGCCCTGCTCTCGTTCTTTTTCGGGCAATTTGCTTGCCTCACCCCCTCTCCTCTTCTCTCCTTTCCCCCAGTCCTCCCTTCGCCCATCCATGATGGTAAATCAATACTTCGTGTTCAAAGTCCACGTCAGCTGGACAGTTTGCTATAGAGGAGCACCCACCTTCTCCATGAGGGAACTGCAAGGTTCGAGTGGGAAGATGTTCCAATAGTGCGGAGGTGAGTAGCTTCTTTTCTTCATTGTCATTTTCATGCGGTAGTTGTAAATAGCATCCCTACGAGTGTGTCCACTGTTTTACGTATGTCTGTTTGCACGCGCCCGTCTGTCTGTCCGTATATCATCATCATTATCAGTGTACGTTTATAATGCCTATTCATGGTTAGGGACCAAGCTCTAAGCATTTTACAATCTACTTTTTAGTATACGCAATGGGCTGCCTACCAATATACAGCCGACTGAAGAGCTGCCTGCTGCCGCTTCATTCGGTCATTTCCCGTGTTGTTCTGTAGGATATCAGTCATTCACCTTTTCACTCATTCTTTCCATTTTACTCGGAAGATGCATGCTTTGTGTACACGTGTCACCCATTATCAACGGCCGAACTGGCCTTCTCTTCCGAAAGTTGTTGATAAGGTTTTATGTGTGCAAGATGTATGCGTACGTTCACACATGAAACATCGATTTGTAGTCTCATTTGAAGGACTTTCAGGAAATTTAGCCAGAAGCAATGTAAACTCTGAGGGGGGAATCCCATTATACTGAAACAGCCCTTTGGAGGTTCAAACCTGCAAGTCCAGGATCACTAGTATCACGAGTCTAGCTCTCTAGGACCTGCGCTATTTTGGCCCCTGCCGTGTGTGCATGCCTGTCTGTCTGTCGATCTCACAGGGAACAATGCACACAAGTACTCTAGATGTGACATCTCATATGTGCAGGAATCCCCCTGTGCAACCTTCGACCTTAACGGCTTTTGACCTGCACAAATCAATACCATCAACCCCTTAACGGGCAGCCCTCAACTAATTAGTTAACTTTGACTATGTATAGAGCGTGAGAACATTTTTGTCCTTTATGGAATGGCAGGAGCAAAATGAAAGACGAGACAGTAGCAGAGACAAAATGCTTATGGTCACTCACGTGTGAATACATACTGCAGAAGGATGATGGGAAACGGGTGGGTGGGGCTTCAAGTCCCGGGGAAAAAAAGAGAGAGAGAGAGAGAGAGAGAGAGAGGAAGAGAGAGAGAGAGCCGCACGAATCTTGTTTGCCTAATCTGAATCATATACATTAACAGCTACAGAGCACGGCCTTTATGAACAAGTCAAAGGCTACATACTGAGTCCGTGCGCGTTGCCGGAATTCTCGTAAGAGTGGAGGCGAGGAAGGCTGGAAAAGGCTAGTCAGCTGATCAGTGGTTTACGAGAAAAGGCGATTCGACGGTAGGGCTGTTATTATTCTGGATTGAAAAACGCATGCGTACAGACCTACTTTCAGCAAAGGCGTAATTAGATCTCCATTTCTGATTTCCTTGCCTGAAAAGTCACCTCTTGTTTTCAAATGTGCGTCATCAGATAACAGTGACTAACTCTTATTTAAAGTAACACATATCACGTCTTATTTTCACCGATCATACGCAGTCATTTCTTAATTGCAGCTGCTTTCTATTGTTTTGGGCAAAATTGTAAAACGAGCGAAAGCAGAATTACTGCGCCGGCAAACGAAGGAACGAACAAATTACAAAACAAACATGTGTTTCGACCTACTGGGTCTTCTTCAGGCAGGACAAATAACATTCATGAATACTAAACGTAGGACGAACTGAGGGTCACATATCTCTTCGATGTGGGTGCAGAATTTGGGTGAACAACTGGTAGTACGAACTGGAGATGAGGTTGAAGGGAAGACAGTACGCTATTAATAATGATAATGATGATGATGGTAAAAAATATGATGATAATAATGATAATAATAATGATAATTATAACAACAACAACAACAACAATAATAACAATAGTAATGATGATAGTAATAATAATGATATTGAAAACATCAACAACAACACTGATGAATCTAATAATAATAACAACAATAATAGTGATCATGATGATCATAGCGATCACAATATTTCTCATGGAATACTGTCATGCCCTCCACCCGTCGATAGCCCATTTGTAACTACAACATTCGAACATAAATACAGGTGTTAGGCTTACATGAATAACTTTACAAGTTACAAGTACATTTTTCTCTTCCAATCTTTATCTTCTAAAAAAAAAAAATATCACTGCTCTCCAGTTTTGATGAGGTTTACCACAAAAATAGGTATCTTGCAATTCCTGTTTGACACGTTGACACGATTATTTGTTGTTGTTGTTATTGTTGTTGTTGTTGTTGTTCTTGTTGTTGTGGAATTATCTAGATTCCCATAGTGTAATTAAAAATGCTGAATTATTTGATTGAGCCATGATGATATTAAATATTTTTCGTATGCAATTCATGCATTAGACTCTCATATATTCTCATTTTCTGCAGCGATACTCTAGAATTCGTTATCTTACTTTTTTTTAAACTGCGTTATGCCCCTTCCTTCTCGACTTTCAAGTCTGCACTTAAGACTTATCTGGTTAAATGCCAGTTGCATTATGCCACCTGAAGTATTGCTAAATTGCTGCATGTCACTTGCACACTTGCTCGTTTACAGGTGAGCTGTTCACCGTGTTATACAGTGTATGTGTCAGTGTGCGTGCGTGCGTGCGTGCGTGCGTGCGTGCGTGCGTGTGTGTGTGTGTGTGTGTGTGTGTGTGTGTGTGTGTGTGTGTGTGTGTGTGCAGCGCATATTTTAGATATCGAGTTTTTAAAACTTGTAAAGCGCCGTGTACGTTGTTAGGATGGGCGCTATAGAAACAGGCCTCATTCTTCATAATGTTATACATTTTGTCAGACTGTTGCTCGGGCGCAGGTGTTACTATATCAGACTAGAAGATTATCATTCTTGCTTTCATTCCGATGACTGAACACACACACACACACACACACACACACACACACACACACATATATATATATATATATATATATATATATATATATATATATTATATATAATATGAATATAACCAAAGAGCCTAAAATGATTTTAAAAGTGCTCGACCCCTTGGGGAGCAACATTTGTCAATGATGTTAAAAAGGAAGGTTAAAACTCAAGGTTAAAACTCGACAAATTTGTTTCTAGCGGCGTTGCGCTGTCATCAGGTTTTTGTTTGCCCACCGCCGATGTTATATAGCGTGTGGGCTCACGTTTGCGGTTGTTTGCACGTGCGGGTTGGCTGCACGTGTTTTTTGGGGCTTTCAGGTTTTTGTTTTGGATGTGTTCACTAACAACGATTTCCATTTATGCCTGCAGTTGTTTACTATTTCTGTTTTGGTGTTTAAAGTTGCTAAGTGTGGTTTGCATAGTATTAACCATTTTTCAGTTAAACATAGGTTGCACCTTTTTGAAACATTGCTGTATGGTGATGCTCTTTTTATGATTTTCCAGGATATATTGTAGCTTGTTTTTGCGTCTTTAAGTTTCCAGATATATTTGCTCAGTTCTGTTTGGTTTTTATATTTTTCTTTATTGAATGACTGTTTGTGGTTTGCATATCTGGTTTTGAAGTGGTTTTCAGTGATCCCTATGTATGTTTCTTTTTCATTTTCTGATGTTACAGTAGCCTGGTATACAATGTTGTTGTGGAGACATTTATTGTTTAGTGGGCACTGCTCCTTTCTCGTGCAATTGCAAGATTTCCTTTCTTCACCCTTCTTTGCTGTGTTGATTTTCATTTTGTTGGATGCGTCAATCAGGTTTTTGAGGTTGGGCATACATGAGTACGATAGTTTGACAGTGTTTTTGTTAAATATTTTGGACAGTTTGTGCTCTTTTGGAAATGAAGTTGCTAGGATTTTGAAGAATTCTTTCCCTATGTTTGTTTTGAGTTTCCCGTCGTATGGGGGGTTATACCATATGATTTTTCTTTTCCTATTTTTCTTGTTTTTATTTGTGTTGTTGTCCGGGTTGTATTGTAGTTTGTAATTGTATCCACTTGTTTGTAGTGCCTCCTGGTATTCCACTGCTGCATTGTTGAACACTCTCTCATTGCATGACAGGTTTGATAGTCTCTTGTTTATGCCATGGGGTATGGTCTTTAATACAGATGGTGGATGGTTACTTTTGGTGTGTACATAAAACAAGTCGGACTGTACAGAGACGATGGCCTTGCTGCACTAACAAACAACCCAAGAACCATCGAAAACAAGAAGAAAGAACTATGCAAAATCTTCCAAAACCACAACTTAAAGATCACCATTGAAGCAAACAAAAAGGTAGTGAACTACTTAGACATAACACTGGATCTCAACAACCATATATATAAACCATACAAGAAACCCAACGATACACCTCTTTATGTACACACCAAAAGTAAC
>CM031597.1:32962979-32965479 GCA_018398815.1 Conus ventricosus | reverse complement strand
TTGTTGTTGTTGTTCTTGTTCTTGTTGTTACACTCACCGTGCTATTTTTTTTAATGTAATCTACTCCAGAAGGAACTGTGTCATATCCTGAATAAAACCTCATTTCATTCCTTTGTCTATCTGTTTGTCTGTCTGTCTGTCTGTCTGTCTGTCTGTCTGTCTCTCTCTCTCTCTCTCTCTCTCTCTCTCTCTCTCTCTCTCTCTCTCTCTCTCTCTCCCTCCCTCCCTCTCTCTTACCCTTCAAAACAACCACCCAGGACAAGGTTTGTGAGGAACTATAAATGAGGTCGGTGGGGCAGTGGTGGGAGAACGGGACGAGAGGGATGGAAACTCTTGATACATCCTAGCATGTTTCCTACGCACAGATTTCACAGATGACCTGTCAAATATTAGAATGACGAAGAGGAATTGACAGAAGGACCATAATCGCGACGTTGTCATCTTGTCTTCTTTGCGTGTTTCAGAACCTGTCAGACCAGTCTCTTCGAGGGTGATTTCCCCTTTCCTTCATGACGTCGCTGCCAGCGTTGCTGTTTGAGCTGCAGATTCAATGGACTGTCCACCACAAAGCGTGACATCTCCAACACTTCTGACCGACATGGTGGGGCAGTTAGACCATCAGGTGGTGAACGGAGGACCCCAAAGATGTGCGTTCTGTAGCAATACGTGTTTAAAAGAAACGATGAGCCAGATCACCGTCTGACGATTATTACTTTGTATTTTGTGTTCCCGGTTTTGTTGTTGTTGTTGTTTTTGTTTTTGTTCTTTAAACATACTGTGCTTTTAAAACTGGTGCAGAAATAATAAGAGAACAGACATATCCGAATCAGTTTTAGGCTCCCCATAGATTTAAGTTTGAAAAATAAATTAAATCAACGTTTCATCAACTAGCACATGTGAGTCCCACGTTTATTTCACAGGAAACTATGGATTCACTGAGGCGAAGCGATATTCTTGTCAAAGAAACAAACTGAACGTCTTGACACTGGACAAATTACTGTGTGCTTGCTGACTTACTGACATAATTTTGCAGACGGTGTGTGCGTGTGTGTATGTGTGTGTGTGTGTGTGTGTGTGTGTGTGTGTGTGTGTGTGTGTGTGTGTGTGTGTTTGGGAGAGAGAGGGGAAGAGATTCATTCTTTATGATTTGGACAGTATTAAGTCAGTCAAGTATTTTCCAGTTATTTCATCCCACGGACAAATGCTGACTAAATTACGTGAGACTGAGTGCAATTGTCACTAATAGTCTAAATATAGGACTGCTCCTTCACATCTGTGAACCATAGGACACCGAATGCGGATAGCTGTCTCAAAAACCATGGTGGATGGGAGAATCCTCCCCCCACCCCACCCTCAACCCCCCCCCCCAACTGCCTCCAGCCGCTTTTTGCCAGTCATAATAGCTACCCATGATGGTCGGAGTTCTAGCACCGGCATAAACACAGTTCTGTCCCATCCTGTTCTGTAGAGCCGTGACGTGTTGGATCGACGGTTGCTGTGAGGTCCCTGATGATGATGACGATGAACAGCAGCAGTGGTGACACAGCGCAGCAGCTTGGGGCAGCCCACCTGGCCACTGCGGTCTACCTGGGTCTGCTGGCCGTCATGGGCGGCATCGGCAACGTCCTCGTACTGGCCACGGTGGCCCGCATGGCTCAGATGCGGCACATGACCTACATCCTGGTGAGCAACCTGAGCGCCGTGGGCCTTCTGAACTGCGTGCTCACCATCCCGGTGCACATGGTACACATGGTTGTGGGCAGCAGTCTCTGGGAGGGAGGAGACAGCATGACCTGCAAGGTCCTGGCCCACGTCAACTACGGGCTCGTTCTGTGCATGCTCATCAACTCGGCAGCCATCGCCATTTCCCGGTACCACACGGTCACCTCCAAGCACAGCATACGTCAGCAAACTGTGTCCACCGCCAAAATCGTCCGACTGATCTTCTTCATCTGGGCTTCCCCATCATCGTGGCCATCTCCGCTTCCCCCTTCCTGGGATTCAATGTTCTCCTGTGGGACTGTTTCTTTGAGGACGTGGACCACGCTTTCTGGTACATGAACATGGCTCTGTCTGTGCCGGCGCTCATCAGCGCTTTATGCATGCTGATCGCATACGTCCTCATCATCAAGAAGGTGAGAGACAGCCGCCTCAAGATCTCGAACCTGTTCCAGAAAGCTGGAAGCCGGACGGACAACGCCTTGCCAGAAAACAGAGAGGAGAGGACCGTCAGTGAGTCTGAACAGAGAGCAGAGGCTGACGCGCGGAACCTGGACTTAATGATCGTGCGAGGACCCAGTCACATGGGAGCTATCAGAATCTTCACCACCATGATTCCCGACGAATCTCTCAACATTCCTTCCACAAGTTACACAACTCACGGCTGTACTGCCTCTCCGGGATTCGGAGAGCTCCAGAGAGTGGATGACATCAACAGTTCCGTTCCCGGCAAGAGTCCGGGACCTCCCTGTTACGTGCAGTCTCCTAGTCCTTCCGAGCA
>CM031597.1:32952979-32960479 GCA_018398815.1 Conus ventricosus | reverse complement strand
GACAATGATATACAGAAAAGAGATCATTTACTCAAGTCAAAGGACAAACAAAATTTAGACAACAAAGAAGCAAAGTGAATTCCATGAAACGAAAAACGAAATTTTTTTTTTTTTCAAGATTTGTTATTCTCTTCTCAGAATTCAAAATCGATTTGAAAGGCTATTAATCTTTTAACTAATGGTAAATCGAACTCTAAATTAAGAATCCAATAAAGGATATTTCACCGGGAGATTATGCAAATGTTGCTAAGGACATAATAGTAAATGATAAAACAAATCAAAATGATTTACATGAACTAAAACAATACTGCTGTTCTAAAAATATCTCAACTTTCACTATACCGTCAATTTCACTAAATGAAGTGTTTTATGGGTTAATAGGTTTAAAACAATCAGGAACAAGAGTTTAGACAGAATTGATGGAAGGATACTGTCCGGACAAAAATAAAACAACCAAAGTCGTGGTCCGTCGCCAGCCAGCTCGACTGGGCGTGAGCTCAAACTCAAAAATTCTGGGCGCCAGGTAGACGGCCTCATGTGTCGGGTCCAGCCATTAAGCATAGCGGACAGGCTCCACGGAGACGGTACGGTCCAGCCAGACAGACTAAGTAGCTTGACCGACGCCTCGATGTCTGCCCAGACGGATCTCGATGCCTGGGCCAGACTCATCGGCCAATTTGTAGGACCAGTGTCCACAATTTAAGTCGACGTCGCCGGAAAGGGAGGAGCGGAGAGAACGAACAGACAGACAGAGAGGAAGAGGTTCGGAGAGTAGGCTCTGCTCGAGAGAAAGGCAGAGAGATGAGGGGAGTGGAGAGAACCGAGTTGTAGCATTTAGCACCATAGAGAGTCTGCAGAGGAAGGACTAAAGAGAGATGTGGAGAGAGAGAGTTGCTAACTGATGAAGAGAAAAAAAAAAAAAAAAGAAAAAGAAAAGAAAAGCAACCATGTCCATTTGATAGAGCAGACTAGAAGAGAGAGAGAGAGAGTGCAATGCGTTAATACAGGAGAAGAGGAAAGGAGAACAGATCAATGTCTGATAGTCACTGTTCCATCTGAACCGGGGTTCGACCTCATACTTGGCCAGCGCCACTTTCATCGGCAGTCCAACCTGACCAACGCCAGCGGTCTAACCTGACCAGTGCCAGCAGTCTAACCTGACCAGTGCCAGCAGTCTAACCTGACCAGTGCCAGCAGTTGTGTTGTGCTTGTGAAAGTGGCAGTGAAAGAACAAAGAAAAAAAAGAAAGAAAAGACAGTGATTCGAATAGTTTAAGATCACCTGGCCAGGTAAAGTAGAAATCTGTTTATACCCGGGTTAGTTAATGATGATTTAGATAAATGGTTTTGTGAAGTTCAAGGAAGGAGAGGATGTTTTATTTTGTTTGATTCCATATGCATTGATTTTCTTTCTATGATCATGTGTAGTAAAGTTATAGACTTTACTAGTGGTTTGATGTGACGAATGCATGATATATGAATGAGATTGTAAGCAAGCTGTGAGTGTGTTTGGGCTGTGCGCTAGTCCTTCATCCACTGACATACCCCGAGGTTGACAATTTATTGGCGAGCCTGCCAGGATATTCTGGCCCATTTATTAATAATTGTTTCAACTTCTCAGAGAGGAAGCTGGGTGGGATTCAAGCTTTGTAATCCTAAGACAAGGTAGTGTCTTACTGTATGTTCCCAAGATAGTTAAATACTAGGCTTGGCATTGCTTCCAAGATAGTTAACACTAGGCTTGGCATTTCAGCCCAGAGTACTTATTTCGCACAGATTTCTATAATTCGCTCTCATAGTTGGGTCAGGCGCTAGGCGTCTTATAAAAACTAATTACGGTGTCCCAAGCTAATATTATCATTCATAGGATTGTGCTATTACGTCACTCGTGTCGGTAACCACCAGTTTGGCTGTCGTAGTATAAAATCTTGTTCAAAAAAAAAAAAAGAGAGATACAATGGCGGAAGAAAAGAACACCCCTATTGAACAACTTGTGAGCGTCGCTCGTGATTTAGGCTACTGGGAGAAGAGTTGCGAGCATTCGTTGAAAACCAGCAAAAGATGGAAAGAGATGAGCGAGCGGAAAGACGCCGTGAAACGCAGGAAACAGAAAGATTAAGGATTCAGGCTAACGAAAATCAGGCTAGAGAAACGCAGGAAACAGAAAGATTAAGGATTCAATTAGAGTTAGAGTGAGTGAAAATACAAAGGGAGACCACCGATGATGGTAGCTCAGTTTCCAGCGACCCTGTGCGCAGTTATGACCCCCGACAAAGTTGCCAAAATTCTCTGAAGGAACAGATTCGATTGATGCATACATCAGTCGTTTTGAAACGTTTGCCACCAGTCAGGGTTGGCCTTCAGAAGAGTGGGCAGTCATTTTGTCAGCGCTATTGACGGGTAAGGCATTACAGATTTTCACTGCGTTACCAGCAGACCAACAATCCAATTTTGGTGCTGTGAAGGAATCATTGATGAAGGGATTTGACCTCACAGAGGAGGGGTTCAGGAAGAAATTTCGATCAGCTAGATTACAAGCAGGGGAAACGTACACTCAGTTTGGTGCACGTTTAGATCACTATTTTGAAAAGTGGTTAGAGTTGAGTGGTACGAGAAAGGAGTTCGCTGAGTTGAAAGAGCTGGTTATGAAGGAACAGATTTTGTCAGGTTGCGGCCCTGAGTTAACCATACATTTGAAAGAGAGACAGCCAGAGACAGCAGGAGAGTTGCTGAAGTTAGCAGAGGTGTATAGAGAGGCACGTTTGGGCACTAAGGTGCAGGAGAAACAGGTGCCAGGCACAGGTGAGAAGAGTGCAAGGAGACTAGGGGAGTTTTCTGCACAGTCTGCAAACCCAGTGGTGGGGCAGAAAGGAGGACAAAGGGACAATAGGTGTTTCATTTGTCACAAGAAGGGACATGTGGCGAGGGATTGTCGCATGAGGTTCCAGAAGGCAGCAGCCTTGCAAGAGGTGGATAAGGGTCGCAGGGGAGACGACCTGCAGTGGAACCAAAAGGGATCCAATCTGAAGAGGGTGGAGTGCGGCCTATGGCTAGCACTGGACAGCAGTCAGTGTCAGGAATGGAGGGCACTAGGCTGAGTGGTTCGTTACCAGTGGAAGAAGGGTGGATTGGCCAGCAGAGGGTGAAAGGTGTTACGAGACACTGGTTGTTCATGTGGTGTAGTTAGAACAAACGCTGGTCGAGAAAGGGGATTTGACAGGGCAAATCCAGACCTGTACTCTAATCGATGGCACTGTGAGGGAGTTCCCAGTTGCTAAGATAGAAGTACGTACCCCTTACTTCTCAGGCGAGTTGTCTGCGTTGGTGATGGAGAAACCCCTTCATGACTTGATCATTGGAAATATTCCAGGTGCAAGGGATCCAGGGGATCCTGAGTTGTTGACTGCTACAGGGGCAGCAGTTCAAACACGGAGCAAGAAGGAGGAAAAGGTTGATAAAACCGTTAGTCGTTCCAGCAAGGAAGTCAGGCATAGATGTGTCGCCTGATGAGTTTAGGGCAGCGCAGGAACAAGACCCTTCGCTCGTGAAGTCTTGGGAGTTGGCAAGAGGTGGAGAGAAACAGGTGGTTAGAGGAGGTGAGACAGAATTTCTTGTGAAAGGCGGGCTGTTGTACCGAGTGTTCACCAAGGGGAAGACAGGTAAGGTGACCACTCAGTTTACAGGTACCAGCAGGTTATCGTGACACTGTCATGTCAGTGGGTCACGAGTCGCTCATGGCGGGTCATCTCGGCACCAGCAAAACAGCTGACCGAATCTTTGATGATTTTCACTGGCCAGGAGCAATGGCAGACATAAAGCGTTTCTGCATGTCATGCGACGTGTGTCAAAGGTCAGCCACAAGAGGGGTGAAGAGGAAGGCGCCTCGTAAACAGCCTCCTTTAATTGACACCCCATTTAGGAGAGTGGCTGTTGATCTGATTGGCCCAATCTCGCCCTGTTCCAAAGGTGGGCACGGGTATGAGACATGTAAGGTTGCAAAGGAAGGTTTGCAGGAGGCTAGGGTAGTTCAGAAGAAGCAATATGACAGGAAGGTGAGGAAGCAGTCCCTCAAGGTGGGAGATCAAGTCCTGTTACTGCTTCCACGGATCACAACAAGCTGCTGATGCATTGGAAAGGACCATTCACCATCATTGAAAAGGTAGATCAGGATTACCGAATTGATGTGAATGGGAAACCAAAACTTTTCCATGCGAATTTTCTCCGCAAATATATTCAGCGTGAGACTCAGCACATAGGCGCAGCAGCAATCATTGATGAGGTGAAAGAGACCAGCAGAAGAAGGGGAGATTTTGTTGCCTAAGTTTCCAGAAGAGTCATAACAGGGATGTGTCACTGTATGAAGGGCTAGACAGTAGGAGTTTCCTAGGTTTTGTTGTAGGAGGCGACACAAAGCAGCCAGAAAAGGGAAAGGTGGAGAAGATGATGAATTCAGAGAGACCAAAGACCAAAACAGAAGTCGGAGTCTGCTAGGTTTTATTGGTTTCTACAGGGAGTTTGTTCCAAATTTCGCAGCAATCACGAGTCCTCTCAGTGATTTGGTCAGGCAGGGAAACCGGCAGTGGTCGAATGGTCAGACGCTGCAGAGCAAGCACTGCAGACAGTGTGGAAAGACTAGGTTCTCGTCCCATCTTGAAGCTACCAGATATGTCTAAACCTTTTTGCTGCGTACAGATGCATCAGGCGGTGGAGTAGGTGCAGTATTGTTGCAGGAGCACGAAGGGGTCGAGTTTCCTGTGAAGTATGCTAGCAGGAAGCTGACGAAATGTGAAGAAGGGTACGCAACGGTAGAGAAGGAGTGTTTAGCTGTCGTGTGGGCCGTGCAGAAATTCCACAAATACTTGTATGGGAAAGAGTTCGTGATAGAGACTGATCATCAACCACTCAAATTCCTGCAGGAGGCACAGCTGAAAAACAGCAGGGTGCTGCGTTGGGCAATGGCACTGCAGCCCTACAGGTATCGAGTGCAGTACATTCCAGGTCGACAGAATGTCGGAGCTGACTATTTAAGCCGTGTAGTCTAGCAAGCTGCAACTCAGAGGAAGTCAGTCATATCCGGGGTGCATAGCTACTTTGTAATAATATGTGTTGATTACAGTTATGCTGATTGGATATGGGTTCATTCCCATTTGGCTATGGTTCATATTTTCTGTGTGAGACCTGTTCATGTAAATGTAGTTATGTTTGGAGCGTACAGTCGCTTGTGTAGTAAAGCACTGTTGCGATAAGTGAGGATGGAGATTCCTCAGTGAGGTGTCATGGATCGTGATCATATTCGATTGTGCTTTTCATAATAATTGTGAAGAGAAGATGTGGCAAATCCGCAGGTAGGGGAATTGCATAGGTGCGCACAGAGGTCGTTATAAAATGAGTCGAAAATAACGCAAGAGCGCACGTCAATGATAACTCATTGGGGTGGTGTTCACCAATGATATATCTTATAATTTATAAACCGTTTGTTGTAAAGTATTTTCCAAACTTTGCACGTGTAGCTGTGTGTCAGCAAATTCGGTTGTTGTTTTTTTTGTACCGTTGTTTTGAGACAATGCGGAGCATAGTCTTTTGCAAGGGGGAAATTGTCACGGACAAAAATAAAACAACCGAAGTCGTGGTCCGTCGCCAGCCAGCTCGACTGGGCGTGAGCTCAAACTCAAATATTCTGGGCGCCAGGTAGATGGCCTCATGTGTCGGGTCCAGCCAATTAAGCATAGCGAGAGGGCTCCACGGAGACGGTACGGTCCAGCCAGACAGACTAAGTAGCTTGACCGACGCCTCGATGTCTGCCCAGACGGATCTCGATGCCTGGGCCAGACTCATCCGGCCAATTTGTAGGACCAGTGTCCACAATTAAGTCGACGTCGCCGGAAAGGGAGGAGCGGAGAGAACGAACAGACAGACAGAGAGGAAGAGGTTCGGAGAGTAGGCTCTGCTCGAGAGAAAGGCAGAGAGATGAGGGGAGTGGAGAGAACCGAGTTGTAGCATTTAGCACCATAGAGAGTCTGCAGAGGAAGGACTAAAGAGAGATGTGGAGAGAGAGAGTTGCTAACTGATGAAGAGAAAAAAAAAAGAAAAAGAAAAAGAAAAGAAAAGCAACCATGTCCATTTGATAGAGCAGACTAGAAGAGAGAGAGAGAGAGTGCAATGCGTTAATACAGGAAGAAGGAAAGGAGAACAGATCAATGTCTGATAGTCACTGTTCCATCTGAACCGGGGTTCGACCTCATACTTGGCCAGCGCCACTTTCATCGGCAGTCCAACCTGACCAACGCCAGCGGTCTAACCTGACCAGTGCCAGCAGTCTAACCTGACCAGTGCCAGCAGTCTAACCTGACCAGTGCCAGCAGTTGTGTTGTGCTTGTGAAAGTGACAGTGAAAAGAACAAAGAAAAAAAAGAAAGAAAAGACAGTGATTCGAATAGTTTAAGATCACCTGGCCAGGTAAAGTAGAAATCTGTTTATACCCGGGTTAGTTAATGATGATTTAGATAAATGGTTTTGTGAAGTTCAAGGAAGGAGAGGATGTTTTATTTTGTTTGATTCCATATGCATTGATGTTTCTTTCTATGATCATGTGTAGTAAAGTTATAGACTTTACTAGTGGTTTGATGTGACGAATGCATGATATATGAATGAGATTGTAAGCAAGCTGTGAGTGTGTTTGGGCTGTGCGCTAGTCCTTCCTCCACTGACATACCCCGAGGTTGACAGATACTGAAAATTGCCTCATCTGCTATCGCTGATACACTCACCGATATTTACAACTTGAGCATTGATAAAAACCAATTTCCTCTTATATTTAAACAAGCCAAAGTCATATCTTTGTACAAAAATGGCGATTCCACCAACCCCTGTAACAATAGACCTATTTCAGTACTACTCCTTTCGGCAAAACTACTTGAAAGACATATTCAAAATCAATTATATTCTCACTTTAAGCACTATGATTTGATTCATGAAAATCAAATCTTAAATAAATGCTAGTGAACCGCCCAGTCTTGTGACTCGTTTGTCCACGTTCTCTGGGCGGTTCGCTAGCATTTATTTAAGATTTGTTTAGATTTCCGCCTGCAGTCGTCTCGCTTTGCAACTAGATCATGAAAATCAGTCAGGCTTTAAATAACATCACTCCTGCCATACGTCTCTAATACAGCTTATTGATTATTGCCTACCAAATATGAATAATAACGAATTTAAAGGATTCTTTTTGTCGACCTTGCTAAAGCCTTTGATGCTATAAACCATTCCCTTCTCATGAAAAAAAACCTTACACACTATGAGCTATCGAACCAGGCCTTAGACTTCATTAGATCTATTCTTACTGATCGTCAACAACGTGCTGAAATTTGTAGCAGACGGTCAGAGTTACTTAATTTGGAATTTAGTGCTCCACAGGGTTCAATATTAGGACCTCTCCTATTTTCTATTCACATTAATAATTTGCCTTTATACATAGACTGTGGCTGTGAAATGTTTGCTGATGACAC
>CM031597.1:32920479-32945479 GCA_018398815.1 Conus ventricosus | reverse complement strand
GCTATTAGTATCCTTTAAAATGGACGTCTACTAACGCCCACTACCCATCCCTCTCTTTATTTTTAAGCAGAATTTCAAAATATCTTTGTGAACGTGTCCTAATTTCATTTTGCGCATGAACTGTATTTTTATAAGCATCTTTTAAAACCGACTTCTTCTTTGTGGAGGATGTACTGTTTTATTTTCCCATACGGCTTTATTTCATCTCTTTCCGACTATTGTCATCTGGCATAAAGACTTACATGTAAAGGGCCAGAGTGAATGCTTTTCTGAAAACTTTTTTTGTACGGCCAAAAAATGTAAATGGGCTTATGAATTCTATTTTATGTCCCTATTCTAAATATGGTTACCTAAAGTGCCCATTTGAGGTCAGGTTTTCGAACTTTTTTATATTCATCTGGCCAAAATTATTTGCCTCTAGATGCGCAAGTGTTCTAGTTTAGGAAACTTTTGCTGTCGCATACCTATTTGCGTTTTTAATCACCATCTTTTAGTGTACTCAAAAACCATACAATAGCGCTATCTCTCCGTTCTGTTCAAAGTCCGCAACGTACTGCAGGTCTTGTAATTCTAATGTTATACACCTTACAGGCGCTAATGTAATTCCTGGTTCTCTGGCCCACGCGACATTATTATTTTTTAGGTAACGTATTATTTTATTTCAAAACAATGTGCAGGTTATCACCTTTCACGACTTTCCCTGTTTTTGTTGCAATTTTTAATATTAAATGGATCCAACCCTCCCACAATAACTAATCTTTTAAACAGTAATTAGGGATTTGTATATTTCATATAGCAAGTTTGCAGCTTTCCCGGACGGAGAGCTCTTCTTTACAACAGTTGAGGGCTTCCACATATATGTTTTCATCAGTGCTCAGCTCTATCCAAATGAACATAGAGTATTGAATGTTATGCTAAGATCGAGCGGATTTTCTCCCTCATAAGTTGTTTTGTCTGGGTAAACTCTAAAACTATGAAAGTCCCGATTGTAGTGCATAGCCTACATTTCAGCTAGTTCTTTATCAAAATAGTAACCTACTTATTCTTCAGGCTTGAATGTTTACATTGTTTTTAGCATTCGCATTGTTAAGTTTGATAGTATGTTCGAAGATACTCAATTGCTTCTTTTAGTGTGCAAAACCCGTAATAACCATCTAGGGTTTATTGTTAACTCGCTAACTTTGGTCCCTGTTTTATCAATTTTTTTAACCCCTTATTATTATTTTTTGTGTTTTCAACTTATATTAAACCATAAATCTTTTGTGAAAATATTTCATGGAGCGCGTCCGTTTTGCCCCGCAATTGTTATCATTAGACATGTTCTAAAACGAAGGGAACTGTCATGGAGTTGTTATTGTTACAATCATTTTTTAAAACAAATTAAAAATGTGAGCATTAATAATAATACTGGCGCAAAATATTCTGTTGGGCCGCTCACTTCAATATTTTTTAAAATAATAAAAAAAAAAAAAAATATAGCAACTGTTTTCTCTTGACATTGCTGTGACCCAGACTGATCTTTTCTTAAAAAGGTGAGCACTCCATTAAGCTGATTTCTTAATACCCCCCATGAAAACGACCACATCAAGAAAGCGTGTGGTTTAGTCATCGATGCAGTTTTATCAGAACCAGATTTAAACTTTGCTGTGTTTTTGAGCATCTATGGGTGTGGAGTGTCGTATGCTGTTCATTTGAAATCACAATGTTCCCTTTGGTGAGGTCAGTGTCTGATTTCATTTCTATTACACCTTTAGACGGTATTTGAGCTGAACTGCTAGCGCCATTACAAATGACAACACCATTTCATCACTCTCAGCTACATAATAGACATGAAGGCTTTTGAAAGGATCTAGTAAACGAATTCTATATTAAACACCTAAGACAGGCTTTAGACAAAGTTGGATCATAATCATGGCCTAGGCGACCTTTATTTTCGGGGGGCACGCACAGAAAGTATAACTATGACTGGCCATCCTCCGCCTTTCAAATTTCTTTCAGGCCCCAACTGTTCAGACCCGGGTCCCTTACAGCAAGAGCATAAAACAGCATGGACAACATTTATCTTAGACACTTTTAACGGGCCTTACTAGGCTGGGAATAGAACGAATAATCGGACTATATTCGTACTTACGTTTGGTGTTTGCTAGGTCGACATGCACAGGCAAGATCAAGCATAACTGTCTTCTACTGGATTTGACGCACAAAAACTAATACTTAGCAAATTTGAGGACGCCATTAATTCTACAGGTAGATTTACCTTCAAGTATTGAAGATACCAAAATGTTTTTACCCCCCCCCAATCCGCCCCAAGATCAAAATGTAGACTTTGCTGTTGGCAATGGTTTATTACATGGTTGCCTTTGACTTAGACTCAGGATAGAATAATAATAAACTTTAATAATGAAATTCTTATAGCAGGCAAGGAACAGAAGGGTTCGGGAAAAACGACTAAATTCTGAGCGGTAATATTACAAGCAGTAAACAAACACCAAGATTAAGTCATCCAATCCCTGAAGTCCAAAACCCCAAAGTCATTGATGATCAGCAAAGCTCGCGGACTCTGTTCGCGATGGACCATGAATAAGTACCTCTCCCCGCGCTTGTTTCTTGGATTAACTGGCATAGGATTTACTGGTCTTTATCTTACTAAAATAGAACCCAATTTAAGAGACTAATGCCCATAAGTGCTCGGCATAAAGCCAAAATACTTTGCTTGCAGTAGACAAAGCCAGCTGACAATAATCCCCAATATCCTGGTAAAAACGTTCACGGCTTTTACCAGCTAATTTTTTATAAAATGAAAGATGATAAGCTGTTTTTTTACCCATGATTTATTCAGGCGGGAGGGCGATGGATGGTTGGTTGTACTGAACTTTGGGCTTGGCCCGTATGCCATCACTGGTCGTCCTTATTGCAAATCCTATGGCTGTTATTAACGCTTGCTAATGTGACTCTTGCTCTCTAAACAGTGGTCGTATTCGTTCTGCTTGTGTCGTGTCTTCATTTAAAAATTTTTTCGATAGTTTCTATTATTCTATTCACTTGAGTCGTAATTGGTCTCGGTTAGTAGTTAGCAATTCTCAGTTTCGATGATCTTTCTTGTTCAAGATCTTTTTAGTCTTTGTCTTATTCTTTACTTTAATATCTGGCCCTAAGTTGGCGTCATTCAGCCTCAACGAGTTTTTCTTTTTTCGTTTTTATATGCGCATCTTCTTAGTTCACCTAGTTTTGACTAATTGTTTGTTAATTCGCCTCTAATGGTTCTTAAAGCATGATCAAGGGCCGTTTATTTCTGATGGGTAGCGCGTGAGTCGTGTTTAGTCTTTAATGCTGTTTCTTCTGAATAACTGGTTTCTGCGATTCTATTTGCATTTATTATGTTTCTTCTGCCGATTGATTTAATTCTTTAAGTTCCATGTGGTTTTGTATTGGGTTAGCTCGTTGGGAGTTCCTGCAGTGTGTTTTGAAGTTTTGCATACTGCATCCCTATATAATTTTGGTTAACAAGACCAAGGCAGATTTTGAGCTATACACTAAGTCTTGGTATAATTGTACTCTTGGACTAAAATCTTTGATGGGTCTGGTTTAGTTGTAAGCCCGTACAGAATCGCCTTGATCGCCCCTTACTAACAAATGACCATTTCTAATTTAATCATTTGGGTCTATTAAATTCGGGAGGTTCTTGGCCTAAACTTTTGTAAAATGACTCCGACCGTACATTTCTAGTATTTCTCGCGCATTGAGGGCTGAGCCGTTGCTGTGTCAAAAGGGATCATTTCACTATGTCGTCTCCAGGATCAAATAACATCATATTTTTCTTCGCCTTCAATTCCTGCCCATGTTTTTAAATAGTTAACTTTTTATTTTGTTATAAAAATATGTAACAAGATATGGCTTGATTTTGAACCGTTATAGGAAAGCTGAAAGAACCCCGTGGCGTGAAGGGATATAATCGGAATTTTACTGTTCCAATAATCCATCTACTATTGATGCAGATCAAATTCTACTGTTTGATTTCAGACCTAGGAGCGGGATTTGATTTGATCGTGCCAGGCTCTGCACGGCTTACTTTTAAAATAGAAACTCGCTTCAACAACAGACCAAACCAGGAAACAGTTGTCCAGATTTTGGACGTGGCATTCGTTAGATAAATTGTCTGTGTAAAACTTGAAGGCGCAAGAAGTATTTTTCTTTAACAATGCAGACAATTTTTTAACATATTCTGATCTATGGCTAACGCGAAGAAGGGAAGGATCTTGCGTTTCAAGGAATACGGCAATGAAGAAGCACTAAAACTTAGAATAGGCGCCGTACTTGACTCAGGTGCTTAAAGCAGCCAAAAGGCTTTAGCTGTAATGTTTTGCGGATGGTATTCGCTTTTCCATTCCCTAGGATTTTGAGTTGTTAAAGCGATGCCCCATACTGTCAAGGAGCATTAAAAGACAGATTGTCTTTATGAAATAAACTTTTAATGAATACAAAAGTGTTATCATAATCAACTGACACCGAAGCAAAGTACATGCATTTCTGACATCTCGTTAGAGTTTGACGTTCGCTTAGACAACCTTAATTAGCAATGCTGTTTGGGGATCAATATAAGTCCAAATTAGCAATATATTACGAAAACGTGCGTCATCATTCAACTTATCCTAAAAGCAGGGCAGACGCTTTATGGAAATTTTAGTTTTAGTGTGCAGATAAAATCGCTTCTTTAAAGGTATTTTTATTGCTGTGTGAAGATGAAGAACATAGCAAGAGCAAGTGACAAAGTTTTTTAATGCAAAATATCGAAAGTACAATGTACAATTGACGGCAAGTCCTAACAAATCTATGCTAGCGGACTTAGACCTTATCATCATTTTGACGAATATAAGAAAATTGTTTGGGTGTGGGAGGGGTTAGAAGTCCTAACAGCAGACCTTGCGTTAAAGATCTACACCTTCACAGTGTTAGGCTTGATGGCTTATTTACATCAAAATTCGGTTTTTGGATTGACCTAAAGGGGGGGGTCAAACAGAGGATAAATCAGTTGCATAGAAGTGGGGGAGAGAGGTTTAAAGACCGTTAAACATTCAAATGAGAAGAAAGAAAAAGAAGCTGATAAACCGCTTATTGTACATTGTTTTTATTATTGATGCCACAGGAGGAATATTGGAGATAGCAGATTACAAGAGGTAAGATACTAAAATTATTTTTTCTTTTTATAAAAAGCTTGTCTGTTAAGGTTTTTCAAATGTGCGTACAGCGCCAGAGATTCGCCAAGAGAAGAGATAGCAGGCAATTCTGATGTTATAAGAAACCCTAAGTAAAAACTTCAGTTAACAAACATTAACAAATGCAGCATTGTTTAGGCAAGACCGTTCAAAAATTTCAGCAAAACCAAACGAAGGTATTCTGCTGCCTTTATTGCTGTTACATATGTTAATACTGGAAGCATCGACTATAAGTGCTCTATCAGCAGACCCGAGTGTTCGGTCCTCTTCAGAAACAGGCGTAGGTGCGCCCGCAGCTTTACATCTAGAGAGGTTTGTCTTTTAGCTCTCGGCCTGTGTTTCATTGCTGTTAGTGCGGATGGCAAAAAATTAAAAAACTAAACTCCATAGCACACAGCTATGGTTTCAACTAATAAACGGCTAAATTAGTTCGTTCAACTGACAATAAATTAAAAGCACTGCTGACTCAAACAATCACGGGATGAAGGAATTAATCGTTTACAGGCGATTTTGATGACCTACAAGACAAAAGTTTGATCTTCAAAGAAAGGCGAGGGACCAAGTTTTTCTCCAACAGCCAGACCACGAGGCAGATTATAAAAAAAAGGAATGCTTAAAAAAAGTAAACTGAGACATTAAATCTGGTTCTAAACAGCTCACATTAATCCAACCACCAAAGGATGTTTATACTTTAGTTTATGAGTCCAAGCGCAAAAAAGAACGTCGATATTGATTCTGATTTAGCCGTTGTATTTTTTAAATTGAAAATTAATTTGTTGGCTTAGAAGGAAAGACTGCATGGCTAAGATTATATGAAAGGGACAAGACGAATTGTTTGAAGGAATGCTCGAGAGAGTGCGTTTTTATAGAGCTATGAATATGATATTGATGTGATGTCATTGACCAACAAAACGTACAGGCAGTGTTGTTCATGCTATTTCTCAACGTTCAGGCAAACGAAACAATAGACCCGCCAGTTCCAGTTAAAGTAATTGTTAGATGTTTTTTTTTCGACTATGTAACACATAATGACGAAATCTAGAAGTCTGGGTCACAACTATAACAGCGACTATCGTTATCATAACACTTAACACACGGGTGGGAAGTCGAAATGCTTACACAGTTGGACGCTGTGCCGCTGAAGAAGACTTAAATGTCGTGGCTATGGTTTGGGTCTGAGGGCGATGTCTAGAGAGAGTTTAGTATTAAAACAGGCTAAGGAGACAACGTATTGAGGCAAAGCTTTCATTCCGCCTACCTCGGGAGTTGGTTTTAAAAGAGAGCTGTTTTAACATTAATAATATTCAGACTACTAAAATGCTTCATGTGGTGCGTTCTTGCAGGCTGCTTCAGGTCCGCGAAACCGCAGAGAGAGTGACTAACTATCCGGCAATTACACCAAGATCTTAACTTCATTGAATATCCTTTCTGTTTGTGTAGACCAAATGATCAGTTTGAAAGAACAAAACAACCATTAACTGTTAATGTATAAACATGGGATGAGGATCACAAATTTGGTGCCAATTTTGTGTCCAAGAACAGTCCACAATAGGCGAACCTGCCAAAAGTCATGTGGACTTTACTCCTATTGCTTTCGCCAGGCCAGGGCTGCCCCATTACACATTGATACGCACAATGAGCAGATCTATTAGCGCATACTTCAAAGCATGAAACATAAACAAGATTGTAGAAAATGTTTAACAAGAATGCCATCTGTTCAAGCCCGCGGAAGCGTACATAAGATAACATTGTAAAAGTTCTGTTGACTGTTATTACAGAACTAATTAGCCCCCTCCCGGATTCTAAAGTTAAGTTTTAAGAACTGGGTAACGGATGCAAAATTCTCCATATGTTGTTTACGCAGACTTCGAATCACTATTTTCTTATGAAGGGCCAGCGCACAAAAACTTTCGGAAAAACAGTCTTAATGAGTAATCATCAAATTTGTTTCATTTGCTTTTCATCGTTGTCAGGTCGGATGGCCCGTTCATTCAGAGCCTGTATTATATAGAGCGGCCTATGCTGCAAAATACTTCTTTGAACGCATGAAGAAGTGCGTAATGACTGTTATAATAAAATCTAAAATTATCTGAAATCATAATGGCGCCTGAAGACTCAAACAACAGTACTGACTCAGCTCGCATTGTTGGATTTGTGGTTTATGGCCTATCATCCGACGCAGAGATTCCTAAAGTAAGAGACATGATCACATTTAGCGGACAGTTCAGAGGAGCGGCGCATAACAAATTCAATCTTCAACTAGTTTGATCTAAGACATGGACGCTGCCTGTATTCTTTCATAAACTTGCGAGGTTACGACTCCCACCTTATTATGTAAGCAGTGACGATGCGTTCAAGGTGTCATGCAATTGCACAGTCATCAGAAAAGTACATGTGCTTTAATTGTATAACATGTCTTTTTATGACTCTATGCAGGCACATGATGGGTTCATTAGAGTCAATGGCTATGTCCTTTAAAGTCTGTCCAATAACGGAAGAATATTTTGGACCCAGATCTTGTTAGAAAGGGCGTTTACCATTATGAGTACATGAAACAGTTGGGAAGGTTTGATGAAGTAACTTCCACCTAAAGGCGCGTTCTTTTCTAGTCTTAGAGGTAAGGACATCAGTGATCTGATTACCAGCACTGCTCAAGATGCGTGGCTGAGTTAGAGTGTAAAACGGATGGAGAGACTATCATGATTCATACTTGGATGGCAGATGTATGTTTGTTGGCGGACGTCTTTGAAAATTATAGAAAGAACCTGCTGTGAAACTTATAGCTTGATCCTGCGCATTTTAATTTCTGCAGCCCGAGGATGAGTTGGATGCTTTGCTTAAAAGTTTACTGGCAGTCAGATTGTTTATTGTCTGTCTGCAATGATTCAGAATGATTGAAAACGGATTGCGTGGAGGAATTAGTATGGAGTCGCCATCATTGTGTAAAAGCATACAAACAAATTCTTGGACGACTATGATCCAAGTAAAAGGTCTAACTATCTCCAGGTATTAGTGCAAACAACTCTTGTATGGATGGGCTATGGCGCAATCACTTACGTTACGAAACTTTAAAAATGTCTACAGAAGACAATCCGGAAATATATCAAAAGGCATTTAAAGTGGTTGAGCAGTTTAACGCACTGATCAACAGCGTGGATTTCATTCTAGATGTTGACTTAGGAATATCCTCATGACAACTCCATGACCTGCATAATGAACTATCCATTAGCAGCCAGAAAGTCTAAGATGGATCCGAGAGAACCGACTAAACTTGTGCCTAATCTTCGGGGACAAAAAAAATTATGTCTGTATTACAGACTTCTGCAATTTTATTTAAGACATGGGTGAAGTTGACAGCAGTTCATCGGCATTAATTGCTTTTGATCAAGACCAGTTCATGAAACCCATACATCTTGAGAACAACTGATCTTAGACTAAATCCACAGATGCTCAGAAACAAGGACTTTTTCAAGTGATCGAAAAACAGCTGTTTTGAGAAAGACTTTGGAGAATACGCTCATGCGTAAAGATGTCAGATTAGTCACCAAAGAGAACGATAAGCAATTAAGGATGCCTCCCTCAAAACCTAATTATTGGACTTTTAGAAGATTAATGATCAGCTGTTTTGGCATATTGATGATTTAAAGAATGAAAGTCAAATTAGACAACCTGTTGTTATTGGGTTTACTGTTTTAGGAATTATCAAAGCTTTTGATGTTAGAGTTTCTTTTATGACTACTTAGCCCTCGTATCTGAGTCCAGGAGTACTTTACACAGATACAGACAGTTTGTCTATAGATATCCCTACTGAAAGACATCTATAAAAGGACCATGGTAATTAGAAGTGGTAAAGTCATGCGGGATGTATGCGTCACGTCGAATTATCTAAAGATTCGCCTTTGCATTCAATTACTAACAAGAGGTTGTAGGAAAGATGAAGGATGAATTATCTGGAAAGGTGATTAAGGAGTATGTTGGTGTAAGGTTCAAAAATGTACTGTATTTGAGCCAGGAGAAAATCATGTATGAAAGCAAAGGGAATATCTCGCAGCGTTGTGCTGTCCAAATATCACATGACAATTACAAAGAAGCATTGGTTTGGAATAAGACTTTTCATTCATGACAACGTAAAACTACGATTAATCCTACATGTGTCAACACAACTGTTGTAACAAAGAAGTCATTTGATAGAACAAACACCAAAACCGGGTGTTTGTTAATCCAGAGTTTTCATATGCTATTTGGGCATGGAGACCGCATAAACTGGGGTGGTTTTTTATTTTTCATCCAACTTTTATTATTAGATCAACTAATAGCTTCATCAATTCAATTTAAATATCTTTTCTCAAGTTTGCTTGACAAGTTCGATTTTTTTTTTTTATTTCAAGGATTTTCTTTTCCCCATTTTGGGGGGTTGATATTGTTGGTGATCGGAATGATTTAGCATGCTTGATTAATCCTCGAAAATGTTTCCTTATAGCATTAACGCCTGAAATGATTCCCGTATCATTTTCAAGGTCTCTTCCTTACCATCTTGTTTCGGTTTTCTGCGCTTCCTTCTGGCTTCATTTTAAACCAAAAATATGTTTACGTAATTTAATTAAGCGGGAACTGTGTTGGCGGAAATTATCTGCAGTTCTTCCTTCACAATAGTCTTTGAGAGCAGGTTGTTTTGTTGTGTCAGTTTCTCGTAAATAATACCGGCGGATTCATCTTTTAAATTTCTTTTTATTTCATATGGGTCAACACTCCAAACTGGATTGTTTGCCCTGATGCGCGTGTCCCTTCTGATTCCCCGGTAAATAAAAGGTACCTTACTTCAATCAAAATGGTAATAGGTTTGCCGGATGAAGACCTCTCCTTCAGCTACATTTATTGTTTTCTTTTGATTGCTTTGTACTGGCTGTTAGCCTTTTAAATTCTTCATTATTCATTGCGCGCAAAACTGAGGGGCAGTCTCTAACCATTTCTGTGTTGTTGCGAGAATTGTCATTCAGCTCTCTATGATACTGGTAGGAGAAAGTCTTTCAGCTAACTGTTTGTTAAAGTTGTCAACTAAAGCCTGTGATCTGTGAACTCCCGGAATGCCTCTTTTAATGGTAACTCTATGTTTCACATTAATTTGATTCGCTTGCCCTTTAAAATATTTCATCATCGACTTGAATCATGCGAGGATAGTTTAAAGGACCTCGTTGGTATATCAGTTGTATGGCAACAGCAACAGCAGAAGCACTCTTTTGTGTGTATGGTTCCGCATCTTTATTTCTTGAAGCTATATCATTGACTGTGAGTGCGTACTTAAATCTTTTGCGTCTAATTCATATCAGAGGGTAATTATTGAAGATCCATTTGATGGGTGTCGTTTGGAAGTTGTGTTCACAAAGTGCGGGTCTCTGTATTGTTTGGGCGCAGGTAAATAAATTTGCCCCAACTCGCATGTTTGATAACATTCCTTTGATGTTGGTCACTGTCTCCCGCTGATGGCTAGCTTTTTATTGCTGTGATGCCCTTCCAATATCCTTTGGGCGAATTAATAGTTTTTGTTCATTTTTATTCAGCAATATTGATGCGCCAACAAAATACACGACGGTCATACAACGACATTAAACCGTATTTCTTGCTTCTTTTGTTTTTCTGATGGTTGATAAATGTCACTGAATTTTGGTGGGGGCAATGTCTGGACCGGTTGCTGTTACTAGATAAATATTGTTTTAGTGCTTGATCAACAATTTTTAAATGTGTAAGCTGCATGGCCCCTGTTCTTTCAGTGTGTAAATAATTAAAAATCTACTGCTCAAGTCTCTGCTTTTCATAGGCGTCTTGTGCAGCTGCTAGTTCCTCCATAGCTTTGTTAGGTCTTTTTCTCTCGCCGTCTCATCCGCAGTATACTAAATGCGAAATTACTTCCGGCTAAGCAAGCGCATTCATCCACAGCGCCGCCTTATCCTTATGGCGAGTGAAGCCTTTTTTATAAATGTATTTTTTTCTCTACATCTTTATTTTGTCTGGAATTATTCCTTGCGTAACTAGAAAATCTTTCGTAGCAACCGAAGCTGCAATGATAGCAATTAGCTTCTGCTTGAATCCTCAAGTCTAGTTTGCCAAGATCTGCTGGTTTAATTCTTAACAAGCTTTTTCCAAAGCATTGTGTATCCTAACTTAGACCACCACAATAACGCAGAATGGTTTACAAGGTTAGCAACAGTTTTTTCGGTGCTCATTTTTAGAAAATAAAATAATTATAATTATTTAAAAAACATGAACAGTTGTTGATCTCCTACAGGTAAAAGTGCAGCCTTCTAAACCTTCCTGATCTTATGAATGACCAAGTTGATGATCAAGCTATTATGCCCAAAAAGGTGAGGCTGTATTCTTTGGCAGCATGTGGGAAAAACCCCCCACCACACCAGTTCTCGGAATGAATTCAGCATTGAACAGAATCAACAGATTGGTCGCCGCAAGACATTATAAAAGTATCATAAAGGTTTGAAGCGCAGATGGGGTCGAGAAATGGTAAAAGTGTGGGGAAAACGGCTCTTGTTTTGTACAACTAAACTTGTCAGTAGATTTGCTCCCATGATTCGGAACAAGTCTTCGTATTATTTAACGCAAGATCAGTTTTAACAAAGACATTAGAGTCTCTAGGGTGTGTTTTTTATTACAGATTTGGAAACTTTGTTATCGCCGTTAATAATGGGTTTAATTTCTTTTAATTTCATTAGATTTTATTTCCCTCAAATGAACGATCTGGAAAATCAGCAGAACTGATCAGGTGGAGAAAAGTATCAAGCAGGAAAATCAGCAGAAAACAATGAACCAGGTGGGTGACAGTGAAAGAATCCTCATTCCTGGGCGTGTAAAAGCAGGACAAAAAATTAGCAGAGTGGAACAGACAAAAAAAATTTAATGTTACAGAATTTAACTATCATTGAAAACATAACACCGCAAAGCCAGAACAAGTTAATTCAATGCCGCTATAAAAACTTCATGTGATACAAGCCCTACAGCCACCAAGTCTTCTTGGTATATTGAACTTAAAACTGTTGTGCCATTTTTGGGCGCCCTTGCTGCTGCTGGGGCTGTTATTACGGTTATAAAATATTTAAACCAAAGCTGGCAAAAACAAGAGCCCAAAACAATCGTACCACCGCGAAATACTGAAGCCGAACACAATGAACGCCAAAAACCCGCCCAATACAAAGCATCATTTTGATCCATTTGAAATGTTATAATATTTTAATGAACTTAATTTTAATTTTTTTAATTAAAAATAGATCATGCGTATTATAAAATGTTAAAGTCAATAAATAAAGGTCATGGAGTCTATAAAAGACTTTCTTAGTCCGATTGTAATCATATGCGGGTCTGCTTCGAGTAAGACTTCCTTAAGATCTATGCAGAGATCGCTGAAGAAGACATCCGCAACGATTGGACACGTTTTTTGACGGTCGTGTTGTGTACTATATTAGACATCTACTATTTAAGATAAAAAACATAAGCTTGTATTTTTTGATAATTATAAGTTTACTTAAATAAAGATAATGGTTGTAATTAGAGGATGAATTAGCTATGATCTTAGGTTATCTTGTGTAAGAACTTGTGGATGAATTGGCGGCGGTGACTTAAAGATGACTTAAAGTAAGAACTTGGTAATTGACTTGAGGATGACTTTTGAAATATTTGAGGATGACTTGTGAATTGGACTTGAGGATGACTTAAGTAAGGAACTTGTGTATGACTTAAGGATGACTTGTGAATGACTTTGAGATACTTGTTAATGACTTTGTGAGGGTCTTGTGAAGGACTTGAGGATGACTAAGTGTGCGTGCGTGGGGTGGGGGTGGGGAAGGAGTCGGTGAAGTTCGTGGGGGTGGGGTGGCTGGAGTTACCTCCCTTAGTGTCCCACATAGCAAGTACAGGCAGTACCGTGCCTCTTGCTACTATAAATAGGAGTTCACCGCATGAACGGTTATTTATAGCAAGGCGGATTTTACAGCAGCCTCTTGCTGCTAAAATTCGGCGTTCAACACAGCATGACGGCGATTTATAGCAAGGGGATTTTAAAAAGCCGTTTAAAATAAAAGGGGGGGGGGCCCTCTTGACTTACTATAAATAGGCGTTACCCGCATGAACGGGTTTTTGATAGCAAAACGGAGATTTTACCGCAGCCATCGTGCTGCTAAAATAAGGCGTTCACTGACTTGAACGGCTATTTATTGCAAGGTGGCTTTACCGCAGCCTCTTGTGCTACGAAAATAAGGGCGGTTCACAGCCATCGACGGCTATTTATAGTAGCTGTTCAGCAAGGCTAACCTTCAACGCAGGACCTACGGCTCTGATCGAAAATAAGGCGTTTCAACAGCTTATGATAGGCTATTTATTGTAAGCAGTCAGCAGGCCCTATCTTCACGCAGGATTGACTCCCACAACAAAGGTTTCACATTTACTTACATTCTTCACAAAATATAATATGTTTATATAATAACTAAGTTTTTACAACACCCTACTCACCAGCCATGGTCTCAGTTGGTTTTGATCTTTGAAACATTGTTTGCGCCTTTCAGGGGCAGTGACCCATAATCAGAGCTAATGGATAGTGTTTCTTTCGCCATGTTTTAGTAAAAAAGCACCACTTTGTAACATGGAATCATTTCGTCAACAGTCGAAAAATTATCAAAGCCATCAACATCTCTTTCAGTAATATTGCCTAAATCTCTTTCTAAATCTCTTTGTAGAACCGACAAGCTTTCAAGGTAGCTGTGTAGTTCGTTAATGGTTAGTTCTCGTTTTTCTTTCTCCCCACCTTCCAAAACGCAATACTGCTCTTTGGCTTACAAGGTAAAAAACAGCGCTCACCTAATTTTCTTTTGTTTATATACTCCATCATAAGCTTGTAGTATTGCATATGATCCTCCATAACAAGAAGTTGTTCCTCTGTAAACAAAGCACGTCCGTCTCCATTGGAAGCCATGGCTAAAATGGCCGGCTCTTGCCAGCGTAGTAGTGTTGACGTGGAGTGCCACGTAGCAGTCTAAGAATATTCGCGAACATTTGCTGACGCAATAATGGGCAAGTTGCCCGCAGCGCACTTGGCCAGGTAAGAGACGAAACGCAGTAAGCTCGCGAGGCATGGTTTATTGATTTTTTGGCCACAACATAGGAAGACGCACAGTTGCAAAACGAGCCGCCCGGCCTGCGCTGTGTTCTATGGGTGTGTGTTTGTGTGTGTGTGTGTGTGTGTGTGTGTGTGTGTGTGTGTGTGTGTGTGTGTGTGTGTGTCTGCCCGCCTCTGTCTGTCTGTCTGTCTCTCTCTCTGTCTCTCTCTTCTCTGTCTGTCTGTCTGTCTGCCGGTGATTCTCTCTCTCTCTCTTCCGCCACAGGAAAAGGCGGCTTTTAGGCCACTTTCGCCCAAAAACTCGGTGGAGGGTGAAAGTGGCTTAGAGTCGGCCTTTTCCTGTTCTCTACTGTTCACTGAATGATTGTTAGACATTTATTGCCAATACGCTGCGAAGAGATCCTGCCCCCTCGCTCCCTCACTCTCTCCACAACACACACACACACACACACACACACACACACACACACACACACACACACACACACACTGAGCGCGCTGCAAACTTTATCAACACCACTTTAATCCAACAACTGTTGGATGAACACTCTGAGAAATACAAATAAAACTGAAAAAAAAAAATTACTCCCATGTGGAGGAATGTTCATGGTTATAGCTTCAGACTGACGCTGCTCACCATACCCGTTCACCTAGTACATCTGCAGACACTGGAAACAGACCAAATAGGAAGACCTCCATGGGAGCATTGTAGCGTCTAAAGGTGAAAACATCTGCTTTTCCTATAAATAATAATAAGAAGAAACACAACAAAATAACAAAAAATAAAAAATACAAAAAGAAGAAAAAGAAAAACGGCTGTTACTTATGAGGAAAACACCGAAAAAAGTGAACAGTTATCGTCGCTGTTGTCCCTGAGGATTATAAACTGTTTTCCCGTAGGATTACAACCGATTTCCCTACTGTTGTTTGTTGATGTTGTTTTGTTGTTGTTTTTCCTAATGATTTAACTGTTTTCACTATTTCCCTCAGGATCACAGCTTTTCCCCTGTAGTTGTTGTTTTTTTTCTCCTCAGGATTACAATTGTTCTCTCGGTTTTACCTTTAATTAATAACTAACGTCCCCATTTTTGTTGTTGTTGTTGTTTTTACAAAAGCAAAAAACAAAACAAAAAACGAATACCATCTCAACGGAAACAACGAAAACATGGAAATAAGCAACGATCACTGTAAGCTATGGACGCTGGTTTCCTTGACGAGGTTTTACTGCGCGGATTTTACCGGCTTCAATAGGGGAAAAAATAAATTATTGTGATCATTCGTATCCTTCCAATCACAGCTGTTGGCCCGATTTTCTCTGAATTCCTTACGGAGGATTTGTGCTTTCCCCGCCAAAATAGGCACACACACACACACACACACACACACACACACACACACACACACACACGCACACACCAGAGCGGTGATCCTTGGAGAGACTACTAACGTACTAACGATGATAACTGTTTGCGAACATCAAGGGAAACAGGGAAAACAATTATTTTTTTCCCGAGGCAAAGAGTGGTGATCTTGAGGAATAACAGCACTAGCGGATACAACGTATTGCACAGTTTATAGAAATCGGATATCTATTAGTTTCTCCATATACGAAGTCATTGAGCGTCCGCATTTCAACTCACAAAAACTTCTTAAAGGAAAATAAATGTACTTTTTCACATAGGCGTGCTGCATCATCTGAACCCCAAAGTTCCGCGCCGTACAGAGCTGTTGGCTGAACTTGAGGATCAAACAGTTTCAAAAACAGATTTAAACTAATATTATTCAAAACACGAAATTTCCGCAAGATACACAACGCCACATTCTTCGCTTTACTTGTTAGGTCATTACATGCTGAAGTGAAACTGAATTTGGCGGAAAACAATATCTTTAAGTATTTATATGCATTCAGAACAAATATGTCTGTATCATTATATGTCCATCTTTCTCTTGCTGATAAATGACCACCTTTTCTAAAGACAAGAATGTTGCTTTCGTCCAAATTTACCTTCAGATCAAGATTAGATGCAGCTCTTTGTGCAGACTATTCAGCTGTGTCTGTAGACTTGTTACTGTTTCTGCTAATAACAGTGCGTCATGTGCAAATAATAAAATGAATAATTCAAAATAATCGATTATGAATAAAGCTCCATGCTTACCGTTTTGAGTAACCTCTAAAGCAAGTTCAGTTATAAAAAAAAGGGAAAACAGAACTGGGCTACAAACATCGCCCTGTTTCACGCTATATGTACATTTGAATTATGGTTAGATGTGGTTCTAAATAAACATACTATATCAAATGAAAGAGAGAGAGAGAGAGAGAGAGAGAGAGAGAGAGAGAGTTTCAGTTTCGCTTTCTGCCCCAAACCAGCGGATGCTGCCTGAAAAGGTTACAGAGTTTATGTGACAAGGACGGGGCTGCTTGAGATGCTTATGTACATTAACTGGGCGTTCAGAAGTGTGCCCACGGCGAAAAACTTGTCTTTTGTGGACAGCCTACGGGTTTCCTCAGAGAAGTGACGCTTTGGACCACTTTTGACAATAATTGTTTGACGTAGAGGAAGCCAATCAGGAAGTGAACTCTCCCCTAAGTCGGGACAGAAAGTTCATGACCGATTGTACGCTCTCTCTCTCTCTCTCTCTCTCTCTCTCATCGGGACAAGTATGAGTTTTATCACTCATTTAAAGATCTTTTTCAAGCTGAGAACTCTCACATCAGTTTCTTGTAAGCGTTTTAGAGATGTGTTTGCTCGGTTTCGAACGAGAAGCCTGTGGTTTAAAGCAAGAAAAAGACGGTTCATGCACGTGGAAAGTGATTTGATGTGTCCATCCTGCTCAAAAGAAATTGAAGACGAGGAACACTTCGTTTTTAGATGCCCAGAGTATAATAAATTTAGAAATGATTGTTCTGCCTTTATGTCCTTTTTCGGTCAAACTCAAAACCTCTTTGGTATTATATCCTCTAAAAATGTAGACATTGTAAACTCATTTGCTAGGTTTGTGTCGGAAGCTTTTCGATTCAGAGTGAAAAAACTTAATTTGTATGTTGTGTTTGTAAATCATGATTATGCAATGTAAATCATGATTATGCAATAAGTGGTTTATTGTGATTAGAATATTGTTTGATGAATGGTCCTTTTCTTCATTTTCTAGTTATTAGTATTCTTTAACTGTTTTTCTGTGTGCACGCTTCTTTTTAACTCGCATTTTTATTGTTGGCAGAGTTTGGCAACATTAAGTGGAAATTGTGCATGCGCTCCCTTGGCATAAGGGTTGTTTATCTATTGTCAATAAAGGATTGTCATTGTCATTCTCTCTCTCTCTCTCTCATTGGGACAGAAAGTTCATGCTTGATGGTATTCTCTCTCTCTCTCTCTCTCTCTCTCTCTCTCTCTCTCTCCTCTCCTCTCTCTTCTCTCTCTCTCATTGGGATAGAAAGTTCATGCTTGATTGTATTTTCTCTCTCTCCTCTCTCTCCTCTCTCTCTTCCTTCTCTCTCTCTCTCTCTCTCTCTCTCTCTCTCTCTCTCTCTCATCGGGACAGCAAGTTCATCCTTGATTGTATTCATTCTCTCCTCTCTCATCTCTCGCATCTCTCTCTCTCTCTCTCTCTCTCTCTGACTCTGAACCATGTTCACAAGGCAAGCAGCAGCACAACTTCTGAGCTCCGTCAAAAAAAAAATCTTTTTGTTAATTAGTACGTTTCTTGACATCTTTCAAGAATGCCAGTTGGCATACAAGACCACCGATCGGCAGTTGGCATTTTTGTGCCAAGGCTGATAAAACTGTTAAAGAGAAAAGCGCTGAATTTCGCAAAAAGAGTTCGAGGGTTCAAGATCTTCAACTTCGCTGGCCATTTGCTGTCACAACGCTGTTCGCATTTCTCAAGATGTCGGGCATCGAGCTCAGCCCTGGCCCAGTGGCCGGACAGAGCGCAAACAGCATGGCTGAATACAGTCAGAACGAACTGGAAACAGACACGGAACAGTCTCCTCTGCAACAGCTTGTACGGTCAGTGCCAACACTTAACAGCATCTGTGAAAAGAATAGAAGACCGACTGGAAACAAACCAGAACATTTTATCTAAAAAGATAGCAGAAGTGGAGGCTAAGCTTGACAATCGTTTAGACGAGCTGTGTGAACAACAGAGAATAATTACAGATGATATTGATGCAATGTTTGAACACCATGAAAGACTTGAGGACAGCCTGGAATCGCACCAAGGACTTGTAGAAAAGCTTGAGGACAAAATTGATGACTTAGAAAATCGTTCCCGTCGAAACAACTTGATTTTGGGTGGACTGTTAACAGATGGTGCCTTCTCCACCGCACTAGGCAGGGTTGAGGCGGCCATTTTCCACCACTAACCCGCCATCACCCCCCCCCCCCCCCCCCCCCCCCCACACACACACACACACACACACACATCCCCCTCTGTTTTTAATCTTTTAGAGTCTTGCGCTGCGCAACCAGTTGTGTAATAGCCATCATTGGCTCCTACAACTAGCCGCCAACCAACAACTACAGGCGGAGATCCAGATCCAGAGAGAGATCCACGAAATGAATCCTGGGAACAGTGTGAGGCTAAAGTGCGCTCCATCATTAAAGAAACATGAAAATAACAAAAGATGTAGGAATCGAACGAGCGCATCCATTGGGGAAAACAGGGGTAATAGTGAAGTTTCTGTCCTTCAAAGATCGGGATCTGGTGATGTCACGGGTCGGATACTTGAAAGGAAGTGACCCTCATCTATATGTGAGAGAAGATGTGTCGGAAAAAGTCCGGAGTAAACAAAAAGGACTGTTAGCGCTGAGAAAAGAAATGCGCGACAAGAGAGCTGTAATTAGATAACGACAAGCTCCAAACGGAGGATGACGTTTTTACCTTTGACCTGAAAGAAAAAGAAATAACGAAGCTTAACGGCAACGCTCCTCGCTCACTCCCAGGAAGATTTCCAGCCCACCCCCCAAGTCAGAACAGAGAGGCAGTGGCGGCAGGCGTGTCGGGAAAGGCAGATGACGGATCAACCGGCAGTGGACACGACAACACCATGTCCGTTGACGACAGCTCGGCCACAGATCAGCATACGCCTACACAGCAAGTAGACGACAGGCTGTACTCTAGCGCGGTGAGGGAGGGCAGCCATAGAGGACGGGGAAGACCACACCAGCTCCAGGCGTCATCACGACCAGTGCTGGGACAGGGCGGGGTTCACGGTACGCGGGGCAGAGGAGGATTTCGATCTCGTCCCCCTGCATCGCACCACGACAGGCAAAACTCCGGTGTTACCAGCTTCGGGGGACGTCGGGACTGTAGGAAAGATTCCCGTTTGACCACCACATCAAAATAAAGGTGTGGCCAGTGCCCACGGACAATCAGTGAAGGTAGGAAACTGAACGTGCTTGCGTGGAATGTGGAGGGGTTACTTCATCGTCTGGATTCGGATAATTTCATAAGCTTTCTTAAAACGTTCGAATTTTTTTTGTCTTACAGAAACTTTCGTAGATTTTAATTTCCAATCGCATAATTTTCGGACAATTGTTTTCTATCTTCTTTTGCAAGAAAATTAACGCTTAGGGGAAGACAATCGGGCGGGATTTTTGTTGGATACAGAAGTATATTGAGCGAGAGGATAAAGGTGATCAAACTCGATTATGAAAACTTAGTTTGTCTGCAGTTAGACAGATCGTTGTTTGGTACATCCAAGGACGTAATGTTCATAAGAACGTACATTCCTCCGAGTGATTCAAATGCATACAACGTTCTACAAAATGGATTTGGAATTGAAACCCTTGAAAGTTGTGTTAATACCATGTATGAAAGATTTGAAGACTTCTACTTGTTTATTTGTGGTGACCGAAATGCACGAACAGCTAGTCTGAATGATTTGACCAGTATGGATGTTGACCCTTTCAGTCATAATGATGAAGTATTTGTATCAAGACGTTCTCCAATTTCAACGGTTAAATTATTTGGGTCTCAACTGATTGAATTCTGTAGTATGTTCCAATGTTCTATTCTCAACGGAATGTGTGAGAAAGATTTTGACGACGGCTTTACGTACATTTGTGGCACAGGGGGCAGTGTTATTGACTACTTTATCATATCTAATGAATTGCATGATCGTGATTTAGTTTGTTCTTTCAAGATAATCGATATGGTCGAGTCTACTCATTTGCCAGTATCAGCCACGTTTGGTAACTGTACCAGTACCCGTTCAGAAAACAAAAATGATAAGCAGGGTGCTTGAAAAGAAAAGCTATGTTGGGCAAAGGAGAAGGAAGAGGAGTTCTTTGTCAATTTTTCCTCTCCTGAGACAGAAGAGGAGCTTCACCGAGCTTTCAATAAAATTGAGACAAACACTGAGTCAGGTTTGACAAGATTTGTAGGATGTCTGTTGAATGCATCATCTTGTATGAAAAAGCGAGTCAGAACAGGCATCGACCTTGAAAATAAAGTGGCCCTTTGGTTTTAATAAAGAATGCAAAGAAGCTAAGCAAAAAGCTCGTAAACTTTTAAATACATACAGAAAATCTATGAAAAGGAAGGAAAAGTATTCAGACACAAAGGAACCACAGAGTAATGAGGCAAAGCGTGTGGCTGTGATGGAATAACCGCAAAAATGTTAAAGGTTTCCGGGTTGCAATCAGTCTCATTTTTGACTTGCCTATTCAATAAAATTTTCAGAAATGGCGAATTCCCAGTACAGTGGTCACAGTCAATAATTGTACCCATTTTTAAGAAGGGCGACACAGAAGTGCCTGATAATTATAGAGGTATTTCTTTATTAAGTGTCATGAGTAAACTCTATACAAGTATACTCAGAATGAGGCTTACAAAATGGATGGATGTAAATGGAAAAATCGTTGAGGAGCAAGCAGGTTTCAGGAAATCATATTCAACTGTAGATCATATCTATACGCTAGCTTCTGTTATTGAGGAAACATTCAATAAAAAGGGTGAAAAACTGTATGTAGCCTTCATAAATCTGAAAAAGGCTTTCGATTCAGTTCATCGTGTTTCCCTCTTTGAAACTCTCGAGAGAGCGGGTTTGTCTGGTCCACTTTCAATGGCCTTAAAGGGCATGTATTCATCGGTTGTATCCTGTGCTTGTGTCAACGAAACAATGACCGACTTGTTTGAATGAATGTCTTTTGGGTGTCAGGCAGGGTTGTATGTTGAGTCTTGCCCTGTTCTCTCTGTAAATGAAATAGACATAGCCATGAAAGAAACTGGAAAACATAGAATACAGTTACAGCCTGGTCTTGTTGAATTGTTAATTTTATTGTTTGCAGATGATCTAGCCCTTTTATCAGGAACACCAGCAGGACTACAAAATCAGTTGAACCACCTTAGTGCACTATGCAAGGATCGGTTCTTAGATATTAACGTAGATAAATAAATCTAAGCTTATGGTATTCAGAAAAGGGGGTTACTTGGGCAGACATGAAAAATGGTTTCTGGAAGTTTGAAGTTGTAAACAGTTATACGTATTTAGGTTTTACATTTACTACAAGGTTCAGTTTTGTGCAAGGGGTCAGCCACATTGTAACGAAGAGGAAGAAAGCTGTCTTTGACTGTGCTCGAGTTCTCCTCAAACTCAATGAAATTACAAGACAGACGTACTTTAAAATCTTTGACGCCCAGGTCCAGCCAATCTTGTTGTATGGGTCAGAAATCTGGGGTCTGGATGCCATAGAAGTGATTGAAAAAGTGCATACTCAGGCATGTAAGCGATTTTTCAGCGTCTCCCCTAAAACCCCAAACACATGTATGTATGGAGAGCTAGGCAGATATCCTATATACGTCAATTCATGCTTGAGAGCAGTGAAATATTAGTTGAAACTACTACATATGGATGTTAACAGATTACCCAAGCAAGCATATTTAATGCAGCTCAGTATGGAGGAAACTGGAAAATGATGTCGGGCATCTAAACTAAGAAATGTGCTTCAAAACTGCGGATTTGGTTTCGCTTGTTTGAACAAAGGCGTTGGAAATGGACGATCTTTTCTGTCATCATTAAGAGGGCGACTTTTAGCAAACTTCATTGATGACTGGTCCACTACAGTTAGCAGCAGTGAGAGATTTTCTCTGTATTCTTCCTATAAGTCAAATTTTCTCAGCGAACCATTTGTTGATAATATACGAATTAAACACTTTAGAGATATTATCGATAAATTGAGAGTAGGTACCCTCCCATTGAATGCGAACGTTTTTCGATATACCCAAAATAATACCACAAATGTATTGTGTAGTTTTTGCAAAACTGAGATAGAAGATGAAATTCACTTTGTTTGTAACTGTCCATGCTACAAAGAACTACAACTTAAATATCTTGGCACAAATCGAATTAATGAGGAATTATTTGGTGATTTAACGAAATGTACTAATGTCATATCTGTGCAAAATGTTGCTCAGTTTGTGCATCATGCCATCAAAAAGCGTGAAATACTGGCTGAAATTATAAATTAAATTAGTACTGTCAAGCCTGTTTTGAAAATTCGTGCAATGCAAGTTGTGGGCCGTTGGCCGAAATCGAAATGTAGAGTATCGGGAAAGGGAGGGGAGGGGGGAAGGGAGGGGGGGGGGGGATAGTAATGCGCAGTGGTGATTTTGATGCTAGGAGATCGGGGCAGAGAGGGCCGGGATAGTAGGAAGGCGAAGCTGAGTTTAATTCTCTTGAGTTCAGTTCACAGCCTTGCCGTGTGTTTACTCTCAGAAAATAGAGTTAGTGTTGTTTGCAGAGTCCATGCATGATGCATTTTGATTGTATGATATTTGTATTTAACGGAAATGTTAAGAGTCTCTCTTCATGTGGATTTTCAATTTCTTTTGGTGACGTTTAACTGTTTTCATTGTACGCTATTCTTTAAGCTGGTGGGTGAGTTATTAAGAGGTTTGCGCGGTGTCACCAATAGTTACGTGTTTACATATTCAGTGCATATCGTTTATGAATGATTCTATCGTGTTTATTGTGGTAGGTTGGTTGATCGGTTGGTTGGTTGGTTGGTTGTTTGACTGGTTAGTTGGTTGGCTTTGTTTTCGTCTTTCAAGACCAGATTGTTTTCGTATGCGAAGACAGCCAGGCCATACGTGTGTTGGCCTACTTACATAATAAAACCAGACTAAATTATTCTCTCTCTCTCTCTCTCTCTCTCTCTCTCTCTCTCTCTCTCTCTCTTCTCTCTCTCTCTCTCTCTCAACCCTCCTCTGTGTCAGTGGTTGCAACAACAGCAACCAGCCTTACATGAAAGCAGCAGGATGATACAAGCCATGCCAGAGCTCCCCATAGTAGGAGAAAGAAATTCAAATAGTCTACGAAACATCCTGATGCCTTCCATGCTACCTCCACGGGAACCCTCCACTGACAACCCCGGAAGCCTCAGATGTACCAGAAAACGCTGTGTCATCTGTAAAGAGCATGTTGTAGAGGCACGTCAGTTCACCAGTGATGTTAGTAGCGAGACATTCACCATTCGCCATGAGATGTCCTGCAGCACAAGAAACATCGTGTACCTGCTCAACTGCACCAAATGCAAGGGAGCTCAGTACGTAGGAGAAACACGCAACTCGCTCAAACAACGCTTTTACTTACATAGGTCACACATCCAGAACACTACAGGCACCCACGTCACACATCATTTCAACATGCACAACCACTCACTTCAAGACATGCGATGTATGCCAAGTGAAAAACAGTACATAGACAATGACATTCATAGAGATCTCAGAGAAAAATTCTGGATTCGTAAACTACGAACAAAATATCCACAAGGCCTGAACACATAATTATGACTAATTATTAGTTACTCGTACTGAGTTCCCTAGCATTTAATAGTGACTCGGTTGTTCCCTCTGGTTCCATTAACATAATGAAAACCAGAGAGAGAGAGAGAGAGGGGGGGGGGGGGGGGCTGTAAGTATACTTGTGCGTGTGGGGAGTGACAAAATAATAACAACAGGATGATGTGTTACACTTTGCATCACTTGGTGATGACATTACTGTCATGACGCAAGTTTTCTTTTAGCATCGACCTAATGATGTCACTCTACTTTTGACGTGAATACACAGTCTGTCGTCCTAGAAAAAGAGCAGCTGCTCGAAATATTGGATTATATTTGTTTACATTACTTGTTTGCCTTTTTACTTAAATTCTCTCTCTCTCTCTCTCTCTCTCTCTCTCTCTCTCTCTCTCTCTCTCTATATATATATATATATTTATATATTATATACAGTCTGTCGTCCTTGAAAAAGAGCAGCCGCTCGAAATATTGGATTATATTTGTTTACATTGCTTGTTTGCCTTTTTACTACAATTCTCTCTCTCTCTCTCTCTCTCTCTCTCTCTCTCTCTCTCTATATATATATATATATATATATATATATATATATATATATATATATATATCAATGATGTTAAAAAGGAAGGTTAAAACTCAAGGTTAACCTTGAGTTTTAACCTTCCTTTTTAACATCATTGACAAATGTTGCTCCCCAAGGGGTCGAGCACTTTTAAAATCATTTTAGGCTCTTTGGTTATATTCATCTATATATATATATATATATATGTGTGTGTGTGTGTGTGTGTGTGTGTGTGCGTGTGTGTGTGTGTGTGTGTGTGTGTGTGTGTGTGTGTCTAATGCTGCTGCTATTACTACTACTACTTCTACT
>CM031597.1:32911470-32918970 GCA_018398815.1 Conus ventricosus | reverse complement strand
GTGTATCCGTCCCTTAATGTGGTTTGTGGTGCGTTTGCACCTTAATGTCGTTCAGTTCAGGTTAGGTTTACTTTCTCTCTCTCTCTCTCTAATCTCACTGCCCGTGCAATGCATCCTGCAGGTTCACGGGTGGCTGGTACCTTTCTCTCGAACTTGCTGTCTGTCGGCCTCTCGCCTGTCTTTTTACCTGTCGCACGTGCTTCATTTCTGTTAGTTTGAGGTATGCTCACTCTGTGACGTAGCGTGGCATGTTGGCCGCCATCGCTTAGGCAGGTTTTCTCTTCACTCGAGCGGAAGATGTCTCTGGGAGCGCCTGCTCCGGTCCTGGTTCTTCACCTTACCGTCGAAGGTACAGTCGGTACCTTCATTTCCTACAGTCGGCCTGTAGGAGAGGGACATCACTTCTTCTTTTTCCGCATCTGCGCTTCTGTCCTCTCGACTGGACAGAGGGCAGAGAGAGTCGTTTGACCCGCCTCTTCTGGGTCACCCACGGGTAGCTGGTAAGCATCAGTTTCGTGGTTTGTTTGTTTTGGTTTTTTGTTGTTAGCCGGCTTATTCTTCTCTTTTGCGCAATTTTCTTTTGTTTTCAAAATTATAAAAGAAATATTGTTTGAGACCACTTTTCTGGTTAATTCAGTCTTTAACCTTGCCATTCTAAATTATATCCAAAATTCTTTCTCCTATTTATGCATCTGGTGATGCGGTAGTCGGTGGGGATGGGAGAGAACCTGGTGATTCAGGGTTGGTACTTGCTTGGTCTCGCTCGTCCGCCCCTGTCACATTCGCCGGACTCTTATTCTTCGGCCACCGTCTGTTTGTGTGTGCAAGGAGAACGAGTTTTATGTTCGTGAGCGTGCGTACGCATGATTTGTTGTTCGGATGCGTGGTTGGAGATTTGTGTTATTTTGAAATGTGGCTATAAAATGTGATAATTATGCCATTGAATTATTATTTGCAAATGTGGTGGCAGTTATAAAGCGACAGTTGCTGTGTTGGTTTATTTCATAAGAAAGGAAAATGTTAAACGTGAGTGAGAGAAGGATGAAGATAATTCATATTTGTTTTATAGCCTGTTAATTTAATGCAGTCTTTTACCTGCTTCGTGTGAGAAGACTTTAACGAACATTCCTGATTTGGTTGGTTTGCTGTGTTATGCTCAGGTCTGTGTTGAGCTGGTGTCGTTGGTGTGTTTAGTAGACCTCCCCTCGCCCATCATGCGAGTGGCTGTTAGGATTTAACGGCATGGGTCAGACTGTACTGACAGCGGGGTTCCAGTACCCTTCCCTCCCTTTCTTCTCTCCTCCCAGCTACCCTTTTCCCTCCTCCTGGGGGCTTCACCCGGAGCTTGGACTGGTTGGTGCCACGCGCTGGTTGGGGCCACGCTCTGGTTGGGACCGCGCACTGGTTGGTACCGCGCGCTGGTTGGGATCACGCACTGGTTGGGACCACGCACTGGTTGAGGCCACGTACTGATGGAAAAGCCCGTGGACTTGACTGGCCGGTCCTGATCCCCGTCCAGGACCTCCGGCAACAACGCCACGTTCCCCCCTCCCCGGGGCGCGCTCTCCACCGTCCGTTGTGCGTGTCAAGGGTGTCGGCCTTGAACGACTCTTCAAGAACCGACCCGGTTGGAGCACCTAGTGCGACAGGGTGCTCCCAGTAGACTTTGGAGAGGCAGGGGTGTGGAGGCACTCCATGGTGTGGAAAGGGATGGATGCTGGAAATGTTTCTTTATAATTGTGTATATGTCATATGTGTTGAAATGCTGTGATTGTGATTGTGTACGTCGTATAGCGAAAATGTTTATTTATAATTGTGCATGTTGTGTGTGTTGGAATGCTTAATTGTGTGTATGTCGTGTGTTGAAATGCTTGATTGTGATTGTGCATGTTGTGTGTGTTGGAATGCTTATTTTGACTGTGTGTGTTGGTGTGAATAAATGGGGTGTTGTATCGTAATCTTTCTTGTGTGGTCTCTTGCGGGGCGTGTGAGGTCAGTCACTCCCTTCACTCCCACCTAGACCGATCCTGTCAGGGCAGACCTCCAGGGGTCGGTCGTGACAATCACACAAAAACCACCGCCACCAAACAACGGCATTAAAATATTAAGTACCCTCAAATTAACACGTAAAGCACAAGAAAAGAAAGTGCATGACAAAACAAGTAGAGCTATGCACTATACTTTGTCCTGTAGGCCCATCATATGTACTTAAATCGTTGTACACAAAAAGTTATCAAAACGTTCATCGCCATAGCATGAACTATAATCACAATAAGGAGGTGCAAAGTAATGCCTTCTGTTTATGCGCAATACCAAATAAACGAGAAATACGAAATAAACGAGAAATACCAAATAAATATTCGACAACTCTTGTCTTCTTCAGACGGTACAAACAACAGACACAACTAATGTGCCTCAAGATCACAGTCGGCATGACATTAACAACTGACGTATGACAGGGAATGTGATAGTGCGAGCAGTTTAGAACAAACAAACAGAGCAGAGGAGGGCGAGGGGGGGGGGGGGGAGGAGAGAGAGAGAGAGAGAGAGAGAGAGAGAGGAGAGAGAGAGAGACAGAGAGTGAGAGAGAGAGAGAGAGAGAGAGAGAGAGAGAGAGAGAGAGAGAGAGGGAGAGAAAGAGAGAAAGACAGAGACAGAAACATAGAGACAGACAGAAAGAGACAGAGAGTGAGAGAGAGCGAGAGAGACAGAGACAGAGAGAGAGAGAGAGAGAGAGAGAGAGAGAGAGAGAGAGAGAGAAAGAGAGACTGGAGAGAGAGAGGAGGAGGAGGAGGAATGGTAGAAATGTGTTTAATGGGAAGATAGAAAGAAATAAACTGGATATCGTAAGCTTAAAAGAGGCTGTATAAATTGTAAGTACGTACGTGTGTAGGCTTGTTTCCACACACGCACACACACACACACACACACACACACACACACACACACACACACACACACACACACACAATCACACACACACACACACACACACACGCACAAACACACGCACACATTCTCTTTCTCTCACTCTCTCTCTTACACACACACACGCACGCACGCACGCACGCACGCACGCACGCACGCACGCGCGCGCGCATACACACACACAACCTGTCAGTCTGCACCACCGATCTTAACGTTCTGGTGGTATCAGCGTGGTGAAAGATAACCCCCCCTCCATCTCCACCCCCCCCCCCCCCCCCCACTCCGGTTCCCAGCACTCCCCCCTTCCGCCCCACAATCTCCGTGGATAGTTATTCCCATCTAACACCCTCCCCCCCCCCCCCCTACAAGCTTCGGAGCGTGTGAACTTATACTTTAAATGTCACTTCCTGATCATACAGCATCTTCAAAACAAGACAATCCAGCTTAAAGGCCTCGCAAATCAAGCTACGACCTCGACATCTTGTTGCAGACGCGGACACAACCAGACCACATCGCAACGATCTTCATCATAACTAGAAGGGCGTGGAAGGTGTAGACTTACGCCAACTGAGGGCAGAACAGATCAAGGATCTGCCCCTGTATCTGAATCTGCACCCCAGATCCGCACCAAAATGTACTGGGGCTTGTTCAAGGGAGACAACTCATCTTTCCAGCTAGTTTCCTTAAAATGGTATTTTCCCTTTATCTCATTTCTTTTTATTTGGCGTACTCTTGCCGCAACGTCTTGGGTCAATCCCTGGATCTGGAACCGGATCGCACGTGCGCACTAAAATTTAAGGGGATTTGTCCTTCGGCTATATGTTTTTTCGTCTCTAAGTTTCGTTAAAATCAGGACAGTGGTTTCTGCAATAATCTTGTTTACAGACAGACAAAACAAGCAACACATGTGGGTGAACAAAAATCCAATATTCTAAGTCCTCTTTTATGTCGATTCAAAATCAGTTTTATTCGCCCTAAGTAAAACAAACCCTATAGTAGGACAAGATCTGATTACAGATATTCATCACCTAATACATTTCTTGATTAAACAAACCCTATAGTAAGACAAGATCTGATTACAGATATTCATCACCTAATACATTTCTTGATTATTAGGGGTACAAGAATTAGTTTCTGTTGGGTTCCTTCTCATTGTGGGATTCAGTTTAATGAGAGAGTAGACAGAGCAGCAAAACGGGGAGCGAAAAATACTAGCGGGTCGGAGGTTATCAGTATCCCACACATGAGGGTTACAGTCTTCTAGAAAATGCATGCTGGAAACATTTTAGGAAAAAACAACAAAATTCGGGATGTTCTCTTGATACTCGCATAAACCAGATATTAAACTTTGACACACTTCATTCTTTTTATCAATGTAGTTTGCCGTTTTCTCGAATCATAATTTCGCTAATATATAAGATCAAACTGAACGCTTTAAGACAAAGTTTTGCAAAAATAAAACATGCCTTTGTGGTGAAATGATATCAAATTCCCACATACTTTTCCACTGCAAACAGTTAAAACCTCATCTACCACCTCCACCTAATTGTTCTCTGGATACAGTTGTAACCGATTTATCACTAATGTGTAACATTGCTGTTTCATTGCATCAAAGTCCTATTTTTTTCTGTTTTGTAAAATGGGAACTGGTGTTTTAGTAACGTCCTTGTTATGACCGGGTTATTCTTCGATGTTTTATAGTTAGTTATTGCACGGCAAGAGAAACCAAGGGCGCCCAAAGAAACGGTACAAGGACTCGGTCAAATCAAACCTCCAGTGGTGCGAACTCAAACCAAAAGAACTAGAGGAGTGCGCCAGTGACCGACCTCTGTGGCGGGCCACAATTCACAAAGCCGCTACCAACTTCAAAAGTACTCGACGCCAAAAGCTGACTGCCGCCAGGGATCAACGCCACAGAGCAGCAGCAGCAGTGATCACGACAACGGACTTCCAGTGCCCCCACTGTTCCAGACTCTGCGCCTCCAGATTGGGGCTGCAGAGCCACCTCCGCGTACATCGATGAGCTGCAGAAACGCTAACGTCATCTTCGGATCCGAAGGACTACCATCATTCATTTTTTGCTGTTGCTGTTAATGTTATTCTTATAGATTATGTTTGTCTACTATCACATAATGTGTATAGACGTTAAATTGAAGACATAACAAGAACCCCCTCTTCAATGCCCTTGTGACGGGCTATCCCAGTCGGTGACGAAAAAGGAGTTGTGCCGTCATCGTGACGACAAAAGCTGCCACCAGTGTCCACATCTTGTCAGCTGACGGCAGTGCTGCAAAACAAATGGAAAAAAAAATGAAAAAAAAAAGAAAAGAAAAGAAAAGAAAAAAATCAGATGTATATATATATAAAGACAGTCAAGGTCAGCGTCACTATTGTAGCAAAGGCGATCATACCGGGTCCTTTCAGAGTTTTCAATACGTAGGTAAAAAAAATGTTCTGGATTAAAAAAAAAACAAAAACAAAAACCGACTTACATAATCATACACCAAGCTAATGATGTACAACATTCCATAAGCCTAATGGCATCCTGAAGACTGATAAATCTAGACCGTTCTCGGAAGACATCAGCCATTCTGCTTGATTTAGAGAGAGAGAGAGAGAGAGAGAGAGAGAGAGAGAGCACTTAGCCGCCAAGGTCAAAAAGTCCCAAAAAGGAAAAGAGAGTGAGAGAGGGAGAGAAGAGGAAGAAAGAAAGAATGAAAGAGAGAAAGAAAGAGAGAAAGAAAAAGAAAGAAAGAAAAAGAAAGAAAGAAAGAAAGCAAGAAAGAAAGAAAGAAAGAAAAAGGAAACCAAAAGTTGCGTATCCACGTCTTTAGGATTCTACACAGACAGACGATGTGCGCCCGAAATCAGCAAGGGCGGTAATAAAGCTCGCGTTCAACTAGAGTGACTCCGCAGATGCAGCACTGACTCATGATTGTTCCATATTTTTGTATTCTCTGTGACACAAAAGCGTTAAGGAGAATAAATCATTGTCCATTGTTGTTTAGCCTCTCCCATATCCCTGGACTCTGCCGGAAGCAACTGGAAATCTGCAGCAAACAGATGTCAGTCCAGTGCGGCGTCACGGTCAAGGTCGCAAAGAAGCTCTCTAATTTCCTTTTTTTTTCTGTCCAGTTTAGTGCCAGAACACCTCGCCGTTTCCATGGGACAGAGGCCGCTGATGGACACGCACAAAGCAATTTCGCCCCTATCAGTCCCCTCAACAGTTTCATCAGAGAGAGAGAACAAGATGCAAAGCATAACGTACTCCCAGTTTATCTTCCTGAAAAACGTAACAATCAAACATGCGTCATAATGTATTTGACGTCACAATCAAACATACGTCATAATGTATTTCGTCACTGAGGTTTTGCATATTGAAGAAAGAACTGGGAGTACAAACATGTCAAAACATAGGTGTGGAACGGCGCGCGTGTAATGCAGACTGACAATATTCCGATGATTATCTCGGGGTGCGCTTCAAATCGAAATGACTCTCTGGATCAATCTGTTTGACCCATAAACTAGGAAAAGATAATTCTATTTGCGATGGAAATACAGTCATTATCTTCCTGTGAATTTTCACTTCCGGAACAGGTCTATTTCCAAGTCTGATAGCTTAGCTGATGCATGTGTGATGTCAACTATATGTGTCGTCATCTTTTAAAATGACGTGACCAATTCACATCCCTGGTTACGTCTGTGGGAGCCTTCCGCTCACAGCTGTCCATAGGCTGACAGCAATGCACAGTCCCTGGCATTTCCACCACCGCGTGCATAGGTCCTATCTGTAGAATTTTTTTTACACTGCCTTGGGTTAGAAATACATCACATCAAAAACAGAACCAAGATCAGATGTTTGATCCGGAAAAACGCATCAACGGATCCACCCCACAATACCTTCTTTTTCTTGGCAAAGTTCAGCTTTAACTTATACTCCCCCTTCACCCACACCCCCTCCTCTGACACCCTATTCTAGACCTTTTTGGCAGTTAATCTTCCATTACCCAGTCCCCACCACCACTCTTCCTGTCCTCCCTCATTACCCCGAACAGGTTCCTCCTCAAACTATTCCTTTTTTTGTGTGGCATCAGTTGTCGGATCAATGGAGCACCTAAGGCGGTGACATCTTCCCCCCCCCCCCCCCCCCCCCCCAAGGCCGAAATCCACCTCTTCATTTTTTGGTGCTTCACACTGTCCTCTTCATCTGCAAAAAAAAAAAGAAAGAAAAAAAAAAGAAGAAAAAAAAGCGGAAAAAACACAAAAACAATTTCCACAACTAGCTTTTTCTCATCCTTCCCCCCCCCCCCCCTTTTTTTTTTTTCCTTTTTCTTTTTCTTTTTTTTTTACAACCAGTCTCTTACACACAATGCATAGTCTGTATGTTCTCTCACAAATGGACATATTTTTGCTGATTTTAGTGTTTTCCTCAAATCATTCCTGCTCCCTTCCTTCCCATTCACCCCCTCCCTTATACCCTTGACATCTGTGTGTGTGTGTGTGTGTGTGTGTGTGTGTGTGTGCGTGCATGCGTGCGTGCGTGCGTGCATGCGTGCGTGTGTGTGTGAAGGG
>CM031597.1:32868970-32901470 GCA_018398815.1 Conus ventricosus | reverse complement strand
TGTGTTCTGTGAGGAGTGCTGTTTAGCACAACTTTGGTTTCATCTGAAGAACATGTTGCGCTTCAAAATGCTTAAAATGATTGTTTGAAGGTTTGGATGCATTTTCCTAACTGCGGTGTGGGACCTACAAAAACATGGACGAGTTACGGTAACAGTGATCACAGGTACTTTATTTTTTCAAAAGGTTCTTTCCATTCATTTCTCTTTTCCACAATCAAATGTTAACATGAACTTTCACACCATCAAGGATTTATTCACATTAATGCCGTCCACCTTCTTATCCTCCTATGTATTTCCAAAGTGAGCTTTATATCTCCTCCTCCTGGTCCACCATTTGTTGCGACTTGTGTGGAGATTATACATTACACATGAGGGCTGCGGAAGAGACATTTAGATGCTGATATTTTACTTATACATAGGACTTAGTTACTTACGAAGGGGCACATGGGAAAAATGCAATAACAAATCAAATCTTAAATTACGGGGCGGATTTGTTGAGAGAGAGAGAGAGAGAGAGAGAGAGAGAGAGAGAGAGAGAGAGAGAGAGAGAGAGAGAGAGAGAGAGAGCGACAGAGAGAGAGAGAGAGAAGAGAGAGAGAGAGAGAGAGAGAGAGAGAGAGAGCGACAGAGACAGAGACAGAGAGAGAGAGAGAGAGACGGACAGACAGACAGACAGAGACAGAGACAGACAGTCCCATTTCTCGTACTACTAAGTGAAATATCCATTCAATGTCCTGTCAGATTCCCTTGTGCAGTGAACATTCACATTTTCTTGCATTGGCTACTGACCTACACCTTTCTTGCCACGTTCCTATGATTTTCTTTCTATCTTTTTTTTTCTTATCTTCCACGCCACTTCAGTGGCATTCCAACTCGTTCCAGTTCCCCGTCCACAGCCATGTCCTGGGTGGTCAGGACACAGCCTTGACCCCGGCTCACAGCCATGTCCTGGGTGGTCAGGACACAGCCTTGACCCCGGCTAACAGCCATGTCCTGGGTGGTCAGGACACAGCCTTGACCCCGGCTCACAGCCATGTCCTGGGTGGTCAGGACACAGCCTTGACCCCGGCTCACAGCCATGTCCTGGGCGGTCAGGACACAGCCTTGACCCCGGCTCATAGCCATGTCCTGGGTGGTCAGGACACAGCCTTGACCCCGTCCACAGCCATGTCCTGGGTGGTCAGGACACAGCCTTGACCCCGTCCACAGCCATGTCCTGGGTGGTCAGGACACAGCCTTGACCCCGTCCACAGCCATGTCCTGGGTGGTCAGGACACAGCCTTGACCCCGTCCACAGCCATGTCCTGGGTGGTCAGGACACAGCCTTGACCCCGTCCACAGCCATGTCCAGGGTGGTCAGGACACAGCCTTGACCCCGTCCACAGCCATGTCCTGAGTGGTCAGGACAGCCTTGACCCCGTCCACAGCCATGTCCTGGGTGGTCAGGACACAGCCTCGACCCCGGCTCACAGCCATGTCCTGGGTGGTCAGGACACAGCCTTGGCCCCGGCTATCCATCGGAAGCAATCATGTCAAGTCACCATGCGATGACCCACCAGAGGAGACACTGCACTGCTGCCAACGAACTCTGGTGGCGATCAGTATCGTCTGTTTTGATCCCGCATGCTGGACAACACCTATTATGTCCTCTACTGACGACAAATGATGCTTTGTCGTGTAGCCAGCTTGAGTACCCCCCCCCCCCCTCCATTCAGGTGGACGTCACTGCGTCCGTCCACCAACAATCCTCATGAACTTGCCAATACTGACGACCTCAACGCCACCCGAGCACAGCACGAATGGCCACATAATTTCAGACTTTTGTCTTATAGATAAGATCCCGAGTAATGAAGACGATACAAAGGAATTCCATTCTGGTCTGGTACTACATGTAAGAGGTGATCTCTAGGTTTAATTCACGTTATACCCCGGTGACAACCAGGCCTGAGAGATACGGGCACATGCAGTGTTGGTCATGAATTTTGAGCAACAAACTCAAAGATGTATCCATTAAGTGGATGAAATTCGACTGTGCTGCTTCAGTCTTCCCAGTTGAGCCCATAGCAAACTTAACTCTGCGTGGGACGCGGTCGGGGCAAAAACAAACCAAAAAATCCTACAAATTAATTGCTTTGATGGGATCAGCCAGCCTGAAATCTGTAAGGATGCGACTGCGTCACAGCGGCTGGTATATTCTCATTTCTTGCACTATCTAGAGTCACTGTAACATGCCCGTATGTCATACTGCTAACGGAACTAACTACCCCCATCACTGTCATATTCTCATTTCTCACGCTGCCCAGTGAATTACCCCACTCACTGTTCCATTCCGTGTCTCGCAACGCTCGGTTAACTATCCCCATCACTGTCAGACCCCATTTCTCATACCACCCTGTAAATGATCTCCGTCAGTGTCTTATTCCCATTTCTCGCACTATCCAGTCAATTATCCCCATCACTGTCGCAGTCCCATTTATCTCTCCCTCTACTCAGCGGATTACCCCCGTCATTCTGACACACTCCCGATTCTCATACTACCCAGTGAGTTACTACTGCCACCGTCACATTCCCATTTCTCACACTACACAGTGAGTTACTACTGCCACCGTCACATTCCCATTTCTCACACTACACAGTGAGTTACTACTGCCACCGTCACATTCCCATTTCTCACACTACCCAGTGAGTTACTACTGCCACCGTCACATTCCCATTTCTCACACTACACAGGAACTACCCTCATTTCTGTCACATTCCCATTTCTCACACTACACAGTGAGTTACTACTGCCACCGTCACATTCCCATTTCTCACACCACACAGGGAACTACCCTCATTTCTATCACATTCCCATTTCTCACACTACACAGTGAGTTACTACTGCCACCGTCACATTCCCATTTCTCACACCACACAGGGAACTACCCTCATTTCTGTCACATTCCCATTTCTCACACTACACAGTGAGTTACTACTGCCACCGTCACATTCCCATTTCTCACACTACCCAGTGAGTTACTACTGCCACCGTCACATTCCCATTTCTCACACTACACAGTGAGTTACTACTGCCACCGTCACATTCCCATTTCTCACACCACACAGGGAACTACCCTCATTTCTGTCACATTCCCATTTCTCACACTACACAGTGAGTTACTACTGCCACCGTCACATTCCCATTTCTCACACCACACAGGGAACTACCCTCATTTCTGTCACATTCCCATTTCTCACACTACACAGTGAGTTACTACTGCCACCGTCACATTCCCATTTCTCACACCACACAGGAACTACCCTCATTTCTGTCACATTCCCAGCGTGTCGTGCAATGCCCGGTACACTATCCTCATCATTATCATATTCCCATGCCTCGCCATACTCGGTATACTACCCCCCTTCATTGTCACGTTGCTACATTTGGCACTGCTTTCTGAACTCCTTCACCCCACCCCCACCCCCCACACCCCCTCCATCCTCACCTTCAACTTCAGATTCTGACTCCTCGAAGTCGAAGGCAATGAAGAGCACGGTGGAGGTTCGAGGCTTCTTGAGGGCCAGTTCACGTGCCGCTTCCAGCATCACCACCACAGCCGCCCCGTTGTCGTTCACCCCTGTCACAGGCCGCCCAAGGGAGACAAATCGTGGGTTATGGACCGAACGTCATCAGTTGTTGAAACACACAAGTCTGATTCCAAGCAGAATAAACACATTGTTGTATTCGAGGACATGTCGGGTGGTCACCTTCACCGCCCCTACCACTGTCACTGTCACATCGTCATGACCATCACCATTACCGACATCATCAACATTATCATCATCGTCGTGATCGTCACACGAAACATTGCATAGCAACACACACACACACACACACACACACACACACACACACACACACACACACACACACACACACACACATTCATGCATATACACAAACACACACACACACACACACACACACACACACACACACACACACACACACACACACACACAACAAAACATATTCACACACACATGCGCCTGCGTTCATGCACGCATGCACATGCAGACGCCTTTTTGCTACTGTCAGTTCATCTGATCATGTTGTCTTTCTGCTACTTTCACTCAGTTCATCTGAACGTGTTGTCTTTCTGCTACTGTCAGTTCATCTGATCGTTTTGTCTTTCTGCCACTGTTAGTTCATCTGATCATGTTGTCTTTCTGCTACTGTCAGTTCATCTGATCATGTTGTCTTTCTGCTACTGTCAGTTCATCTGATCATGTTGTCTTTCTGCCACTGTCAGTTCATCTGATCATGTTGTCTTTCTGCTACTGTCAGTTAATATGATCATGTTGTCTTTCTGCTACTGTCAGTTCATCTGATCATGTTGTCTTTCTGCTACTGTCAGTTCATCTGATCATGTTGTCTTTCTGCTACTGTCAGTTCATCTGAACGTGTTGTTTTACTGGTAGTGTTAGTGTATGTAAACGTGTTCTTCCGGTAGTGTTAGCTTATGTGAAAGTGTTCTCCTTCTGGTAGTCTATTTAAACGTGTTGTCGTTCAAATAGTCCATCTCTAAACATGTTGTTTTGCTGGTAGTCCATGTCTAACTCAACACGTGTGTGTGTGTGTGTGTGTGTGTGTGTGTGTGTGTGTGTGTGTGTGTGTGTGTGTGTGTGTGTGTGTGTGTGCGTGCGTGTGCGTGCGTGTGTGGACGTATGCGTGCATGTGCGTGCGTGTGTGCGTGGGTGTGCGTGTGTGCATGAGTGTGTGTATGTGTTGATAGTCTGGTAGACCCGCCCTCGCCCTATCTTTCTGGTTTTAATCAGTCAGTCTCAACGTTATACCCTTCCAGAAGTCCATCTCAGCTGTTATCTTTCCGGTAGTCCATCTCATAGTGTCAGTTTTTTTTCTGGTGGGCCATCACAACGTGAAACCTTTGTGGTGGTCCATCTCAATGTGTTGTGTTTCTAGCTGTCCGTTTCAACGTGTCGTTTCACTGGTAGGCCATCACAACCTGTCACCTTTCTGGTAGTCAATGTCAAGGTATCTTTCTGGTTGTCCATCTCAATGTGTCGTTTTTCGGGTGGTCAACCCTAAGCGTGTTATCTTTCTGGTAGTCCATCTCAGCGTGTTACCTTTCTGGTTGTCCATCTCAGCGTGTTATCTTTCTGGTTGTCCATCTCAGCGTGTTATCTTTCTGGTTGTCCATCTCAGCGCGTTATCTTTCTGGTTGTCCATCTCAGCGTGTTATCTTTCTGGTTGTCCATCTCAGCGTGTTACCTTTCTGGTTGTCCATCTCAGCGTGTTATCTTTCTGGTTGTCCATCTCAGCGTGTTATCTTTCTGGTTGTCCATCTCAGCGTGTTACCTTTCTGGTTGTCCATCTCAGCGTGTTATCTTTCTGGTTGTCCATCTCAGCGTGTTATCTTTCTGGTTGTCCATCTCAGCGTGTTATCTTTCTGGTTGTCCATCTCAGCGTGTTATTTTTTCTGGTTGTCCATCTCATCGTGTTATCTTTCTGGTTGTCCATCTCAGCGTGTTATCTTTCTGGTTGTCCATCTCAGCGTGTTATCTCTCTTGTAGTCCATTTCACCGTGTCATCTTTCTAGTAATCTATATCAGCGTGTCAACTTTCTAGTAATCCATCTTAGCGTGTTATCTTTCTAATAATCCAACTCAGTGTGTAATCTTTCTGGTAGGCCTAGTCCGTGTGTGTGTATGTGTGTGTGTGTGTGTGTGTGTGTGTGTGTGTGTACCTGTGTGTGGTGTGTGAGTGTGTGTGTGTGTGTGTATGTCAAAGTCAAAGTCAAAGTCAAAATTTTATTTAGAGATGGAAACATTGAATAAGCAACGTATCTGCTTTTTTACATCAAGCCATCTATGAAAAAAAGAAAGAAAGAGAAGAGAAAATCAAATCGTGTACAATGCCATTCATCAAAAGAGAAGTAAACATACCGTCTTACCCACTCCCATCTCCTCCCCTTTTACCCACTCACTTCTATTCACGTAAAAGGTATCAATGCTCATTGCCGTCCCTATGGTTACATTCACGAAGTGTATATCTTTACCAGTGTATTTCTTTTCTGCACAGGATGGACATTTTTTCAGTATCATATGTGGTTAACGATTCATGAGATAATCTTTCAATTTTTCTTAAATGTGTTTTTATTTTTTGTATTTTTTAAGGGCTTTGTCAGTTTATTCCACAGATTTCCACCTGAATATACGAAACTGGATTTGTATAAATTGTTGCGTGGTCTAGGAATGGACAACAAATGATTATGTCTATGGCAATTCTGTAATACACAGAGACAGAGAGAGAGAGAGAGAGAGAGAGAGAGAGAGAGAGAGAGAGAGAGAGAGAGAGAGAGATTTTCAGGATATGTGGAAAGACCATTTCAGTATGAGTAACAGGTTCGAGTTGAGTAAGTGCGCAAACAAGCCCAGCGGATCGTCGTGTGAAAGAACAGTGAAGAAAAGGACACTGCTTTCTTCAAACACCCGGAACACGCTTTGGACTGTCTATGCGTCACCCGCTGCAGATTTCAGGATAGCGCTTCCGAAACAAAGATTCACCATAAACTACAAAACTGCATTTTTAGAGCTCTTTGAAATGATGACGGTAAAAGCTGGTGCGGAGAATGCTCTTTCTCAGGCAGTTTCCTCACTTCTCGGTGTAATGATAGCAATAATGATATAGTAATAACAATAATGATGATAACAATAAATGATGATAATGATGATAATAATAATAATAGTTATTATTATTATGATAATAATGGTAATAATGATGATGCTGATCAATAAATAATAAATTATTAAATTCTTATAATCATTACCATCATCATCATCATCATCATCATCATCAAAATGGAAAGAACTGAATAGGTGAAAATAGAATGCATCTCAGACATACGACCATTCCTCTCTCTCTCTCTCTCTCTCTCTCTCTCTCTCTCACACACACACACACACACACACACACACACACACACACACACACCTCCTCTCCACCACAGCACGTAGAACACACATCACGGGCAACCACGCATACCATCTGCAACCACCACCAACTCCACCCCCACCCCCACCCCCACCACCAGCCCACACGAACACTCGTGCCTATGGATCGCGCCGAGGACAACCACCTCATTCTCTCCATCTTTTCACACTGCAAACCCACTTGCATTAAAAAGCCAACGGTTACCAAGCTGAGATCCACATGAATCTGTGATGCCATATGACTTTATGTCAGTGACCGGCTGATAGGCTTTATCAGCCTTTGTTTTTTTTTTTTTGAATATTCATAATGGACAGAATGTTTATTTACAGTCGCCAACATTACCACAGTGTATATTTGTCTTTCATGACATACCATTAATGCATCACACGCTAAACAGAAATGAATAATCAGTTTCAAAGTGAAGTGACTGCCAGCGGAAGATGAAACTAAGTTAACAGAAACTACGCCGCCGAACCAAAGAAAGGAACAAATTACACACAACAAACACGACGCGTTTCGACCTCTTTGGTCTTCTCCAGACAAGACAAACAGTAGTCAAGACAATGAAAACGAAGAGCGAAAAATCACGTCTCTCCTCAATATTCGGCACACAATGGATATGGAGTAATACACATCCATTTTGAGCCCGGTTTAAGGAAATAAGTGATTGTTTGTTCTTCGGTTGTTGTTTTTTTCGCATTGACACACACGCATACACATACACACAACACGCCCGCATATACACACAGAACACACACACACACACACACACACACACACACACACACACACACACACACACGCACCACGCACGCACGCACGCACAAACACACACACACACTCACATGTGCGCATGCGAGCGCACGCATATCTACACATAATCAGCGCGCGCGCGCGCGCACACCACACACACACACACACACACACACACACACACACACACACACACACACACACACACACATCACTCGCGCACGCACACATTGACACATGCATACTTGCATCTTCGGACTCTCCGTTAGAGCACACTTTTTATCGTACATACACTTGCAGTGAATAAAACGAGTGAACCTAAGAGATTCACTCTATCATCTCAACTGACGCATGCTTTGTCAGGTGGGTCTGCCTTTGGAAGGGCCCAGTATGATTCTGGCGCGTTCTCTGCGAGTCTCCGTGATGTTGGAATCAAGATTATTCTAATATTCGTTTGGTTCGTGATATTTCTTGCTCTTCCTTTCACTGTGGATGTGCGACCACTTCCTCGTTTGGGTACTGCGTTTTGTAAGATGGTCTATGGTGTGACAGCTTCTATCTTGTTTGCTGAAGTAATTCTTGAGGATCCTTATCACATCAGATCGACCACGCCCTAATCCAGTTATTGTTGCTTTGCCCGCCAATGTGTCTGCTCTCTCATTTCATTGGATTCCTACATGTCCTGGGGAGTATATCCATATGAGCCTGTTCAGCTGAAGGCCGCGTATTACTTCATGCCAAGCAGCGTTTCCCATTCCCCTTCCCGCTTCAAGGAACAGGCTCATTATGTCGGTCACGATCATGGTTTGTTGAGCTCCAAGTCTGTCTATAACTGAGACCTAGTAAAGCGTTTGTATCTCCCTTGTTAGACTTGGAATTGTTGAATTGTCAGCACCATTGTTTTCATGGTTTGTGTTGCCATCTTACTTCACCATGTATCGCCAGCCCGACTTACATTAGATGACTAAACCGCCGGAGTCCCAGTATCTTCCTTTTTGCCTTTTTCTTTCCGGAATAGCTCGTTGGTAGGGCGCCTGACTCGTAATCTTGGTGATCCTGGGGTTGCGGGTTCGAACCTCCGCCGGGGCGTTTCGGTACAGGGGGATTTTTCCCTCGGAGTTAACATTGGTTCTGACTCCTTTTCCATACAGTCCTTCGAATGAGACTATAAACCGAGGTTCCGTGTGTGAACGCACGCATAACATCTTGCACACACGTAAAATCCCATCACCAACTTTCGGAAGAGTAGGCCAGTTTGGCCGTTGGTATGGATGACACGTCACACATAGCATGCACCCTGCGTGAGAAATGGAAGGAATGAAGGAAGTAAGGAAAATGAGTGATCGATATTGAACGATACTGACTGGATGGCACGGGAAACGACTGAATGAAGCGCCAGCTGACAGCTCTTCAGTCGGCACTACCCAGGTAGGCAGCCCGTTGTGTAAACGAGTGTTGATTGTAAAGCGCTTAGAGCTTGGCCTCTAGCCGAGAATAGGCGCTATATAAGTATTTATTATTATTATTATTATTATCTGAATTTCTGTGTTTTTGTCGTCTGGCTATTCTTGACAGTCTCTTTCAAGTCTGATGCGACGGCTGACTGGAAGACGTGTTTGAAGAGGTCAGGATACCTTCCCCGTTCCTTATTTCTTTGAGTTCTTGATAAATGGCACACAAGCTGCATGTTGTCTTTTTTTTTTATCCCATCCATGACTTTCCACATCCTAGACGAAAGCCTTTCGTTTCCTTGACAGTCGCTTTGTCGTGGATTTGAGGGATTTTCAACCGCAGGCGAACCATTGAATCTTCTTGCTGTTTTCGTTGTCGTGTGTGAGTCATTTTGTTTCTTTGTAACCCTTTTGATGAGTAATTCTATCAATGACAACAAAACAAGTTTTTGCCTACAGTTGTTTCTCCTTATTTGTTTTCTGAAGGAATACGAAGGGCCAGTGATAAAAAGAAAATCCATTCAAGAACTTCTGTTCCATGAGGACCGGTGTCTGATGATTTAAACGTTGATTTTTTTGTGATAGAAAAGATAAAATTAACGGTCGCAGAACGAAAGGGTTGGGGACTTTACCTGGGGAGTTCCTCATAGTGTCGTAATGAGCGCTGATGGCGACGATGCTGTCGCTGGCACTGCCGAAATCCACTCCTTTCAGAACTCCAATCACGTTCACTCCCTTCACCTGTCATCAAGTACCCCTCTCGATCAACAGCTGAAGTTTATGGATCTTAGTCTGTCTGTCAATTACTCCCTATGTGATGGAGAGGGAGGAGGGAGGGGGAAGGGAAAGGCAAATACTAGGGAGGTACAGGGACCGTGTTCTTTGCTTACTGTAAAATCTTTTCATTAAGAAAAGGTGTTTGCAGACGAATGTCATGACTGGTTTTTGTTTTGTTTTTACAGTATTGATTGTTCTTATGACCAAGGTCACACTTGTTTAATAAAAGACTTGCAACACAGGGATATACGAAGAAGAAAAACAAGACATCTCAACAGTTGTTCTCTCTCAAATGCTCACGAATAACTGTAAACAGCGCCAAGAATAACGCCCCTAATGGGATTATAACTTCGAAGTCCTATTTATTACAGCTGCTGTTTGCACTGGATATCTGTAAGAACTGTTCCATGAACGGACATGAGAAAAACAACAGCGAGGGAAAGGTTTTGGTTGTCTTTTTATTTTTTCTTCAAATAACTCTCGCCTTTTTTCTTCTACGTATACAGACATATTGTTTACTCTATTTTGGAATGATTTTTGCACGTGACTGGGTATTCTATTCTTGAATTTCGTTTTTCTAAACTGGTGTTCACCCAGACATTGACCAAATGGATGGTCTTCGATGGTGCAGACGGAAGATAAAAACAAACAAATTGGGGCAATGATTGATTTTTGAGGAATACCTATATTTATGTTTCTAAAAGATGAGCAGCCTTGCACGCATTTGGTTACATTGTAAAAAGCTTTTCTATGCAATAAAATATGTTACCATATAGCCAAATATTTTGTTTATTTGTTTGTTTTTAGTTAATAAAGAATCCTGGCATGCCAAACACTACCACACACGAGAAAATATACATCATGTTTTATAAATTTTCTGTTATCATCAAATCTTCCAACTGTCCTATTCATTAGAAAATAATGTGTAGACATTTTACCCAACAACAAAATACACGAGGAACAAAGTTCCCCTGCCTTCATTTTTTTAAAACAAGTAATAAGTAAAATAAAATCTAAATTATAAAATTGATTAATAAACGATTAAAAAGGTAGAAAATAGAGATCTTAAAAAACGAAGAAGGTTGAAAATATAGGTAGAAATAGAAAGTTGAAAATTGGAGAGAAAAAGAGAGAGAGAGAGAGAGAGAGAGATAGAGAGAGAGGAGGGAGAGAGGAGAGAGGAGAGAGGATTTCAAGAACAGCTACACAGGCAAAACATCACGAGGATATCTTTCTTACATCATCTAAGACAGTGTCGAACGTATGAGTAACTGTGGCCAGATCCATGCTACGAAACTGGCTTTCGACGAATTCTTGGTCGCCATCTTGTAGTCGGGGTTGGTCACGTGATGGCGGGCTCGGAAAAGTGTGACGTCAGCGTGTCCTTCATCCAAGTGGACCTGGGGCTCCCGCTGACAGGGAAGAGCACAGCGAGCAATGCTGCAAACCAAAGAAGTAGAGTGGACAGGATCAGTACCTTCATTTTTCACTAGTTGGGTGTTCCACTGTGAGCACGGAAGGCACTCGCCACTTCCTGTTGATCTGAGTGGCTCTGCGGCTGCACACCAACAATTAATAACACCAAGGCCTTGTACGAGGAGTGGAGTATTTATAAACTGAAGGAATTAGATTGTTTTTTGGGGAATTTTCATTGTGTCTGGGGTAATGAGTCGGCCGAATGTTCTCGAGCATTTAGGCAAATTAAGGGTAGTTGCTGTTGTTGAGAGCACGTTCCTTGGGTCTTCAAGTGTGCGAATTCAGGCATCACCAGGGGGGATACCCCGAGTCGTATACTGAAGGAGGGAGAGTACTGGGAAGTGTTTCGCATGTCCAAGGGAAAATTGACAAGGAGTTGCCGACCTGCCGGTCCTGGGTAGAGGATTTGTCCAGTCCGACCACTGGCTGGCTATTCACTGGGTTCTCCAGTGGGCCTGAAGGAAAGGCGATCGTGTCAGGTGACCGTCACGGGAAGGTGACCGTCAGCCTGCAGGCAGAGTACAGCGACCATTCAGTCGTCCTTGTTCTGGGGAATGAATGGAAGGCTGCGGCCTATCGAGTGGTTTGCGCCTTGTTGTCTATAGAGGTAGTAAATACTTGAGTATTAGTCATGGCTGGAAGAGAGGTCCAGGCTGTTAGTTCAATGGTAGCTTGGGGAATCGAACATGAGTTTGAATGGGAGGTTATGCATTAACCACTGGGTGCCCAAGTCTTTGTTGGCGCTAGCAGCTGTGGTGTGTGTGTGTAGGTGACTAGTGATTCCATTGGTGGAATAAAAATAACTTGGGGATTTATTGGTACAAATCGTGTGATGTGTGTGACCAGTGATTCCATTGGTTGAGCCAGTTAAACTCGGGTTCTTCTCTTTCTTTGAGAACGAATATAAGGTGCTTGGAAAACCAGGAAGTGTGTGACTCACTTAAGGGAAAGTAAAACTCGCCCGCCTTGCTGAGGGCTCAAGAAAATACAGCGTGAAGCAGAGGTTAGCTGTCGCCTTGTTGTCTCCGGGGTGGGGACGTAAGACAGTGGAGGTTGCTGTAGCCTCGGAGCCGACAACGAGAAGAATTGTCTCCCGTGTGGGGACGGTCGACAGCAAGAACGTGTCAGCCTGTTGGGGCCTAGACAGGGAGCTGCCAGACAACGGTGGGGTGTTTTGCAGCCAGAGGAGACCTGTGGGAGAGGCCGACAGGAGCCCTTTTCCCTGGAGAGGGCGAAGTACGGTGGAGTCCGGGAGACTTGGTGTGAGGGTGCGACTCAAGCTACGTTGCCAGTGTCCCCCAACTGGGATTTGGCCAATCGGGAGGACACAACAGTGTGGCAGCTTCAGCTCGTGGTCGTACAGTGGATGAGAGAAACTGACGATCAACCAAGGAATGCTGGCAAGTTATGGACGTTTATTTGCTCTTAAGGTTATAAGTGTGCAAACAGAATAGTGGAATATTGTCTTTCCTGGCTAAGTAAGAATAACTGAAGAACAGGGGATGCGATTTATGAAATTGTCTGTATGCTGTTTACATTGTTGTATGATACAGATAGTTGTGTTGTGTAGTGACGGGTGGGGGCTCGGAGTCAAGTTGAATAAAAGTTGATTATTTTCAATGAAATGTTATTGGTTTCCCGTCACCTTTGTGCGGGCCCGATGTGAGTGACAGAGTGCGTTGTGCCTATGCGAGAGCGCATTTTGGTTGTGAAAGCGTAAATACTTCTGTCTAAACCCCTGCATCCCTGAATATGAAAATCATATTTTAATAACGAGGGGGAGCGTCGGAGACCGTCACAGTCTGAAAGTTGATTCTCATTGTTTTCTTTCATATGGCTATCAAGGAACAAGGCAAGTTTGGGTTTCCCAAACAGACAGATCAAAATCAAAGGAATAAGTTTATTTGGTCTCTTTGGCTGGCGCAAAAGATAGAGTCCCCCAGGTGAGTGCAACGACCTGAAATGTGTGTCAACTGAGGGGAAAGTCATATACTTGAAGGTTATGATTTCATCGGCGAAAATTCCCCAAACAAGGGAAATAATTGGTGGGAGCTGTTCTTTTGATCCATTATCAGTTAAACATTAATTGCTGGCTTAATTTTATGGTAGGACTCAAAACGCTTACATGGATTTTATACTGTTTTAGCACAAAATCCATACTGATGCAGTGTAGCGTAGTGCAATGCGCGTAGTGCAGTGTAGCGTAGTACTGTGTAGCGTGATGCAGTGTAGCGTAGTGCAATGAAGCGTAATGCAGTGTAGCGTAGTACTGTGTTGTGTGATGCAGCATAGCGTAGTGCAATAAAACGTATGCGTGTAGCGTAGTGCAATGCAGCGTAGTGCAGTGTAGCGTAGTACGTGGTAGCGTGATGCAGTGTAGCGTAGTGCAATGAAGCGTAATGCAGTGTAGCGTAGTACTGTGTTGTGTGATGCAGCGTAGCGTAGTGCAATAAAACGTAATGCAGTGTAGCGTAGTGCAATGAAGCGTAATGCAGTGCACCCTTTGGTGCATTGCAGCGTAATGCAGTGTAGCGTAGTACTGTGTAGAGTGAAGCTGTGTAGCGTAGTGCAATGCAGTGTAGCGTAGTACTGCGTAGCACGAAGCAGTGTAGCATAGTGCAATGCAGTGTAGCGTACTGCCAGGTAGCGTAGTACAGCGTAGCACATTGCGATGTAGCACAGTGCAGTGTAGCGTACTGTGATGTAGCGTACTGCAGTGCAGCATAGTGCAGTGAAGTGTAGTGGAGTTAGCTTACTGCGATGTAGCGTAGTGTAGTGTAGCGTGATGCCAATGTAGCGTGCTGCAATGTAGCCTTGTGCAGCATAGAGCAGTGTAGTGCTGTATTGTGTTATGTCGTGCCGTGTAGTGTAGTTTTAGTGTAGTGTAGCGTAGTGTAGTGTAGTGTAGTGTAGTGTAGTGTAGTAAACTACCGAGTCGTGTTGTTTTGTATCGTGTCGTGTCATGTCGTGTCGTGTAGTGCAGTGTAGTGTATTGAACAGTAGTTACTGTTGAGTCGTGTCGTGTCGTGTAGTGCAGTGTAGTGTATTGTAGACTAGTGTACTGTTGGGTCGTGTCGTGTCGTGTCGTGTAGAGCAGTGTATTGTATTGTAGAGTAGTGTACTGTTGTGTCGTGTCGTGTCATTTCGTGTTGTGTCGTGTCGTGCAGTGTAGTGTATTGCAGAGTAGTGTACTGTCGTGTAGCGTAGTGTTGTGTGGTATAGTGTAGTGTAGTGTAATGAGCGTAATGTAGTGTAGTGAAGCGAAACGTAGTAAATGAAACTATACTAAATTTGACAGTCCACGTGTGCCGCTTTCCCAAAGTATTTTAAAAATGCACGAAATCACGTTTACATTGTACTGAAACTCTCGTACGTGTTACCCACCTTGTAACATCCCATCGCGGTGCCTTTGCGCGCATTCGCCCCACGACCCCGTTTCACTTTGCCCCCCCTCGCACTGCTGCGCACAGTGTTGAACTAGATTACTGCACTCAACTTTAACTGCGCTGCTCGCACTATACACTGTGCTGTTCTGTGCACCTAAAATGCAGAACGTTCAGGTCATGAGAAGAAAGCTTCGCTTGTTGCCGGTCCGCCCCTTCAATTATAATGCGGTCACCTACAGTGACCTTTTGAGGTGTCTCTTTATTCTGTTTCGCCCTTTCTATCCCCCCGCGGGCTGTTTTGCCCAACAGTGTAAACTACACCTTGGAATTTTTAACGGTCTTTTAGATGGGCAAAGTATTCACGAGTGGGTTTCACCCTAAAAAAAAGAATGTTTTTGGTTTTTCTTTTTCCTCCCTCTCTCCTCTCTCTCACAAACAAAACCCCACACCCCCCCCAACACCCCAAAACCCCCACACCCCACACACACCACACACACACAAAACACATGTTTTCTTAAACCCCTCGTGGGCCCTCGTAAACTCAGCCACCTTGAGGTAAGGAAAAATTTTTGTAAGGGACAGTTTAGTTCAGTGGTTTTTTTTAATGTTTTTTTTCATCGTCAGATGAAATAAGACATTTTTTAAAAAAACAAACCCCCCCACACTCAATTATATCCATGTAATACCTTTTAAATCCACCCTTGGGGTTTATGCTTAAATTTACATAAGTGAAATACCCCAGGGGTCACAAAAATTTTTGATCTTTTTAAGGGGGTTTTTTCAAAACCCGGTGAAAAAATAAAAAAGGCAATTTCGCAAATTGGACCACACCAAAACAGTTTGACATCTCAAAGTTTAAAACCTCAATTTCTTCTCCTGATAGGCGAGGGTCAAAACCCGAGCTTTTAAAAAAAAGATGAAGCACAGTATGTTTTGTGGTTTTTTTTTTTTTGAGACACAAAAATGAGACATGAGGGAAAATTTGTGTTCCAATCGTCTCAAACATTTTTGCCCCCAAGGGTGGGGGGGGGAGAGGAGAGATGAGGACACTTCGAAAGTCAGGCACCGCCATCCCGGCCCCGCCCCCTTGGGCCCGTGATAAAACTTTGGGCCATCCCTCCGGCCCTTCTTTGATGTTGGCCATCCAGCATTAGGCTTGTCGCCCTTTCGTCTTTCCGCCTTTTCCCGCGGCCCTTTGGTAGGGAAGTTTTTTTTGGGCGTGAATTGTTGGCGTAAAGACATGCCCGACCCCGACAGCTTTCCCCTTCTTTACTGTTGGGCCCCGGGGGGTTCTTGGGGGGGCCTTTAAAATGTTTTTAATTTTGGGTCCCCCACAAGGGGTTTGTCTTCCGGTTTTTGCCAAAGAGATCCCCAGCAAGCGCCTTTAAACATTTTGTTTTCCCAAAAGTCTGGATTCTCTTTGGGGGTCTCTGTGTCATGGTCCAAACCCTTTTGAGGGCCCTAAGCCCCCCTGGACAGCACCAGGGGGCTTTTACAGCTTCTCTTTTGAAAGGGAAAACTGATCTTCCCGCTCTTCCAGATCTTGGGTTTTTTTTTGCCCTTTTCTCTGTTGCGGTTTGTAGGGTTTTGGGCTTGATTTTGTTGTAGAGGACCCCTTTTTTTTTGGGGGAGTGGGCCCAAAGGGATTTGAAAAACGCCCCCCCTTTTCAAACCCGTTTTTGTCATGTAGGGTTTAAACAAGGGTGTTGGTTTTGCGGTTTTTCCAGGGGCTTTTTTTTTTTTCTGTGCTCACTTCCCTTCCCTATGACCTTTCCCTTTTCTTCCAGTCTCTTTGTCGGTCTTGTAGTTCTTCGTTGCTGCCTCCCAAACAGAAAGATGTCATTTGCGAACCTCAGGGTTATTGATGCTTCTTCTCCCATGGAGAAGTTTGGGGTGGGGGGTCATGGGGGTTTACGAAAGATTTTTCCAGGAAAAGAATTTTTTAAAGTTTTGGGGGATAGCGGCAAATTGGCGGACTCCCCAATTGGTCTTGAAATAGCCCCCCTTTTGGTTGTTGGGGGGGAGGGGCCCCGCGGCTGCTGGCGGTGTTTACAGCGCCCGGATGGTTTTTGGGCGAGACCCTTTTCTATGGGCCAAAAATTTTGAGCACCCGCCCCGACCCTTTTTGCCACACCCTTTGGGGCAAAACGGGTTTTCCCAAAGTCAATGAAATTTGTGGGGAAAAAGGTCTCTTGATGTTGCCCGATGTTTTTTCCCTCGTATCCGGCAGGTGAAGATCTGTTTTCTGTGCTTTGCCCGCCCTTTAAAACCAGCTTGTTTTTTCCGCCCCGGTTTTTCTTTTTCCTCTTTCTTTTGTCGATTCAAGGGTTTTCCCCTTGGATTATTTTATGGTGTGGCTAATGAGTTTTTTTTGTTCTGTAAAGGGGTTTTGGCCCTTGGCGTAGATTTCCCCTTTTTTGGGGAGGGGGATTTATGGTGATTTTTCCCCTCCCTTTGTGGGGCCCCCCCGTTTTGTTCCCAGTCTTTGGCAAACGTGTTACTAGGTGGCCCAAATTTCCCTTCCCCCCTTTTTTGGCCGCTCTGCTGGAAAAATTGTTTTGCTTTTCCCGGTGATTTCCTGCCGGGAAAGGGTTTGGGTGGTTTTTCCACTTCTTTTCTCATCATGGTAGTGGTGAGGAAATTTCCCCCGATTGGGTTGAGTCCCCCCCAAACCGGCTTTTCGTTTTTGGCTGTATAGGGTTTGTTTTAAAAGGGCTTTTGGCAAATAATGTGTCCCCTTGTTCAAAACAGCCCGGGGCTTTTTGTCACCCCGTGCCCAGGTTCTCGAGACTGAAAGATCTGTTTTTTCTGCCCTTTTTTGGGGGGAGGTTTTTTTTGGGTGGTGAAGGATTTTTGTGTTTCCCCTTTTTCCCTACCTTTTTCGATGTTTCTCGCATTTTTTAATTTTTGTCCATTGTTTTTTGGCCCCTTTAAACCCTTTCCTTCTTTTAAAGGGGTTTTTGGTTTTTTCCCATAATTGGGGGCGGCTTGGGTTCCGGGGGCTTGGGAAAAATTTTTTTGTATTTTTCAGGGGATCTTCTTTTTGGGCGCAGAGGTCAAGGATGTTTTTTGGATCCATGCTTTGGTTTTTTTCCCCCTGTGCCCCAAGTACCTCCCTGCGTTTGCAGATGCCCTTGAAGAGTTTGTGAGGTCGTTTTAAAGTATTGTCCAGGAGGTTTTTTGCCGCGAACCCCCCCCCCGAGCTGTGTGGAATGCCCCTTTATTCTGGGTTTTTTTTAATTCCCCCCAAATCAAACTTGATGGTTTGGTGCGGGGCTTTTGGGACTTTTTCTTTAAAATTTTATTTCAATGTTAGCAGCCCCCCCCCCGGGTCGTGGGCGCTGCCCTTTTCGTCCGGGGTATGTTTCCCCGTTTTTTCTTTATTGATTTTTGATTTGAAGCGCCCCGGGTGGGAAAGGGGAGGACAAAGGGCGATTTGGTTATGAGTATTCCCTTTGGGCATGTCAGGTTGTTCTTTTTGCCATTTGGGGGGGGGGGTTTTAAAAGGGGTTGGCAATGGGGAGCCCTTTGGGGTGCAGGCAAAATCAGAAGGCGAAGGGGCCCCCGTGTTTTGTTTTTCCCCCGTGCCGTTTTTGACCCCCCCCCGTTCAGCCGTCTTTGTAGGATCTGGGCCCACTCCCCCTTTTGGGGGTTTGAAGTCCCCCTGAATATAATGATTTCCCTTTTTGGGGGCTTTTTTTGATGGTGTTTCTTTTTTTTCGTAGGGAAATTTTCCACCGCCTGATTTTTGGTTTGGGAGTTGGGGGCATTTCCCCCTGAAAGATGTTGATGTTTTTTGGTTTGGGGGGACACACGAATGCTGAAAAATTTGCTTGGTTAAAAAAGGGTGCAGGTCAAGTGCATCCCGTGATTTTTTTTGGTACGATTTAAAGCTGCCCTTTTTTTTTTTAAATGATTTTTTCGCCCCTGTACCACTCTTGTGGGCCCTTCCCCTTTTGGTTTTATTCTCCAAAGCTTTTCCCCTCTTATTCCGACATACCACAAAAATTTCCCCTTTGGGAACTTTTTAGGGTCGTGCTCTGTTCTTTTACTTTTTCCGCCAGAATGGGGTGTACGAACATTCCCGGTTCCAAAGGTAATTTTTTGTTTGGGAGCTTGTATGTGTCTTTGCCCCCGTTTGCTGGGCTTTTCATTCCACCCCGGTGCTTTTCAGTGGGGGGAAGGGGCGGGCGTTTGGTAAAACCGGGGCCCCGGGCCCGAAACCGGTATGTTGTGGGTAGGGGTTTTATCTCTCAAGACTTTTTTTGTTTGGGGCCCTTGGTTCATCCTTTGGGGGGCCCAAACCCCTCTCCAAGTTTTCCCACTGTGACAGGTTTGAAATGGGCTACGCCCCTTTTCCAAAATAGCAGAATTTGTTGAAACCCGACCCTAGGTTCCATGTTTTTCAGCCCTTAATTTATGGGAAATTTAAAAAACAATGTGCCTTGGGCACCATTTGGAAAGTAGCCTTTTTTTGGGCCCAAAAAATTTGCTAATGTTTTCATGTTGTCCCTTTTTTGGGGGTTTTTTAAATTTACAAGGGGAAATCTGAGGGATTGTTTTTAAAAAAATTTTTAAAAATTTTTTAAATTTTTTTCCCTTTTTTGCAAGACTGTCTGCTATTTCACTCCATTTATACCAAAGAGATAGGGCCCAAAAAAAAAATCAATTTTTATGCCCCCAAATTATAAAAAAATTTCAGTAATCTTTTATTTCAAAAAGCAAATTTTTTTTTAGCTTTGTGTCCCCAAAAAACTTGTGATTGTTAAAAAAAGTTTGGAATCAAAAACACGTAAAATTTTCAGAAAGGGGAAATTTGGTTTTTATGTATCATATATGTTAGTAAAACCCCTTTTGATTGCATTTAATTTGAGGATGAAATTGGGAAAAACCCCTTTTTAAAAATTTGATTTTTTGACATTTTAAAAGTGGTATTATAAAAAACCCGTAATTTTTCAGAGGATTCAATTTTCCGACCCCTCTTTTAAAAAACTTTTTAAAAGATTTGGTAGTGTTTTATAAATTTCTCATTTAAAATGAAATTTGTAAGTACGTTCACGTTTTATCCCCAAAGAATGTTATTCAAATTCCATTCAGGAGAAAGCTTTTGCCGGTGTAGTATGATGACTTTCATTACCAGTACACCGCTTATATGAATGAAACGGGTGTTGAAGTAACTACTAATTATTTATCAAGCAGTTAGGCAAACTGGAAATAGACCAACTGGGAATGAGCGAATCAAGAATGGGCGAATCGGAAACAGCCGAATTAAGATTGGGCGAATCTGGAATGTGCGAATTGAACTGGGCTAATCGGGAATAGGCAAACGAGGCATGGGCAACTTGGGAATAGTTGATGAGGAATGGGCGACTGGGAAGATGCCAATTAGGAATGGACGAATTAGGAATGGCGAATCGGGAATTGGCGAACCATGAATGGACTAATCGGAATAGGCCAATAGAAATGACAGAACTGCATATGACTTCCCTCGTGCAGAATTTGAGTCGTATCAGAAGACGACGGCACAGTATGAAGCACTTCTGTTCACTTGTTGATCATCTATATATTTGTATATCAATTTATAGATCTATCGATTTGTTTAACGTGTGTGTGTGTGTGTGTGTGTGTGTGTGTGTGTGTGTGTGTGTGTGTGTGTGTGTTTACTGTTTATTTCTTTATATATTGATTTACATTTATATTTATGTACTTAGAACTTTTTCTTTAATGTATGTACATTTCTTTGTCTTATTTTCCTCCCTCCTTCTTTCCCGCCTTTTTTGTGTGTTGAATGCCGTATGGGTCTCTCCCTCGTCTGGCGTACATTTCACGTACACTCAATGCATTCATCGTGTGTGTGTGTATGTGTGGTGTGTGTGTGGTGTGTGTGTGTGTGTGTGTGTGTGTGTGTGTGTGTGTGTGTGTGTGTGTGTGTTCCTTTTTTCCACACTTTGGTGTCCTAAATCCCCTTTAGGGCGCCATCCACATGTGGCAGATGGCATTACTCCCAGACTTTTGAAGATGGTTGCAGAGGAGATCACGCCAGCCCTCACCCTGCTTACCGCATTTCATACTCCTCTGGTACCCTGCGCAGGACTGGAACATGCCAACATCACACTGTCTTCAAGAAGGGAGAAAGATATAACGCAGCCAACTACCGTCCCCATCTCCCTCACCTGCATAGCCTGCAAGCTGATGGAACATATTATCACCAGCCACTCATGTCCCATTTTGAGAAAAATGAGATTCTCTGTCCAGAGCACACGGCTTTCGACGCGGACGGTCATGGAGACCCAACTCCTAGGGTATGTGGACGAAGCGACCAGAGAGATCGAGAAGGGAAACCAGGAGGAACACTATCGTCCTCGACATTCTCAAAGACCTTCGACAAAGTTAGCCATACCCTACTAGTCCACAAACTACGTCGTTACGGCATCGTAGGCCGCACCAACGCTGGATTAAGGACTTCCTTGCGGACAGACAGCAGGCTGTGGTGGTGGAGGGAAGAAGATCTGACTTTCTACCTGTAGATCCGGTGTCCCTCAAGGCTCGGTCCTAGGGCCGAGTCTTTTCTTCTCTACATAAACGACTTCCTGATGGCATCAAGTCGAAAGTTCGCCTATTTGCCGACGATACCATGTGCAGCAAGACCATCGCGAAGAAAAAAGATGAGAGAGTGCTGCAAGAAGACCTACACTCCCTTACCACCTGGGAGGAGAAGTGGTCTATGGAGTTCCACCCACAGAAGTGCTCAACGCTACGAGTTTCTCGGAAGCGGAACAAGATTGCCCCTGTGTATGAGCAACATGGCCAGAATATCGAAAATGTCAACACCACTAAATACCTTGGTGTCAACATCCAGGACAATATGCAGTGGGAATCTCACAATGACTCCATCACGAAGAAAGCCAGCAAGACCCTAGGCTTTGTCGGCGAAACCTCAAGATCGGCAACAAGAAAACAAAGGAAACTGCATATAAAGCCCTTGTTCGCCCGCTTCTTGAGTACGCAGCCACCGTCTGGGATCCCTACTCGCAAACGAGATTGAGGCCCTTGAGAAGATCCAACGAAGAGCAGCAAGATGGGTGTCAAATCGCCACCGCCAAACTCATGCGTCGACTCCATCCTTGACTCTCTAAATTGGCCTTCCCTACAAACAGCGTCGTAAGAAAGCACGCTTGGAGATGTTTTATAAATTCCATCACGGACTCATCTCCATCAACTCCATGTACCTGCCCAAACCATCTGACAGCAGGCTGAGCTCGAGGATCAACAATGACCAGAGCTACGACATTCCAACATGCACGACGCGGTACAGGCAGATGACGTTCTTTCCAAGGACCATACCAGATGGAACAAGTTGCCTCAGGAGGTTGTGACAGCTGAGTCACTGGACTGCTTCAAGTCCAGGCTGGCCTCCCATCTTAGAACCTGAAACAACCACCCCTCACCTCCTCCCCTTTCCCCCCACCCCCAATCCTCCCCCCATGCCCTCCTCCTGACCACTGTTCCCTAAAATCTCCCCCCCCCCCCTTTTTTTTTCCCCCTCACAACAGCGCAATCTTGGGGCAATCCCCCCCAAATACGAAAAAACCATCACAAAATGATTTTGGTGGGACAAAGGAAAATAAGAAGAGGAGTTTTGTTTTTGGGGGCCACGCACGAACTCATACAGGCCCCGCCTCAGTGCCCAATTGGGAGGGGGCCATCTTTGCCGGGTTTGGGCATTGGACATAAAGTGCTTTGATTCCGGGGGGGAGTATGCTTCCCCTGTCAACTCTTGAGGGGGGGAAGGGAGGAAACATTAGCCCTGGGCCGGAAATAGGGGGTTTTACGTTAAAAAACGAACACCGGTGAAATTTAACTTTTTTCTTTGTGATGGGGGAAATTCCTTGCATTTTGAGTGCTGCCCTTTTGATTTTCCGGGGGAAATTTCGGAGTGCCGTCGTGTGTTTTGCAATTCCATACAAATTTGAGGCGTTATCCGCAAAGGGTTTGGGTTGGCCTCGTGCTCAAGTTTTTTTTTTTGCCTTTGGGGGGCAGGGGTCCCGGTATCCCCTCACCGATTTCCCTAAGGGGGTTTTGGGCCTCCCGGGTTTTTTGACGTGGGTGTTTCGTGTTCAGCGGGGGGTTTCGCAGAAACCGGGGGCTTGGTTTTCCCGGGAAAGTGTCCCCCGACTGAGGGTGTCGCCCCCATTTTTTGGTCCCCGAGTAAGCCCTCTGGTGTTTGGGGTTTTTCCGGGGGGTTCTGCACCTACCGGGGCGTTGTTTTCGGGCAGGTCCCGGGGGAGGGGGTTTTCGTCCACTGTGTTTCGTTCCTTTTTTTTGGGGTCCAAGGTGAGTTTTTAAAGTAGGGGAAATTCGGGAAGGGCTAAAATTTGGTTTGTTTCAGATATCATTTCATCAACTTTTTTGTTTTTTTCATTTTCCCGAACTGGGGGTTTTCTTTTTTTTTGGGTTTTTATTCGCAACTTTTTCTTTCCCATGTGAGTCCGACAAAGAAAGAAGGGGGAAAATTTTAAAAAATGCGGGGAAGTTTGAAGGAAAAAAAAAAGAAAATAAACTTAATTTAAAGTCGGGGAAAAAAAACCCGAACATGGGGGAATAAAAATGATGTCCCCGTTTCTGTTCTAACACTGATGCAAAGGTGGATTTGTTACAGGGGTTTTGATTTGCAAAAGACATATGTTGTGCTTGGTTGGTCGCGGGTGTACAAAATTTTGGTTTCAATTTTTGAAGTTTGGTTTAAATTTCCCTGAGTGAAGGGTTGGGTGGGAGGCCCGGGAATTTTTTAATGTAAAAAAAGAATTCTGCCCACAGGGTTGGGGTGCCAGTATTTATCTTTTCTATGTCTGGGGGGAAAGACTGCTTTGCGTTTTTCCCGGGGCGTGTGTGGGGTTTAAACGATAGGTGAGGGGGGTGGTGGAACCTCGGATAGACCTCTTGTAGATTTTCACTTTTGGTTTTTTGAGTTTTGGAAAAAAAAACCCGGGGTTGGGAAATGGGGGGAAAAAGGAAAATTAGGGTTTAAATTACAGAAAATAAAAGAGTTGTTTTTTAAAAAAATTTTTAAAAAGTTTTGCGGGTTTTCCCATATTGTTTTAAATACAAATAGAAAGTATCAGATTATTTAGTACATTTTTACACGATTGGAAAATAAAAGAGAAAACTAGCAAGGATAATAAAAGATTTTTTAAGTCCTTGGGAAATTTGGGTGCCTCAAATCAACATTTGGTGTATAAAATTTTATTTTTGTTTTATCGACGGGGTGCGCCAGTTCAAAGAATTTTTTCCTTCCCACTTTGGGTTCATGGGCAATGTTTAGGACAATGAAATGCGCGCTCGGAAACCCTTTGCGAGCTTATGTAATTGGTGATTGCCCTTTCCGCTTATTTTCTGATGATTTTTGAAAGATTATGAGGGTGCCCTAGGAAATTTTGGTCCCCCCCGGGGCCCAAATTCTATTAAATTTGGGTTTTTTGTTTGAAAAGATTTTGATTCTTTTAAAAGCATTTTAACTAGTAAGGATCCGAATTTTTGCCCGGGTATTTGGGGGGTCATTTAACGGGGGAAATTTTCGTTGGGGGAAAAAATTTTTTATGCTTACTGTTTTCATTGTTTTGGGAGACCCGAGGGAACTGAAGTCGAGGGTATTTAACTCAACAATAAACACTTTTATGAAGGAACTTTTTAAAATTTAATGTTCGGGGGGGCCCTTTTGGGGGAAGGGGAAAGTCAATGAATTTTGGTTTAAAAAGGGAAAGGGAAAATTTCGGGTGAAAAATTTTTGATTTAAAGGGGGCGGTTGTTTTAGGAAAAGGTTTTAAAATTCCAATCACGGCGCTTTTTGGGGTTGGGTAAATTGTAAAACGCAGGACTATATTTAGTGAGTCAACATGAAATGCTAAAAAACATGAAAACACTCAAAACCCTTTTTTACTTAAGTAAGCAGCAAATATTTTTTATTTTTCTTGGTATTAAAATTTTCCCTTTTTTTAAAACAGGTTTTCCCCGGGGGGGGGGGGAGTTTTTTTAAAATTTCCCTTAAACAAAAATTTCCGGGGGGTGGGCCTCTGGGTTTGGGGTGGGGGGTCGTGCCACCTCCACCCCACTGAAACCCTGCCCTTTCCTCTGCCGGAGTGAGGACACACCTGGATCCGGCGGGGTGCTTTCCCGGGTCGGGATGCCGACTCCTTTTCTTTTTTCCAGCCCAAGTTTTGCACCCCTCCGACTTCAGCTCTTTTTTCTTCGGGGTGGGCAAGCTTCTTGAGGCTCCCGGGCGGTAAAACTATCTGCGTGTATTTGGGTGAGGGGGTGTATTTGGGTTTGCCCGGAAAGGTGGGGGACCGGACCTTCGATGCATCAGGGCTTTATTCCAGCGTTTCCCATCTCAACGCTTCAGTGCGGGTCTTGTTTTTTGGGTTTTAGGGCTTCGTGAAACAGAGAAAACCGTTTACGTGTTATTTGGAAACACTTTGTTGCCTTTTTTTTTTGGAGGGAATTTTTTCCCTTGCGTGGGGTAAAGTCCGCCAGGGACTTTGAGTAGATACTGAAAGTACAACACGGGTTTGGGGTCACTTGAACTTTTTTTTTTTTGAATGATTTTTTGGGGTTTGGGAGTTTGGGGTTGTACGGAAAGCCTGACACCCTTTTAAAAAAAAAATTTAGAAATAAGAAAACAGTTTGGGGAAAAAAACATCGCGTGGGCAACTCAGGTTCTATGGGGAATCAACCTTGTTTATATTTCCCCTGGGGTTCCCAAAGGTGAATGTAAAAAATTCCCCCTTGCCCCCTTCCCGGGTTTTGGCCTTCAGTGGGCTGAGGGTGTTTTGTGCGCCCCCTAGGGAAGGGTAAATTATATTTTAATTTTCGGGCACTTCGTCACATTTGCTAAGGGCCCATTGCCTGATGGTCCGTTTTGGGTGTTAGAAATTTTGGATTTTTTTGGGTTTTTGTTGTTCTTTTTTTTCCGTGTGGGGAAAACGCCTGTGTGTTGGATTAGAGGTCTTGGGTTCATCTGCCATTCTGTTGGTGACAGTGCTGTGTAAATTTGCAAATAAAGCCTTCTGTTTGTGCCCCATATTTTCCTTGTCTGTGATTTTTTGTTTGGCGTTCGTACTCTCAGGGAAAAGGGAAGGGGGGGTTATAAAAGGGGGAAAAAACCCATACATATTCCCGTCTACGTCTTAACAGTGACATGTGGTTTTGTGAATTTGAAAAGACGTGGGATGCATTCCCGTAATTTTCCCGTTTTATCAACAAACGGGCACCTGCAACAACCCCATACCGTCCTTAACCCGGGGTAATGCGCCCCCAGTACACGTGAGAGCGGACAGCAGGGTTTTGTAACAAAATTCTTTTTCCTCTCGTGTTTTATCAGACCATTAAAAAAAAAAGAAACAAACAAAAAAACAACAAAACACACACACACACACCCACCCCCACACACACACCCACCCCACACACCAAAAAAAAAAATTAAAGTTAGAAAAACCTTTCCCCAAATGGATGAAAAAAATCAATTTAAAAGCTAAAATTTGGGTAACTCCACCCCTTTCTGGGTTGGGACAAAAAAAAAAACAATATGCAAAGTTAAAGGAAAATTTTTTGAAAAAATTTTTTTCCCCGAAGATATGAAAATTACGCGCGCACACACACACACACACACACCACACACACACACACACACACCACACACACACCACAAACACCCCCCACCTATTAGATTGGGCCCGTTTATTCCCAACTGAAATTTTAAGGGGAAAGGATCAATCACAAAAAAAAAAATGAAAACAAGCTGTCTGACTCATGCATAATTTATTTGCCCCCCACCTTAGGGCCCGTTTGATGGAAACAAAACTATTAAGAGGGCCTTAAAAAGAAATGCTGTTTTCCCCTTTTTAAAAGTGTATGCAGATGTTTTGAAATGACTTTTAAATTGTGTTTTTTTTCCCCCCCCTAATATTATCTGCCGGGGGAAAAACGAAAATAAAACGCCGGGAAATGCACCACACCCTCACACACAACGCGGGGGCGCGCGCGCCGCTTTTTTCGGTGTACATAAGTAAACAAGTTTCCGCACAGCTCGCCCGTCCAGGATTGCCCTTTCGTGTCCGAGGAAAAAAAAAAACTCAAAGTGCCTTCTCCCCTTTACGGCCGGGCTGTCCCTTGTTTAAAAGGCTACTTAACATTGGGGCAAACGGGTTTTTTGTGTTGGCCTTAAAAAATTTATGCCATAACACTGTCCGCTTTTCCACGACAACCGAGCGAGGTAGATTTCTGGCTTTTTTGTTTTCCCTTTCCCAAATTTGAAGAAACGCGCGCACACCCACACACACCCACACACACAACACACCACACACACACACACACACACACACACACCCACCCAAAAGCGCGGGGCAAAGCGCGCATACAAACATAAATAAAAAAATTAAAACCATAAGACATAAAAAAAATTTCATAAATTTTAAAAAACCCAAAATAAAAAACACAAACCGCCCCACCAATGCCCAAAAACAAAAAAACACACCACATGCGTACACAAAACGCCCCCCCACACACAAAACCCCTCCCCCCCCCCCCCACCCACACCGCACCACGCCCACACACCACACACACACACACACACACCCACACACCCACACACACACACGCACACACACAAACCCTAATCACAGAAAAACATAATATTTTCAGACGAAAATTTTTTCATGTCTGATAAAACGGGGTCATGGGAGTCGACCCAGGCTTTTAGAGTTTAAAAAGCTAATTTCACTTTGGGATAAAGGGCTTCTTAAGACAATTTTTCTTCTATTGGGGATTCTGCGGCGTCTTCCTAAAGGAAAATTTTTTCAAAGTAGAAATGGGTTGGGGGTGAGGGGTCAGGGTAAATTCACAGTTTCCTGTTACAGAAACAGTTTAGACTTCCTAAAGCAACTGCTTTTCCCCCATAAACTTTCTTGCCTGAAAGGACAAATTTTGGGCGAGCTTTTCTCGCTCTTTGTCTTAAAATTTTCCAAACCAACAGTAAAGTTGAAAAAGACTTAGACTTTTTTTTAAACTTACAAAAACCCCTAGTAAAAACGTTGACTTTAACCCAAAAATCCCTAAATTTTTTCAACAGAAAACAACCTTTTATTGTTTTTTTTTAAAAAAGATACTGTCATATTTTGACTAAAAAAAAAAAAAAAGCTTATGGTCAAAAGGTAAACCCAAATAACTAAACGGTCAAAAAATTTTTTTATTGCTGTTTTCCTTTAAACACAACTTGGGGAAAGAAATAACGATGTTCAAAAGTTTAATACAAATTCTTTTGGGCTTTTCCCCAAATTTAAAATTTCCCAAAAACTGGAAGAGCACCAGTCCTTTAGTTTAAGAAGTGACTGAAATAGCTTCTCAAAATTTTTTTCCCCCCCCCTTTTAAAAAAGAACTTTCCCGACCAATCAACAGTATATAACCCAAAAAGGTTCCATTTTTTTGGGGGATTTCCTAAAGTTCCCTGAAATTTCTTTCCCCATTCCAAAAATCCTTTTTTTGACGTTCCTATAAAAACCCCACTCTTCTCTTCACAAGTCTCATTTTTACAGGGTGGGGTTTAAAGTCGTTTCAGTGCTATTTGTTTTATTCCCCCCCCCCCCCCCCCCCCCCCCACTTTCCTTTCCTGGATTTTTTAAAAAAAAACTTTCTTACATTTTGGAAAATTCCGTTTCTCTTTTTCCCACCTTCCTTTCCTTTCATAAATATTTTTTTAACTCCAAATTTTCCAAATTATTCCCTTTTTCCTTAATGGTTTCCCTTTAAAATTTTCTTTTCGTTCCTTTTCTTTTTTCACTACATTTCCCTTTTTCTTTTCCCCATTCCCCAACCTTTACGTTTTATATTTCTCCCTACTTTTCGAACATTTTTTTCACTCCTTCCCTATTTCTCGTTTTTCTTAAAGTTCCGACTCTTTTGCACATTTTTTTTGTTTTTTCTATAACCTTTACTTTTTACCCGATATTCCTGTTTTTTTCCCCCCATTCCCTTTCTCTTTGTTAAAATTCCCCCCCGCGTTCTCTCAGCCCCTTACTTTCTCCTACTTTTTCCCCCCAAAAAACCCAACTCTTTTCCCATGTTCTCAAACTTTTTTTTTTATTCCCTTATTTTTCATTACATTTTCCCCTAATTTTTTCAAACATCCATTTACCCTTTTCTATGTTCCTTTAAATCCTTTTCCCTTTATTCCTTGTTCCTCCCACCCCCCACCCCGCCTATCCACTCACTTTTTTTTATAATTTCCTTTCCTTTCTCATATTTCCTTTTCCTTTACCACATTTTTTTGTTTTACCTCACTTTTTCCTATTTTTTCCCCCTTTTTTTTCTTTTAATATTCCCTACTGTTCATTTTTGTTTATATTTCCTTAAATTTTCCCACATCCCCCCCCTCTTTTCCCGCATCCCCTTTACTTTTTTCTACATTTTCCTTTCCCCTTTTTAAAACTTCCCCGCTATTTCCCCACTTGACTTTTCTCTTTGCATACTTCCCCCAGTTTTTAAAGTACACCTTTCCTCATCTCCCCCCTCTCCCTTTTCCCACATTCATTACTTTTTTTCTGGTTTTCCTATCCCCCCCCCCCCCCCCCCTCCCCCTCCCCCGGGCAGGAAACGTTTGATACTCGGTTTAATTTTAATTTCAATTTTTTCATATAGAGAACTGTTAACGGCAAAGTTCTTTAAAAAAGGGAAAAAGTTTTTTCTTTTTAAAACCAAACCCTTTTCACCTGCATAACCCTTTTTTTTAGAGAGTTCTTTGAAAGTTCTTCAATTCTTTTTAAAAATTGCTGTTGACTGAGCTGTGTGGGTTTTTTGTTGACGAAACGCTTGACAAAAAACCCTCGGGTTGGTTTCCCCCTAAAAACCCCAAAAACCCCCAAAAAAAAAAAAAAAAAATTTTTAAAAAACCATGCCCACTCTCCTCTCTCACCCCCCCCCCCCCCCCCTCCCCCCTTCCCCTTTTCCCCCTCTTAAAGGGCGGGGCGAATCGCCCGGCAAACACAAACCCTGACAATGGCAAAACGTGCATCACGGTAAACGCGTGACGCCTTTCGTTCTTGTTGACCCCCCTCTACTCTCCTTCCCCACTCTGAGTAGCTATGACGCAGTAAAATTTCAATATCATTGTGGCAATTGTCCTCCCTCCCCCTCCCCCCTCCCTGGCGCTATCTTCGCACACACACACACACACACACACACACACCCATCCCGTGAAACAAAGGCGCGACGCCTCTACCGTGCCCTCCCCCCCCCCCCCCCCTCATATCTACAGTCCGTGTACTGGCTGAACTGGTAACTTATATCACTGGAGAGTCTCCATGAGAGTATGTGTCTATATGGACGCATAAATTAAACCAGCCGCTGAAGTCAGTGAGCTGTGCCATTAGGTTCAAACGGTTTCCGAGGCGACTGGTGATACGACTAGATCCCTCCCCCTCTCACCCCTGCTGTATGACTGACAGGTTGTCACAACTGAATTCCGCAGTTAGCATACATTTATACCAGACACACAGGGGCGCAACTTCACTGACCCCTCAAGACCCCTCAAGACAGCCTGTAGACCAGACCAGAGGAAGACAAAGAGACAACTAGAGAAGGCGTGGGAAAATCCTGGTAACCTTGTTGATCTCAAGTCATTCACTGTTCATTTCCAGGAAAAAACTGGGATCCTGGTCACGCTATCCTGGTCACGCTACACATTGCAGCTGGACCAGAAGCTGGGACTTCCCCAACACCAGGGCGACACCAGACAACCAATCAACACCAGTGGGGCAGTCACCAACCACAGGAGAGATCAACTACCCTCTCCGAAGCAAAGCTAAGTTAGCTTACCAACTGGGGCTGGTTGCATATACATTCTTAAAAGTTGACTTAAGCAAAGTTTGCTTAGAGCCAAAGCAAACTTTGTATGTAAAGATTTCCTTTGCGCATTTTTGTGCATACATCACCAAAACGAACCAATGGAAAGTAACTCCCGCAGATGAGAATCAACAAGACAGCATGGCGGACAACGACGGGAAGAAACGTGTGAGAACAGCAAATTTCACTGTTGGCCGTTCTGTTGCCCGTCTCCACCGTTGGCATGTGAACATACTCATCCAGCCTGTTTGCGAATGCTCGAGAACCTCTATTACTCGACACACTGTGCTTTTGTCGACACCAAACAAATCCCCAATCACTTCCTGAAAACACCCACTGGCATAAAAACGCAGTGCGATCAGTAGCTGCAAGAGCGGAGTCAGCGAGCCTCGCCATTGAAACGGGTGATCAATGTCATCCTCAATCACATCACACAGGTCTAAAATGTCTGCCCATCGAAATCTGAATCTTGAGTACAATTCTACGTCGTCATACACATCAAAAGGGTTCGTCCGATCCCTGAAAATTCTCTCTCGCCTCAAATTTCGGCGCAACAGAAGCCCATACACAACGCAGTTCGCCATTTTTATTTACTGCGGTATGCTCTGTCCTAGCTAAGTTCGCACTTACGCGTGGGGGGGAGCTGTCCTAACTTTAAGCAAGATGTTAAGCATCCTTTGCTGCTAAGCAAGCCCATGCAACAGGATTCCTTCACGCTAAGCAAATCCCTAACTTTAAGCAAACTTAGAGTCCGCTAAGTCTGTACATGCAACCGACCCCTGGACTCAAACCCATCAGGCCCTTGCCCTCACTTTATGATGAAACAGGGAGACCCCCTGTATGCCAACTTAAGCTCACTGCACTGAGTGCAAGCAAGTTAAGTAAAGTAGGAGTGAGGGAGGGCCCCCCCCCCCCCCCTTGTGGTAGTCCAATGAGAATTGACCCGCTAATACTTACCTATGTGTAAGCAATAAAAGTCGATGTGTGAAATGCACTTAACTTGTGGCAGCTCTTTGTTGTTCAATCAAATGTTGAATGTTTGAACTTCTCTCTTCAATTCTGTCTCTCGGAGCTACAAGTACTTATAAGAGTACAGGCCTAAGGAAAACTATCTCGGAGCCACTGTTGTGTATTTTACCCAGTCCCGGAATAAAAATAAAAATTTCTTCCATGACTAGTACCGGAAAGTTGCTCCTTCCACCACTAGTAAGAGAGAGGATGTAGGTGAAATGTTAAGATAATTCCCATTGAGAAATTATCCCCAGTCCTTCCCCTAGAGGACCCACCTACAACACATACTCATCTCGTCACATCGAAGTGGGGGCTCGTCCGGGATTGTAAAATACAATTTGGATTGTTAAATGCAATTCACTCAAAATTTTATTTGCTTTGGCTAGTCCAAAAATTTTGGACAAAGAACAGAATTAAGAGCAAATAGGCTGATAGAGTTGAGTCCAGGAGGGAAATCTTTTGTTTGTTGTGTGAATGCTTATCTTGCATAGCAAATAATAAGAGTGTGTGTGGTTGATGTTATAATCAATTTATTTTGATATTACATTGTGTGATTATTTGCTTTGTTGTACTTAGTGGATATTTGATTGTTAAGAATGGTATAACAGTTCATTATCATGGCTGAATCAGTGAACCTTAGACTGGAGATCAAGGAGTGGGAGAATCCATGGGCCTCTTGGTCAAGATTTAGACACCTTTGTGACTACACAGTTTGAAAAAGAAACCAAATGGGCAGAAGAAAGGGCCAGGAATTTAAAGA
>CM031597.1:32829479-32867970 GCA_018398815.1 Conus ventricosus | reverse complement strand
TCATTTTTCTGCCCATTTGTTTCTTTTTCAACTGTGTAGTCCAAGGTGTCTAATCTGACCAGAGAGGCCCATGGTTTCCCCCACTCCTTGATCTCAGTCTAAGGTTCACTGATTCAGCCATGATAATGAACTGTTATACATTTTAACAATCAAATATCATAAGTAAACAAGCAAATAATCACACAATGTAATATCAAAATAATTGATTATAACATCAAACACACACACTCTTATTATTTGCTATGCAAGATAAGCATTCACACAACAAACAAAAGATTTCCCTCCTGGACTCAACTCTATCAGCTATTTGCTCTTAATTCTGTTCTTTGTCCAAAATTTTTGGCTAGCCAAAGCAAATAAAATTTTGAGTGAATTGCATTTAACAATCCAAATTGTATTTTACAATCCCGGACGAGCCCCCACTTCGATGTGACGAGATGAGTATGTGTTGTAGGTGGGTTCCTCTAGGGGAAGGACTGGGGATAATTTCTCAATGGGAATTATCTTAACATTTCACCTACTCTCTCTCTTACTAGTGGTGGAAGGAGCAACTTTCCGGTACTAGTCATGGAAGAAATTTTTATTTTTATTCCGGGACTGGGTAAAATACACACAGTGGCTCCGAGATAGTTTTCCTTAGGCCTGTACTCTTATAAGTACTTGTAGCTCCGAGAGACAGAATTGAAGAGAGAAGTTCAAACATTCAACATTTGATTGAACAACAAAGAGCTGCCAAGTTAAGTGCATTTCACACATCGACTTTTATTGCTTAACATAGGTAAGTATTAGCGGGTCAATTCTCATTGGACTACCACAAGGGGGGGGGGGGGGGGGCCCTCCTCACTCCTACTTTACTTAACTTGCTTGCACTCAGTGCAGTGAGCTTAAGTTGGCATACAGGGGGTCTCCCTGTTTCATCATAAAGTGAGGGCAAGGGCCTGATGGGTTTGAGTCCAGGGGTCGGTTGCATGTACAGACTTAGCGGACTCTAAGTTGCTTAAAGTTAGGGATTTGCTTAGCGTGAAGGAATCCTGTTGCATGGGCTTGCTTAGCAGCAAAGGATGTTAACATTTGCTTAAAGTTAGGACAGCTCCCCCCACGCGTAAGTGCGAACTTAGCTAGGACAGAGCATACCGCAGTAAATAAAAAATGGCGAACTGCGTTGTGTATGGGCTTCTGTTGCGCGAAATTTGAGGCGAGAGAGAATTTTCAGGGATCGGACGAACCCTTTTGATGTGTATGACGACGTAGAATTGTACTCAAGATTCAGATTTCGATGGGCAGACATTTTAGACTGTGTGATGTGATTGAGGATGACATTGATCACCCGTTTCAATGGCGAGGCTCGCTGATCCGCTCTTGCAGCTACTGATCGCACTGCGTTTTTATGCCAGTGGGTGTTTTCAGGAAGTGATTGGGGATTTGTTTGGTGTCGACAAAAGCACAGTGTGTCGAGTAATAGAGGTTCTCGAGCATTCGCAAACAGGCTGGATGAGTATGTTCACATGCCAACGGTGGAGACGGGCAACAGAACGGCCAACAGTGAAATTTGCTGTTTCTCACACGTTTCTTCCCGTCGTTGTCGCCATGCTGTCTTGTTGATTCTCATCTGCGGGAGTTACTTTCATTGGTTCGTTTTGGTGATGTATGCACAAAAATGCGCAAAGGAAATCTTTACATACAAAGTTTGCTTTGGCTCTAAGCAAACTTTGCTTAAGTCAACTTTTTAAGAATGTATATGCAACCAGCCCCAGTTGGTAAGCTAACTTAGCTTTGCTTCGGAGAGGGTAGTTGATCTCTCCTGTGGTTGGTGACTGCCCCACTGGTGTTGATTGGTTGTCTGGTGTCGCCCTGGTGTTGGGGAAGTCCCAGCTTCTGGTCCAGCTGCAATGTGTAGCGTGACCAGGATAGCGTGACCAGGATCCAGTTTTTTCCTGGAAATGAACAGTGAATGACTTGAGATCAACAAGGTTACCAGGATTTTCCCACGCCTTCTCTAGTTGTCTCTTTGTCTTCCTCTGGTCTGGTCTACAGGCTGTCTTGAGGGGTCTTGAGGGGTCAGTGAAGTTGCGCCCCTGTGTGTCTGGTATAAATGTATGCTAACTGCGGAATTCAGTTGTGACAACCTGTCAGTCATACAGCAGGGGTGAGAGGGGGAGGGATCTAGTCGTATCACCAGTCGCCTCGGAAACCGTTTGAACCTAATGGCACAGCTCACTGACTTCAGCGGCTGGTTTAATTTATGCGTCCATATAGACACATACTCTCATGGAGACTCTCCAGTGATATAAGTTACCAGTTCAGCCAGTACACGGACTGTAGATATGAGGGGGGGGGGGGGGGGGGAGGGCACGGTAGAGGCGTCGCGCCTTTGTTTCACGGGATGGGTGTGTGTGTGTGTGTGTGTGTGTGTGTGCGAAGATAGCGCCAGGGAGGGGGGAGGGGAGGGAGGACAATTGCCACAATGATATTGAAATTTTACTGCGTCATAGCTACTCAGAGTGGGGAAGGAGAGTAGAGGGGGGTCAACAAGAACGAAGGCGTCACGCGTTTACCGTGATGCACGTTTTTGCCATTGTCATGGATTGTGTTTGCCGGGCGATTCGCACCGTCCTAAGAGAGAAAAAGGGATGGAGAGGGGGGGGGGGGGGGGGGGGGTTGAGAGAGGAGAGTGGGCATCGGTTTGAAATCTTTTTTTTTTTTTTTTTTGGTTTGGGGTTTTAGTGGGACCAATCCGATGGTTTTGTCAAGCGTTTCGTCACAGAACCCACACAGCTCAGTCACACAGCAACTTTCAAAGAACTCTGAAGAACTTTCAAAGAACTCTCTGAAGAACGGGTCTATGCAGAGTGAGAAGGTTGCGTTTAACAAGCAAAACGTTTTCCTGTTTAAAGAACATTGCCGTTAACAGCTCTCTATACTGAATAACATGAAATTAATCACCGAGTATCAAACGTGTTCCTGCCCAGGGGAGAGGGGAGGGGGGGGGGGGGGGGGGATAGGATACACAGAAAAAAAAGTAATGAATGTAGGAAAGAGATGAGGAGATGAGGAAAGAGTGTACGTAAAACTAGGGGAATGTATGCAAAGAGAAAAGTCAAGTAGGAAATAGCGAGACGATTTAAGAAAGGGTAAGAAATGTAGCAAAAGTGAAGGGAATGCAGGAAAGAGTGGGGGATGTGGGAAAGAGTAAGGAAATATAAACAAAAATGAACAGTAGGGAATATTGAAGAGAAAAGAGAACATAGGAAAAAGTGAGAGTATACAAAACAAATGTGGTAAAGAGCAAAGGAATATGAGAAAGAGTAAGGAATATAAAGAAAAGTGAGTGGATAGGCGGGGTGGGAGGTGGGAGGAACAAGGAATGAAGGAAGGAGTAAAGGAACATAGAAAAGGGTAAATGGATGTATGAAAGAATAGAGGAAATGTAATGAAGAATAAGGGAATAAGGAAAAAGTATGAGAACATAGGAAAAGAGTACGGAATATGGGGAAAGTAGGAGAAAGTAAGGGGCATGAGAGAACGCGAGGGAATATAACAAAGAGAAAGGGAATGAGGGAAACAGAACAGGAATATCAGTAGAAGTGATGGTTATAGAAAGAACTAAAAAATGTGCGAAAGAGTCAAGGAACTTTAAGAAAAACGAGAAATAGAGGAAGGAGTGAGAAATGTTCGAAAAGTAGGGAGAAATATGAAAGAGAGTAAGGAATGCAGGACAGTAAAAGGAATGTAGTGAACAGCAAAGGAACGCAAGAAGAAGTAAAGGAACATAAGGAAAAAAGTGAATAATGTAGATGAGAGTTAAAATATGTATGAAAGAGTAAGGAATGTAGAAAGAGAAACGGAATGTCAAAATGTAAGAAAGAATTTTTTAAAAAATCAGGAAAGAGTAAAGTGGGGGAGGGGGGGGGGGGGGGCGATATACAGAATAGCACTGTACGACATAACCCAGAGCTGTACACTGACGACTTGTGAAGAGAAGAGTGAGGAATATAGGAAGTCTAAGAATGTAGGAATGTGGAAAGCAGTCACGGAACATAGGAAATGCCCAAGAAATAGTAACCTATTTGAATATACTGTGATATGGGCTCTTGTAAGTCTCTTGTTTAAAGAAGGCTCAATAATGAGCAAGCATACTTCAGTCACATCTTAGAACTACAGGACTGGTGCTCTTCCAGCTTCTTGCAACTTAATTGTGGTAAGACCAAAGAACTTGTATTAAACTTTTGAACATCAGATAGTTCATTTCAACCAGTTGTGATAAATGGACAGACAATAGAAACTGTTGACCGTTTCAGATATCTTGGTTATACACATTGACCATAGCTGTTTTTTTTTTTTAGTCAACATACTGACAGTATCTTTTTTAAAAAAAAACAAATCAAAGGTTGTTTCTGTTGAGAAAATTATGTAGTTTTGATGACAGTCAACGTGTACTAGAAAAGGTATATGTAAGTTTAATACAAAGTCTAATGTCATTCAACATTACTGTTGGTTTGGAAATCTTTCAGACAAAGAGCGAGCAAAGCTCGCCAGAATTGTCAATCAGGCAAGTAAGTTTATAGGGAAAAGCAGTCTGCTCTTAGAGAAGTCTAAACTGTTTCTGTAATCAGGAATCTGTGAATATTACCTCTGATCCCTCACACCCACTCCACTGCTACTTTGAAAAACTTCCTTTAGGAAGACGCCGCAGAATGCCCATAGCACAGAAGAATGTCTTCAAGAAGTCCTTTATACCAAGTGCCATTAGCATTTTAAACTCTAAAGCCTGTGATCGACTGCCATGACCCTCGTCTATCAGACATGAACAATTCAGTCTGCAATATTATGCTTTTACTGTGATTATGACTGTGTGTGTGCGTGTGTGTGAGTGTGTGTGTGTGTGTGTGTGTGTGTGTGTGTGTTGTTGTGTGTGCGTGTGTGCGCGTGTGGGGTGGGGGGGGGGGGGAGAGGTTGTGTGTGTGCGTGTGTGTACGCATGTGCGTGTGTATTTTAGTGTTTGGGCATTGGTGCGGGCGAGTTTGTGTTTTATATATTGTTTTTATAATCTATGTAATGTTTTATGTCTTATGGATTTAATGTTTATTTCATGTTTGTATGCGCGCGTGCGCGCGCGTTTGTGTGTGTGTGTGTGTGTGTGTGTGTGTGTGTGTTGTGTGTGTGTGTGTGTGTGTGTGTGTGTGTGTGCGCGCGTTTCTTCTACATCGGATGACTACACAACACATGCCCAGTATCTACCCTCGCTTGCTCTGTCAGTGGCAAAGCGCGACAGCTGTTCATGGCATGAATTATAAGGCCACACACAACAGCCGCTCGTCCCACTGTTAAGTAGACCATAAACACGACAGCCGGCCGTGCAAGAGAAGAAGGTCACTGTTGAGTTATTTTTTTCCTCGGACACGAAAGGGCAATCCTGGACGGGCGAGCTGTGCGGAAACTTGTATACATAAGTACACCGAGAACGCGCGCGCGCGCGCGCGTGTGTGTGTGTGTGTGTGGTGCAGTGCGGCGTTTTATTTTTACGTCTTTTCACCCGGCAGATAATATTAGACGGGAAAAAAAACACACACCACTTAAGTCATTTCAACACATCTGCATACACTTATGAAAAAGAAAACAGCATATCAGTTAAGGACCCTCATAATAGTCTAGCTACATCAGAACTGGCTAAAGTGGCGGCAAACTCATTATGCATGAGTCAGACAGAACTTGACTCATTTTCTTATTTGTCCAGATTGATACCTTTCGCCTTATACATTTCAGTGAAAACTGGACAATCTAATAGGTGTGTGTGTGTGTGTGTGTGTGTGTGGTGTGTGTGTGTGTGTGTGTGTGTGTGTGTGTGTGTGTGTGTTGCGCGCGTATTTTCATATCTTCGTGATAAATTTTGTCTAAAAATCTACCTTTAACATTGCATAGTGTTTTTTTTTGTCCCAACCCAGAAAATGGGTGGAGTCTAGCCAATTTAGCTGTAAATCTGATAGTCTCATCCACTTGGCAGGGTTTTTTTAACGTAATTTTTTTTGGTGTGTGTGTGTGTGTGTGTGTGTGTGTGTGTGTGTGTGTGTGTGTGTTTTGTTGTTTGTATGTTTGTTTCTTTTTCGTTTAATGGTCTGATATACCGTAGAGCAAAGAATTTGTTACATATCATAGCTGTCCCACTCTCACGTGTACTAGGTCGCATTACTCCTGTTACGGACGGTATGGGTGTGTCTGCAGGTGTCCGATTGTCTGACTCACACAGAAATTACAGATGCATGCACGTCTTTTCTAATTCACATACACACACTGTCACTGTATAAGACAGTAGACAGGGATATATGTATGGGTATATCCCCCTTTATAACCACCCTTCCCCTTTTACCTGAGAGTACGAACGCCACACAACAAACACACAGACAAAGGAAAATATGGTGCACAAACAGAAGGCTTTATTTGCATTCACACACGCACTGTCACCAACAGAATGGCAGATGAAACACCAAGACCTCTACATCCAACACACAGGCAGTTTTCCCCACACGGAACAAAGAACAACAAAAACTCCAAAAGAATCCAACTATACTAACACCAATACGCGACCATCAGCGCATGGTCCTTATGCATACCTGTGCACGCATGTGCTGCACATTCACATATAATGACCCTTCCCTCAGGAGGCGCACACACACACCTCAGCCCACTGAAGGCCAATACCAGAAGGGCAAGGGTGAATTATTACATCACCTGGTAACCCAGGCTGAAATATCAAAAAGGTTGATACCTCATAGAACCTGAGATGCCCACGCGATGTTTTTCCAAGCTGTATTCCTTATACTAATTTTTTATATACGGGTGTCAGACTATCCGTACACCCAAGCTCAACCCCCAAAATATCATTCAAAACAAATTGTTCAAGTGACCCGAAACCCAGTGTTGTACTTTCAGTATCTCACTCAAAGTCCCTGGCGGCACTTGACACACGCAAGAAAAACTCTCCCTCCAAAAAAACGGCAACAAAGTGTTTCCCAATATAATCACGTAAACGTCTGTCTCTGTTTCACGAAGCCCTCACACCAAAACACAAGACCTGCACTGAAGCGCTTGAGATGAAGCAGCTGGAATAAAGCCGTGATGCATCGAAGAGTCCGGTCCCCTACCTACCGGGCACCAACTACACCACTCACAAATCACACGCAGATAGTATACCGCAGTGAGCCCTCAAGATGCTTGCCACCCGAAGAAAAATAGAGCTGAAGTCGGAGGGACTGCAACACCTTGACTGCAGAAGAAAGGAGTCGGCATCCCGACCGGAACGCACCCTGCCGGATCCAGGTGTGTCCTCACTCCAGGCAGAGGAATGGGCAGGGATGACAGTGGAGGTGGAGGTGACACGACCCCCCAACCGAGAGGCCGACCCTCACGGATTTGCTGTGTAAGGGAAGGTAAAGAAACTCGCCGGAAACCTGTGAAAAAGGAAATGTCTTACTACCACAGAAGAATAAAAATATTTGCTGCTTCACTTAAGTAAACGGTTCTGAGTGTTTTCATGTTTTTTAGCATTTCATGTTGACTCACTAAATATAGTCCTGCGATGTACACGTCACAACCAAAGTGCGACAGCTGATTGGAATTTTAAACCATTACTATACAACCAGCCACCTTGACATCAAAATTCTCTCTCACCAGAAATTTTCCATTACACATTTAAACCAACTTCATTGACTTTCCACTTCCCTCAACGGCCACGAACATAATTGCAACGTTCCTTCATAAAAGTGATTATACTGTCTGAGTTAAATACCCACGACTTCAGTTCCCATCGAGGTCTCCAAGACAATGATTCAGTAGGATCATAAATCATATTCACTCCAACGAACAATCCGACCGTTAGTGACCACCAGTACGGTCACAATTCAGGATCCATTACCTAGTAACATGCTTAATAGAATCAAACAATCTCAAGCAAAACCAAAATAATAGAATTGAACCCGGGTACCATAATTTCCTAGCAGGCACCATCATAATCCTACAAATGTCATCAGAAAATATCAAGCGCTAGGACAATCACCAATTACATAAGCTCGACAAGGATTTCCGAGCGCTGCTATACATTGTCCTAAACATTGCCTACTGACACCACAATGCTGCGGAAAACTTCTTTGAACACTGGCGCCACCGTCGACTAAAACAACCATACACATATATACACCAAATGTAGACTTCTGAGGCACAATTCCTAAGTATCTTAAACATCTTTTATTATCATCTGCTATTTTTCTCTTTTATTTTCCAATCGTGATAACCTGTACTAAGTAATCTGATACTACTATTGTATTTAACATAATCATGAATTCACCTGCAAATCTTTAATAATAATTGAAAAAAACAACTCTTTTATTACTGTAATAATCCTAATTTTCCTTTCCGCCCATCCAACCGGTTTAGTTCCAAGCTCAAACACCAAAAGTGAACCTCTACAAGACGTGTCTATCCGAGGTACCACCACCGTCACTATCGATAAACCTCACACACGCCAGACACAGCGCATGCAGTCTGCCCCACAGACATAGAAAAGATAGTACTGGCACGCACCGTGTGACAGAATCTCCTCTTTTACTATTAAAAGTTCCGGTCTCCGACACCAACGTACACTCAGAAAATAACCAATCTTCAAACTTGAAACCAATATTTCTGTACACCAGCGACCACTACCAAGCACAACATATGTCTTAGCACATCAATACCGCTGTAACAAATCCACCTATCTGCATCAGTGTAGAACAGAAACGCACATCATTTCATTCCCACATGTACGGTTTTTCCTCGACTTTAAGTTCAAGTTATATCTCTTTTTTTCTCTTCAAACTTCCGCGCATTTAAATTTCCTCCTTCTCTTCTTAGTCGGACTCACATAGAATGAAACGTTGCGAATAAAAACCAAATAAAAGAAATCCTCCAGTTCTGGGAACTGAAATACAAAAGTTGATGAAATGATATCTGCAAACAACCAACTTTTCAGCCCTCCAGAATTTCCGCTACTTTACACGCTCACCTTGGACAAAAACAGGAACGACACACAGTGGACGACACCTCATCCGCCGGGACATGCCAGACAGCCAACGCCCTGGTAGGTGCAGAACCCGCCGCTGAACACCGAAACACCAGAGTCTTAACTCGGACGACACACACTGGACGACACCCTCAGTCGCCGGGACACTGCCAGACAGCCAACGCCCTGGTACATGCAGAACCCGCCGCTGAACACCGAAACACCGACAGTCAAAACTCTGGTAGCCAAACCTTCAGAAGTCGGTCGAGGGCATACCGAGACCCCTGCCCCAACGGCAGAAACAAACTTGAGCACGAGGCCAACCCAACCTTCGCGGATAACGCCTCAATTCGTACTGACTTGCAGACACACGACGACACTCCGAATTCACCTCGGAAACTCACAAGACAGCACTCACATGCACGGAATTCCCGATCACACCGAAGAAGTCTACTTTCACCGGTGTTCGTTTACACACGTAAAACCCACTATTCCGGCGAGTCTAATGTTCTCCTCCTTCCCTCCCTCCAAGAGTTGACAGGTAAGCATACTCCCGGCAGGAATCACGCACTTCATGTCCACTGCCAACCTGGCAATGAATGGCCACACTCCACAATTGTCACTGAGGCGACCTGTATGAGTTCGTGCGTGGCACACACACCACTCCTCTTCTTATTCTTCCTTTGTACGACCAACATCATTTTGCTGATGGTTTTGTCGTATTTGGGGAGATTGCCGAAGATTGCGCTGTTGTGAGGGGGAAAAAAAGGGGGGGGGGGGAGATTTTAGGGAACAGTGGTCAGGAGGAGGGCATGGGGGGAGGATTGGGGGTGGTGGGAAAGGGGAGGGGGTGAGGGGGTGGTTGTTTCAGGTTCTAAAGATGGGAGGCCAGCCTGGACTTGAAGCAGTCCAGTGACTCAGCTGTCACAACTCCTGAGGCAACTTGTTCCATTCTGGTATGGTCCTTGGAAAGAACGTCATCTGCCTGTACCGCGTCGTGCATGTTGGAATGTCGTAGCTCTGGTCATTGTTGATCCTCGAGCTCAGCTGCTGTCAGATGGTTTGGGCAGGTACATGGAGTTGATGGAGATGAGTCCGTGATGGAATTTATAAAACATCTCCAAGCGGGCTTTCTTACGACGCTGTTGTAGGGAAGGCCAATTTAGAGAGTCAAGGATGGAGTCGACGCATGATGTTTGGCGGTGGCGATTTGACACCCATCTTGCTGCTCTTCGTTGGATCTTCTCAAGGGCCTCAATCTCGTTTGCAGTGTAGGGATCCCAGACGGTGGCTGCGTACTCAAGAAGCGGGCGAACAAGGGCTTTATATGCAGTTTCCTTTGTTTTCTTGTTGCCGATCTTGAGGTTTCGCCGGACAAAGCCTAGGGTCTTGCTGGCTTTCTTCGTGATGGAGTCATTGTGAGATTCCCACTGCATATTGTCCTGGATGTTGACACCAAGGTATTTAGTGGTGTTGACATTTTCGATATTCTGGCCATGTAGCTCATACACAGGGGCAATCTTGTTCCGCTTCCGAGAAACTCGTAGCGTTGAGCACTTCTGTGGGTGGAACTCCATAGACCACTTCTCCTCCCAGGTGGTAAGGGAGTGTAGGTCTTCTTGCAGCACTCTCTCATCTTTTTTCTTCGCGATGGTCTTGCTGCACATGGTATCGTCGGCAAATAGGCGAACTTTCGACTTGATGCCATCAGGAAGGTCGTTTATGTAGAGAAGAAAAAGACTCGGCCCTAGGACCGAGCCTTGAGGGACACCGGATTCTACAGGTAGAAAGTCAGATCTTCTTCCCTCCACCACCACAGCCTGCTGTCTGTCCGCAAGGAAGTCCTTAATCAGGCGTTGGTGCGGCCTACGATGCCGTAACGACGTAGTTTGTGGACTAGTAGGGTATGGCTAACTTTGTCGAAGGTCTTTGAGAAGTCGAGGACGATAGTGTCCTCCTGGTTTCCCTTCTCGATCTCTCTGGTCGCTTCGTCCACATACCCTAGGAGTTGGGTCTCACATGACCGTCCGCGTCGAAAGCCGTGCTGCTCTGGACAGAGAATCTCATTTTTCTCAAAATGGGACTGATGTGGCTGGTGATAATATGTTCCATCAGCTTGCAGGCTATGCAGGTGAGGGAGATGGGACGGTAGTTGGCTGCGTTATATCTTTCTCCCTTCTTGAAGACAGGTGTGATGTTGGCATGTTTCCAGTCCTGCGGCAGGGTACCAGAGGAGTATGAAATGCGGTAAAGCAGGGTGAGGGCTGGCGTGATCTCCTCTGCAACCATCTTCAAAAGTCTGGGAGTAATGCCATCTGCCACATGTGGATGGCGCCCTAAAGGGGATTTAGGACACCAAAAGTGTGGAAAAAAGGAACACACACACACACACACACACACACACACACACACACACACACACACACACACACACACACACACATACACACACACACGATGAATGCATTGAGTGTACGTGAAATGTACGCCAGACGAGGGGAGAGACCCATACGGCATTCAACACACAAAAAAGGCGGGGAAAGAAGGAGGGAGGAAAATAAGACAAAGAAATGTACATACATTAAAGAAAAAAGTTCTAAGTACATAAATAAAAATGTAAATCAATATATAAAGAAATAAACAGTAAACACACACACACACACACACACACACACACACACACACACACACACACACACACGTTAAACAAATCGATAGATCTATAAATTGATATACAAATATATAGATGATCAACAAGTGAACAGAAGTGCTTCATACTGTGCCGTCGTCTTCTGATACGACTCAAATTCTGCACGAGGGAAGTCATATGCAGTTCTGTCATTTCTATTGGCCTATTCCGATTAGTCCATTCATGGTTCGCCAATTCCCGATTCGCCCATTCCTAATTCGTCCATTCCTAATTGGCATCTTCCCGAGTCGCCCATTCCTATTCAACTATTCCCAAGTTGCCCATTCCTCGTTTGCCTATTCCGATTAGCCCAGTTCAAATTCGCACTTCCAGATTCGCCCAATCTTAATTCGGCTGTTTCCGATTCGCCCATTCTTGATTCGCTCATTCCCAGTTGGTCTATTTCCAGTTTGCCTAACTGCTTGATAAATAATTAGTAGTTACTTCAACACCCGTTTCATTCAATAAGCGGTGTTACTGGTAATGAAAGTCATCATACTACACCGGCAAAAGCTTTCTCCTGAATGGAATTTGTATAACATTCTTTAGGGAGTCATGTCAGTGAACGTACTTACGAATTCAGTTCATGAGCATTTATAAAACAGCTATCCAAATCATTTAAAGTGTTTACAGATGGGTCGGTAATTGAATCCTCTGACAGTAGTTCTGGTTTTATAATACCACTTTTAGATGTCAGGAAATCAAATTATTTAGGAAAGGGGTTTTCAATCTATACCTCAGAATTATATGCAATACTGAAGGCTTTGACTAACATATATGATACATACACCAATTCCTTTCTGTAAAATTTTACTGTGTGTTGATTCCAAATCTGTTTTACAATCACTAGTGCGTTGGGACAGCAAAGCTAGAAAAGATTTGCTTTTTGAAATAAAAGATTTACTGCATTGTTTTATAACTTTGGGCATAAGAATTGATTTTTGTTGGGTCCTATCTCATGTGGTATAAAGTGGAGTGAAATAGCAGACAGTCTTGCAAAAGAAGGAAAAAATAGAAACGTTGAAAATTTGTTAAACAATCCCTCAGATTTGTCCTCTTGTGAATTAACCCAAATCACGGACAAGCATGTACATTAGCAGAATTTTAGTCAAAAAGGCTACTTTACCATGGTGCCCAAGGCACATTGTTAGATTAATTCATAAATTAAGGCTGAATACATGGAACACTAGGGTCAGGTCAGACAAATGGTCTGCTACTGGTAAAGCTGTAGCCCAGTACTACCTGTCACAGTAGGAGACTTGGAGAGGGGATTGGCGCCACCAAGGATTAACCTAAGCCCACAGAAAAGTCATGAGAGATACAACCATAGCCAGCAACATACCGGATCGGCCGGGGCCCGGGTTACCAACGACCGCGCTTCCACTGACAAGCACCAGGGTGGAAGTGAAAAGTCAGCTACTGGGGCAAAGACATCATACAAGCTGCCAACTGAGAAAATTACCATTGGAACCTGGAATGTTCGTACACTCCATCAGTGCGGCAAAGTAAAGAACTAGAGCACGAGCTGAGACGTTACCAATGGGACATTGTGGGTATGTCGGAAGTAAGATGGACAGGCTTTGGAGAATCAATCACAGAGGAAGGACACAAGATGTGGTACAGTGGCGAAGAGTCACTACATGAAAAGGCGTAGCTTTCATCGTACGCAAAGAAATCACTGGATGCATCTTGAGCTGCACACCTGTTAACAGCAGAATCATCAGCATTCGTGTGTCAGCCAAACCAAAGAACATCAACATCATACAGGTGTATGCTCCAACTACCAGCCACGAAGATCAGGCGGTGGAAGAATTCTACGAGAAAGTAGAAGACACCATCAGAAAACCCCCCAAGAAGGACATCATCATAGTTCAGGGGGACTTCAACGCCAAAGTCGGCCAGATGCCTACAAAGACTGGGCTGGAACAGTGGGTCAATACGGCACAGGGGAAACTAACGACAGGGGACTTCGCCTTCTGGAGTTTGCCTGCACCCAACGGCTCACCATTGCCAACACCCTTTACCCCCACAAACTGTCAAGAAGAACAACCTGACATGCGCCAAACGGAATGACTCATAACCAGATCGACTTTGTCCTCACTCCAGCTCCGCGGCGCTTCAAATCAAGCATCAATAAAGCAAAGACGAGGACATACCCGGAGCTGATATAGGCAGCGACCACGATCTCGTGCTGCTCACAATGAAGATCAAATTGAAGAAAAAGTACCAAGCTGCGCAGCCACGCATCAAGTTTGACCTGGAGAAGTTAAAAGACCCAGAGATAGAAGAGGCATTCCAGGCACAGCTCGGGGGGCGGTTCGCGGCACTTAACCTCCTGGACAATGACATCAACGACCTCACAAACAGCTTCAATGAGGCAGTCTGCGAAACAGCAGAGGAGGTACTTGGGCGACAGAGGAAGAAACACCAAGCATGGATCTCAAACGACATCCTTGACCTCTGCGACAAAAGAAGATCACTGAAGAATACGAAAAATTCCAGCCTGAACAAGCCGCACAGTATCGAAAAACCAACAACCTTGTAAAGAAGGAAATGATTGAAGCCAAAGAACAATGGATCAATAATCAGTGCGAGAACATCGAGAAAGGTATGGAAAAGGGAAACAGCAAACATGCCTTCACCACACTGAAAAACCTCACCAAGACGCAGCAAAACAGATCGTCAGTCATCGAGGATACCTCAGGCGAGCTGCTGACAGAAAGCTCCGCTGTTTTGAACAGATGGACACAGTACTGCCAAGAACTTTACAACTACCCTATACAGCCAGACGACAGTCTGTTTGAGGGGGACTCAACACCATCAAGGGAATCCTCACCACTACCAGTGATGAGAGAAGAAGTGGAAGAAGCCATCGGCAGCCTTCCGGCAGGGAAATCACCTGGAGCAGACAATATTCCAGCAGAGCTGCTCAAACATGGAGGGAAGGAATTGGTCACTCTAGTAACATCGATTTGTCAGAAGATCTGGGAGACAAAACAGTGGCCCACAGAATGGACTCAATCACTCATCATCCCCTGCCCAAAAAGGGAAATCTACGCCAATGCCAGAACTACAGAACAATAAGTCTCATTAGCCACACCAGTAAAATCATGCTCAGAGTCATCTTGAATCGACTGAAGAAAGAGGCGGAAGAACACCTGGCGGAAGAACAAGCTGGATTCAGGGCAGGCAGAAGCACAGTAGAACAGATCTTCACCTGCCGGATACTGATGGAGAAACATCTGCAACATCAGAGAGACCTGTTCCACAACTTCATTGACTTTAGGAAAGCGTTTGACAGGGTGTGGCACAAGGGTCTGTGGCAGGTGCTCAGAAAGTTTGGCATAGAGGAGGGTCTCGTCCAAACCATCCAGGCGCTGTATAACACCGCCAGCAGCGCAGTCCTCCTCAACAACCAGATAGGGGACTACTTCAAGACCACAGTTGGAGTCCGTCAAGGCTGCCTGCTATCTCCCGTACTGTTCAATCTTTTCCTGGAAAACATCATGCGTGAAACCCTCCATGACTTCCACTCCACTGTCTCCATCGGAGGAAGAAGCATCAATAATCTGAGGTTCGCAGATGACATCGATCTGATGGGAGGCAGCAACGAAGAACTACAAGACCTGACAAAGAGACTGGAAGAAAGGGCAGGTGCATATGGAATGGAAGTGAGCACAGAAAAAGCAAAGTCCTGGTCAACAGCACAACCAACACCCATGCTGAAATCTACATGAACGGACAACAGCTTGAAGAAGTGGGCGCTTTCAAATACCTTGGCGCCACTCTCACCAAAGACGGTCGCTCTACAACAGAAATCAAGACCAGACTAGCGATCGCAACAGCAGCAATGGCAAAGTTAAACAAGATCTGGAAGAGCAGGAAGATCAGCTTTCCTACAAAGATGAAGCTGTACAAGTCCTGGTGCTGTCCATCCTGCTGTATGGCTGCGAAAGCTGGACCATGACAGCAGAGACCACCAAGAGAATCCAGACGTTTGAAACTAAATGCTTCAGGCGCTTGCTCGGGATCTCTTGGCAAGACCGGAAGACAAACGACCTTGTGAGGAGCCAAATAACATCACTTGCAGGCCCCCAAGAACCCTCTTGGCAACAGTCAAGAAGAGGAAGCTGTCGTGGTTCGGGCATGTCATACGCCACAATTCACTGCCCAAAACAGTCATCCAGGGCACGCTGGAAGGCGGCAGACGTAAGGGACGACAAGCCAAATGCTGGATGGACAACATCAAAGAATGGACCAGGATGGATGGCCCTACGCTGATGCGACAGGCAGAGGGCAGGGCCGGATGGCGGTGCCTGACTTCGAGAGTGTCTCTCATCTCTCCTCTACGCCCATCATGGGCAAGAGAATGATGATGACATGGAACACTAAATATTCTCATGTCATCACTTGTGTCTGCAAAAAAAACACCACACAACATATCTGTGCATCATCTTTTGTTTGAATGCTCAGTGTTGACCTCGCTCTATCAGGAGAAAGGTATTGAGATGACTAACTTTGATGATGTCAATACTGTCTTGTGTGGTCCATATGTTGCTGAAATTGCCATGGTTATTTCTTCACAGGTTGCAAAATTCTTATAAAGATCAACAATTTTGTGTACCACTAGGGTATTTCACTTATGTAAATATGCATAAATCAAATGTGGATTTGAAAGTAGTTACATGGATGATAAGTTGAGTGTGGAGGTGTTTGTTTGTTTTTATTAAATGTCTAATATCATCTGACGATGAAAAGACATTAAATAAACCACTGAACTGAACTGTACTTACGAATATCTTCCTTATCTCAAGAGTGGCTGAGAATTACGAGTGTCACGAGTGTTCATAGCAACATGGTGTGTGTGTGTGTGTGTGTGTGTGTGTGTGTGTGTGTGTGTGTGTGTGTGTGTGTGTGTGTTTGTGAGAGAGAGAGAGAGAGAGAGAGAGAGCAACCGAAAACATTCGTTGATACGGTGAAAGCACTCGTGAATACTTTGCCCGATCTCAAGACCGGTTGAGAAATACAAGGTGTAGGACTACACTGTTAGGCAAAACAGACAGCGCGGGGATGAGTAAGCGAAACAGAATAAAGAGACACTCTCAAAAGGTCACTGTAGGTGACCGCATTATAATTGAATGGGCGGACCGGCAACAAGCGAAGCGTTCTTCTCATGACCTGAACGTTCTGCATTATTTAGGTGCACAGAACGCACAGTGTATAGTGTCGAGCAGCGCAGTTAAAGTTGAGTGCAGTAATCTAGTTCAACACTGTGCGCAGCAGTGCGAGGGGAGGCAATGTGAAACGGGGTCGTGTGCGAATGCGACGCAAGGCACCGCGATGGGATGTTACACAGGTGGTAACACGTACGAGACGTTTCAGTACAATGTAAACGTGATTCGGTGCATTAAACTACTTTGGAATGCGGCACACGTGGACTGTCAATTTAGTATAGTTTCATTTTACTACGTTGCGCTTCACTACACTACATTACGCTACATTACACTACACTACACTATACCACACTACACTACGCTACACGACAGTACACTACTCTGCAATACACTACACTGCACGACACGACACAACACGAAATGACACGACACGACACAACAGTACACTACTCTACAATACACTACACTGCTCTACACGACACGACACGACACGACCCAACAGTTACACTAGTCTACAATACACTACACTGCACTACACGACACGACACGACTCAACAGTACACTACTGTTCAATACACTACACTGCACTACACGACACGACATGACACGACACGATACAAAACAACACGACTCGGTAGTTTACTACACTACACTACACTACACTACACTACACTACGCTACACTACACTACACTACACTACACGGCACGACATAACACAATACAGCACTACACTGCTCTATGCTGCACAGGCTACATTGCAGCACGCTACATGGCATCACGCTACATACACTACGCTACATCGCAGTAAGCTAACTCCACTACACTTCACTGCACTATGCTGCACTGCAGTACGCTACATCACAGTACGCTACACTGCACTGTGCTACATCGCAATGTGCTACGCTGTACTACGCTACCTGGCAGTACGCTACACTGCATTGCACTATGCTACACTGCTTCGTGGCTACGCAGTACTACGCTACACTGCATTGCACTACGCTACACAGCTTCACTCTACACAGTACTACGCTACACTGCATTACGCTGCAATGCACCATGGTGCACTGCATTACGCTTCATTGCACTACGCTACACTGCATTACGTTTTATTGCACTACGCTACGCTGCATCACACAACACAGTTACTACGCTACACTGCATTACGCTTCATTGCACTACGCTACACTGCATCACGCTACACAGTACTACGCTACACTGCACTACGCTGCATTGCACTACGCTACACTGCATTACGTTTTTATTGCACTACGCTATGCTGCATCACACAACACAGTACTACGCTACACTGCATTACGCTTCATTGCACTACGCTACACTGCATCACGCTACACAGTACTACGCTACACTGCACTACGCTGCATTGCACTACGCTACACTGCATCAGTATGGATTTTGTGCTAAAACAGTATAAAATCCATGTAAGCGTTTTGAGTCCTACCATAAAATTAAGCCAGCAATTAATGTTTAACTGATAATGGATCAAAAGAACAGCTCCCACCAATTATTTCCCTTGTTTGGGGGAATTTTCGCCGATGAAATCATAACCTTCAAGTATATGACTTTCCCCTCAGTTGACACACATTTCAGGTCGTTGCACTCACCTGTGACTCTATCTTTTGCGCCAGCCCAAAGAGACCAAATAAACTTATTCCTTTGATTTTGATCTGTCTGCTTGGAACCACTTGCCTTGTTCCTTGATAGCCATATGAAAGAAAACAATGAGAATCAACTTTCAGACTGTGACGGGTCTCCGACGCTCCCCCTCGTTATTAAAATATGATTTTCATATTCAGGGATGCAGGGGGTTATAGACAGAAGTATTTACGCTTTCACAACCAAAATGCGCTCTCGCATAGGCACACGCACTCTGTCACTCACATCGGGCCCGCACAAAGGTGACGGGAAACCAATAACATTTCATTGAAAATAATCAACTTTTATTCAACTTGACTCCGAGCCCCACCCGTCACTACACAACACAAACTATCTGTATCATACAACAATGTAAACAGCATACAGACAATTTCATAAATCGCATCCCCTGTTCTTCAGTTATTCTTACTTAGCCAGGAAAGACAATATTCCACTATTCTGTTTGCACACTTATAACCTTAAGAGCAAATAAACGTCCATAACTTGCCAGCATTCCTTGGTTGATCGTCAGTTTCTCTCATCCACTGTACGACCACGAGCTGAAGCTGCCACACTGTTGTGTCCTCCCGATTGGCCAAATCCCAGTTGGGGGACACTGGCAACGTAGCTTGAGTCGCACCCTCACACCAAGTCTCCCGGACTCCACCGTACTTCGCCCTCTCCACGGAAAGGGCTCCTGTCGGCCTCTCCCACAGGTCTCCTCTGGCTGCAAACACCCCACCGTTGTCTGGCAGCTCCCTGTCTAGGCCCAACAGGCTGACACGTCTTGCTGTCGACCGTCCCCACACGGGAGACAATTCTTCTCGTTGTCGGCTCCGAGGCTACAGCAACCTCCACTGTCTTACGTCCCCACCAGGAGACAACAAGGCGACAGCTAACCTCTGCTTCACGCTGTATTTTCTTGAGCCCTCAGCAAGGCGGGCGAGTTCACTTTCCCTTAAGTGAGTCACACACTTCCTGGTTTTCCAAGCACCTTATATTCGTTCTCAAAGAAAGAGAGAACCCGAGTTTAACTGGCTCAACCAATGGAATCACTGGTACACACACATCACACGATTTGTACCAATAAATCCCCAAGTTATTTTTATTCCACCAATGGAATCACTAGTCACCTACACACACACACCACAGCTGCTAGCGCCAACAAAGACTTGGGCACCAGTGGTTAATGCATAACCTCCTATTCAAACTCATGTTCGATTCCCCCAAGCTACCCATTGAACTAACAGCCTGGACCTCTCTTCCAGCCATGACTAATACTTCAAGTATTTACTACCTCTATAGACAACAAGGCGCAAACCACTCGATAGGCCGCAGCCTTCCATTCATTCTCAGAACAAGGACGACTGAATGGTCGCTGTACTCTGCCTGCAGGCTGACGGTCACCTTTCCCCGTGACGGTCACCTGACACGATCGCCTTTCCTTCAGGCCACTGGAGAACCCAGTGAATAGCCAGCCAGTGGTCGGACTGGACACTCCTCTACCCAGGACCGGCAGGTCGGCAACTCCTTGTCAATATCCCTTGGACATGCGAAACACTTCCAGTACTCTCCCTCCTTCAGTATACGACTCGGGGTATCCCCCCTGGTGATGCCTGAATTCGCACACTTGAAGACCCAAGGAACGTGCTCTCAACAACAGCAACTACCCTTAATTTGCCTAAATGCTCGAGAACATTCGGGGCCGACTCATTACACAGACACAATGAAAATTCCCCAAAAAACAATCTAATTCCTTCAGTTTATAAATACTCCACTCCTCGTACAAGGCCTTGGTGTATTAATTGTTGGTGTGCAGCCGCAGAGCCACTCAGATCAACAGGAAGTGGCGAGTGCCTTCCGTGTCACAGTGGAACACCAACTAGTGAAAAATGAAGGTACTGATCTGTCCACTCTACTTCTTTGGTTTGCAGCATTGCTCGCTGTGCTCTTCCCTGTCAGCGGGAGCCCAGGTCCACTTGGATGAAGGACACGCTGACGTCACACTTTTCCGAGCCCCGCCATCACGTGACCAACCCGACTACAAGATGGCGACCAAGAATTTCGTCGAAAGCCAGTTTCGTTAGCATGGATCTGGCCACAGTTACTCATACGTTCGACACTGTCTTAGATGATGTAAGAAAGATATCCTCGTGATGTTTTGCCTGTGTAGCTGTTCTTGAAACTCTCTCTCTCTCTCTCTCTCTCTCTCTCTCTCTCTCTCTCTCTCTCTCTCTCTCTCTCTCTCTCTCCAATTTTCAACTTTCTATTTCTACCTATATTTTCAACTTCTTCGTTTTTTTAAGATCTCTATTTTCTTACCTTTTTAATCGTTTATTAATCAATTTTATAATTTAGATTTTATTTTACTTATTACTTTGTTTTAAGAAATGAAGGCAGGGGAACTTTGTTCCTCGTGTATTTTGTCTGTTGGGTAAAATGTCTACACATTATTTTTAATGAATAGGACAGTTGGAAGATTTGATGATAAACAGAAATTTATAAAACATGATGTATATTTTCTCGTGTGTGGTAGTGTTTGGCATGCCAGGATTCTTTATTAACTAAAAACAAACAAATAAACAAAATATTTGGCTATATGGTAACATATTTTATTGCATAGAAAAGCTTTTTACAATGTAACCAAATGCGTGCAAGGCTGCTCATCTTTTAGAAACATAAATATAGGTATTCCTCAAAAATCAATCATTGCCCCAATTTGTTTGTTTTTATCTTCCGTCTGCACCATCGAAGACCATCCATTTGGTCAATGTCTGGGTGAACACCAGTTTAGAAAAAACGAAATTCAAGAATAGAATACCCAGTCACGTGCAAAAATCATTCCAAAATAGAGTAAACAATATGTCTGTATACGTAGAAGAAAAAAGGCGAGGAGTTATTTGAAGAAAAATAAAAAGACAACCAAAACCTTTCCCTCGCTGTTGTTTTTCTCATGTCCGTTCATGGAACAGTTCTTACAGATATCCAGTGCAAACAGCAGCTGTAATAAATAGGACTTCGAAGTTATAATCCATTAGGGGCGTTATTCTTGGCGCTGTTTACAGTTATTCGTGAGCATTTGAGAGAGAACAACTGTTGAGATGTCTTGTTTTTCTTCTTCGTATATCCCTGTGTTGCAAGTCTTTTATTAAACAAGTGTGACCTTGGTCATAAGAACAATCAATACTGTAAAAAACAAAACAAAAACCAGTCATGACATTCGTCTGCAAACACCTTTTCTTAATGAAAAGATTTTACAGTAAGCAAAGAACACGGTCCCTGTACCTCCCTAGTATTTGCCTTTCCCTTCCCCTCCTCCTCCCTCTCCATCACATAGGGAGTAATTGACAGACAGACTAAGATCCATAAACTTCAGCTGTTGATCGGAGGGGGGTACTTGATGACAGGTGAAGGGAGTGAACGTGATTGGAGTTCTGAAAGGAGTGGATTTCGGCAGTGCCAGCGACAGCATCGTCGCCATCAGCGCTCATTACGACACTATGAGGAACTCCCCAGGTAAAGTCCCCAACCCTTTCGTTCTGCGACCGTTAATTTTATCTTTTCTATCACAAAAAAATCAACGTTTAAATCATCAGACACCGGTCCTCATGGAACAGAAGTTCTTGAATGGATTTTCTTTTTATCACTGGCCCTTCGTATTCCTTCAGAAAACAAATAAGGAGAAACAACTGTAGGCAAAAACTTGTTTTGTTGTCATTGATAGAATTACTCATCAAAAGGGTTACAAAGAACAAAATGACTCACACACGACAACGAAAACAGCAAGAAGATTCAATGGTTCGCCTGCGGTTGAAAATCCCTCAAATCCACGACAAAGCGACTGTCAAGGAAACGAAAGGCTTTCGTCTAGGATGTGGAAAGTCATGGATGGGATAAAAAAAAAAAGACAACATGCAGCTTGTGTGCCATTTATCAAGAACTCAAAGAAACTAAGGAACGGGGAAGGTATCCTGACCTCTTCAAACACGTCTTCCAGTCAGCCGTCGCATCAGACCTTGAAAGAGACTGTCAAGAATAGCCAGACGACAAAAACACAGAAATTCAGATAATAATAATAATAATAATAAATACTTATATAGCGCCTATTCTCGGCTAGAGGCCAAGCTCTAAGCGCTTTACAATCAACACTCGTTTACACAACGGGCTGCCTACCTGGGTAGTGCCGACTGAAGAGCTGTCAGCTGGCGCTTCATTCAGTCGTTTCCCGTGCCATCCAGTCAGTATCGTTCAATATCGATCACTCATTTTCCTTACTTCCTTCATTCCTTCCATTTCTCACGCAGGGTGCATGCTATGTGTGACGTGTCATCCATACCAACGGCCAAACTGGCCTACTCTTCCGAAAGTTGGTGATGGGATTTTACGTGTGTGCAAGATGTTATGCGTGCGTTCACACACGGAACCTCGGTTTATAGTCTCATTCGAAGGACTGTATGGGAAAAGGAGTCAGAACCAATGTTAACTCCGAGGGAAAAATCCCCCTGTACCGAAACGCCCCGGCGGAGGTTCGAACCCGCAACCCCAGGATCACCAAGATTACGAGTCAGGCGCCCTACCAACGAGCTATTCCGGAAAGAAAAAGGCAAAAAAGGAAGATACTGGGACTCCGGCGGTTTAGTCATCTAATGTAAGTCGGGCTGGCGATACATGGTGAAGTAAGATGGCAACACAAACCATGAAAACAATGGTGCTGACAATTCAACAATTCCAAGTCTAACAAGGGAGATACAAACGCTTTACTAGGTCTCAGTTATAGACAGACTTGGAGCTCAACAAACCATGATCGTGACCGACATAATGAGCCTGTTCCTTGAAGCGGGAAGGGGAATGGGAAACGCTGCTTGGCATGAAGTAATACGCGGCCTTCAGCTGAACAGGTCATATGGATATACTCCCCAGGACATGTAGGAATCCAATGAAATGAGAGAGCAGACACATTGGCGGGCAAAGCAACAATAACTGGATTAGGGCGTGGTCGATCTGATGTGATAAGGATCCTCAAGAATTACTTCAGCAAACAAGATAGAAGCTGTCACACCATAGACCATCTTACAAAACGCAGTACCCAAACGAGGAAGTGGTCGCACATCCACAGTGAAAGGAAGAGCAAGAAATATCACGAACCAAACGAATATTAGAATAATCTTGATTCCAACATCACGGAGACTCGCAGAGAACGCGCCAGAATCATACTGGGCCCTTCCAAAGGCAGACCCACCTGACAAAGCATGCGTCAGTTGAGATGATAGAGTGAATCTCTTAGGTTCACTCGTTTTATTCACTGCAAGTGTATGTACGATAAAAAGTGTGCTCTAACGGAGAGTCCGAAGATGCAAGTATGCATGTGTCAATGTGTGCGTGCGCGAGTGAGTGTGTGTGTGTGTGTGTGTGTGTGTGTGTGTGTGTGTGTGTGTGTGTGTGTGTGTGTGTGTGTGCGCGCGCGCGCGCGCTGATTATGTGTAGATATGCGTGCGCTCGCATGCGCACATGTGAGTGTGTGTGTGTGTTTGTGCGTGCGTGCGTGCGTGGTGCGTGTGTGTGTGTGTGTGTGTGTGTGTGTGTGTGTGTGTGTGTGTGTGTGTGTTCTGTGTGTATATGCGGGCGTGTTGTGTGTATGTGTATGCGTGTGTGTCAATGCGAAAAAAACAACAACCGAAGAACAAACAATCACTTATTTCCTTAAACCGGGCTCAAAATGGATGTGTATTACTCCATATCCATTGTGTGCCGAATATTGAGGAGAGACGTGATTTTTCGCTCTTCGTTTTCATTGTCTTGACTACTGTTTGTCTTGTCTGGAGAAGACCAAAGAGGTCGAACGCGTCGTGTTTGTTGTGTGTAATTTGTTCCTTTCTTTGGTTCGGCGGCGTAGTTTCTGTTAACTTAGTTTCATCTTCCGCTGGCAGTCACTTCACTTTGAAACTGATTTTTCATTTCTGTTTAGCGTGTGATGCTTTAAGGGTATTCATGAAAGACAAATATCCACTGGGGTTTGTTGGCGACTGTAAAAAACTTCTGTCCTTTATAAATATTCAAAAAAAAAAAAAAAAAGGCGATAAAGCCTACACCGGTCACTGACATAAATCTTTGGGCTCACAGATTCATGGGGGATCTCCCCTTGGTAACCTTTGGCTTTTTAATGCAGGGGGTTTTGGCAGGTGAAAAAGGGAAAAATAGGGGGTTTGCCTCGCGCGATCCAAGGGCCGAGTTTCGTGGGCTGGTGGGGGGGTGGGGGTGGGGGGGGAGTTGGTGGGGGTTTGCGATGGTATGCTGGTTCCCCGTGATGTGTGTTCTACGTGTTTGGGTGGGAGGATTTTGGGTGTGTGGTGTGTGTGTGGGTGTTTTGGTGTGTGTGTAGGAGAGAGAGAGAGAGAGAGAGAGAGAAAGGAAGTGATTCTGAGATGCATTCTATTTTCACCATTCATTCTTTCCTTTTGAGGATGATATGATGATGAGTGGAAATGTTTATAAAATTTAATAATTTATTTTTTTTTGATCAGCATCATCATTTTACCATTATTATCTATAATAATAACTATATTATTATTATACATTATCATCATTTTATTGTTATCACATTATGTTATTATTTCTTATTGCTATCTTACACCGAGAAGTGGGAAAAAACTGCCTGAGAAAGAGCTTTTCTCCGCCCCGCTTTTCCCGTCATCATTAAAAGACTCAAAAAATGCATTTTTGAGTTTTGGTGATCTTTGTTGGGAAGCGCTATCCTGAAATCTGCACGGGTGACCATAGACAGTCAAAGCGTGTTGGGGTGTTTGAAGAACAGGTCCTTTTCTTCACTGTTCTTTCACACGCACCCGCGGGCTTGTTTGGCACTTACTAAACTCGAAACCTTTATCTACTGAAAGGTTTTTCCCAAATCCGAAAATCTCTCTCTCCTCTCTCTCCTCTCTCTTCTCTCTCTCTCTCTCTCTCTCTCTGTCTCGTGTATTACAGAATTGCCTAACAAATCATTTGTTGTCCATTCCTGACCCCGCAACAATTTTAAAAAAATCCATTTCGAATTTTCGGTGGAAATTGGGGAAATAAACTGACAAAGCCCTTAAAAAAATACAAAAAAAAAAACCTTTTAAGAAAAAATTGAAAGATTATCCAAAAACGTTCCCCACTATGATACTGAAAAAAAGCCATCCGTGCAGAAAAAAAACACGGTAAAGAATACACTTCGTGAAGAACCATAGGGACGGCAATGGCTTTGATCCTTTTTTACGTGAATAAAGTAGGGGGTAAAAGGGGGGAGTGGGAGTGGGTAAGAGGGTATTTTTTACTTCTCTTTTTGATGAATGGCATTGACACATTTGTTTTCTCTCTCTTCTTTCTTTTTTTAAAAGATGGCTTGATGTAAAAAGCAATCGTTGCTTACAATGTTTCCTTCTAAAAAAATTTTGACTTTGATTTATTTTGACATCACACACACACACCACTCACCACCACCACAGGTACACCACACCACACACACACACACCACACACATACAAACAGGGACTAGGCCACAAAAAGATTCACCTGATTGGATTTTAAAAGAAAACCTAAGATGGATTACTGGGAAATTTGACACCTGATAAATTACTAAAAGAGACCCTAAAAGGGGACTACAAGAGAGATAACACGTGGATGGACAACCAAAAGATAACACGCTGAAGGGACAACCAAAAGATAACGATGAATGGACAACCAAAAAATAACACCTGAGAGGGACAACCAAAAAGAAACCGCGAGATGGACAACCAGAAAGATAACACGCTGAGAGGGAAAACCCAGAAAGAAAACACCTGAGAGGGAAAACCCAAAAGGAACACGCTGAATGGAAACCAGAAAGATACCCGAGTGGAAAACCAGAAAAAAACCGCTGAGAGGGGACAACCAGAAAGGTAACACCGAGATGGACAACCAGAAAATAACCCTGAGTGGACAACCAAAGAAACGCGCTGAGATGGAACCAAAGAAACACCGAGAGGGAAAACCAGAAAGTAACACGTGAGTGGACAACCAGAAAGGTAACACGCTAGAGGACACCAAAAAGATAACACGTTGGGTTACCACCCGAAAAAACGCCATTGAGGGGGCAACCAGAAAGATCCCTTGACATTGATACCAAAAAGGTGACGGGTTGTGAGGGGCCTACCAGTAAAACGACATTTTAAACGGACAGCTAAAACACAAAACATTGAATGGACCCCCACAAATTTTTCACTTTTGTGAGGGCCCCCAAAAAAAACGACCTATGAGGGAAACTACCGGAAAGAAACAGCTGAGATGGACTTCGGGAAGGGTATAATTAGACTGAGAAAAAACCCAAAAAAAGGGGCGGGGGCGGGTCTACCGATATAAAACCATAACACATCAGCCACACGCCCCCCCACGCACACACGCAGCACACACGCATACGTCCACACACGCACCCCAACGCACGCACCACACAAAACCACACACCACCCACCCCAACACAACACACACCCCACACACACACACCACACACACACCTGTTGATTTTAGACATGGACACCAGCAAAACAACATTTTAGAGAGGGACTATTAAACGACAACACGTTTAAATAACCCCAGAAGGAGAACACTTTCACATAAGCTAACCCCCTTCCCGGAAGAACATTTACATACACTAACACACCGAAAAAAACACTTCGATGAACTGACAGTAGCAGAAAGACAACATATCGATGAACGCGGCAAAAAGAAACATGATCAGATGAAGACAGTAGCAAAAGAAAACGATCTTTTTAACGACATAGCAGAAAGACAACTGTCAGATGAACTGCGTGGCAGAAAAAACAAATATCAGATAACTGCAGTACAGAAAGACAAATGACAGAGAACTGACAGTAGCAGAAAGACAACTTTCAGATGAACAACAGGGCAAAAGACAAAACGTCAATGAACGACAGTGCAAAAGACAACACGTTCAGATGAACTGAGTAAAAGTAGCAGAAAGAAAAACATGACAGTGAACTGACAGAGAAAAAGGGCGTCTCATGTGCTGCGTGATGAACGAGGCGCATGTGTGTGTAAATATGTTTTTTGGGTGTGGGGTGTGTGGTGGGGGTGGGTGTGGGGTGTGTGGTGGGGTGTGTTTTGATATGCATAATGTGTGTGTTGTGTGTTGTGTGTGGGTGTGTGTTGTGTGTGGTGTGTGGTGTGGGGTTGTGTTCATGCAATTTTCGTGTGCATCACGACGAGATGATAAGTTGTGATGTCGGTAAGGTGATGGTCATGACAGTGACAGTGACAGTGGGGGGCGGTGAAGGTGACCACCAACTTTCCTCGAATACAACAATTGTTTATTTGTTTGGATCAGACTTGTGTTTTCAAAACGATGACGTTCGGTCCAAAACCCCCATTTGTTCCCTTGGGGGCCTGTGCAGGGTAAACGACAACGGGGGGGCTGTGGTGTGATGCTGGAAAAGCGGCACGGAACTGGCCCTCAAAAAGCCTCGAACCTCCACCTCTCTTCATTCCCTCGACTTCGAGGAGTCAAAATCTAAGTTGAAGGGAGGGGGGGGGGTTTGGGGGGGTGGGGGGGGGTGAAGGTTCAAAAAGCAATCCCAAAAGTAGCAACGTGAAAATGAAGGGGGGAAACCCAGTATGGCGAGGCGGAAAAATAATGATGAGTATTTTCCGGGGCTTTGCACGGCCCCCACGGGGGAATTGCCAGAATGAGGTGTTCCTGTGTGGTGTGTAAGGGGAATGTGACGGTGGCATAAACTCACTGTGTATGTAGAAAGGGGAATGTGACAGAAATGAGGGTAGTTCCCTGTTTGGTTGAGAAAGGGAATGTGACGGTGGCTAGTAACTCACTGTGAGTTGAGAAAGGAAGTGACAGAAATGAGGGTAGTTCCCTGTGTGGTGTGAGAAAGGGGAATGTACGGGGGCAGTAGTACTCACGTGTAGTGTGAGAAAGGGAATGGACGGGGGCATAGTAAACTCCCTGGGTAGGTGAGAAAGGGAATGTGACGGTGGAGTAGTAACTCACTGTTAGTGTAGAAATGGGAATGTGCAAAATGAGGGTATTTTTTCCCTGTGTGGTGTAGAAATGGGAATGTGACGGGGGCAGTGAAAACCCTGTGTAGTTGAAAAAAGGGGAAGGGATAGAAATAGGTGCCCCTGTGGGGTGTGAGAAAGGGAATGTGCGGGGCAGTAGAAACCACTTTTTTAGTGTGAGAAAGGGGAAATGTGACGAAATGAGGGTTTTCCCTTTGTAGTGTGAAAAAGGGGGAATGTGCGGGGGCAGTAGTAACCACTGGGTAGGGGAGAATGGGAATGGACGGTGGCGTATAACCACTGTTATGTGAGAATGGGAATGTGACGGTGGCAGAGTAACTAAACTGTGTAGGGGGAGAAATGGGAATGGAGGGTGGCAGTAGTAACTAAATGGTGTTGAGAATCGGGAGGGGTCAGAATGACGGGGGTAACCGCTGAGTAAGGGAGAGATAAATGGGACTGCGACAGTGATGGGGAAAAATGACGAATAGGCGAAAAGGGAAAAGACATGAGGGAGATCATTTACAGGGTGTTAGAAAGGGTCTGACAGGATGGGGAAGTTAACCGAGCTTTTGCGAGACACGGAAGGAACAGGAGTGGGGGAAATTCACGGGCAGCGTGAGAAATGAAAATAGACAGTATGGGGGGTAGTTATTCCTTTTCGTATGACATACGGGCAGAACAGTGCTCTAGAAGGCAAGAAATGGAAAACCAGCGCGTGACGCAGCGCACCTTACAGTTTTAAGGCTGGTGAACCCTCAAAGCAATTAATTTGTAGGATTTTTTGGTTTGTTTTTGCCCGACCGCTCCCACCGAGTTAGTTTGCAGGGCTCAACGGGGAAGCTGAAGCGCACAGCAAATTTTCTCCACTTAATGGATACATCTTTGAGTTTGTTGCTCAAAAATCATGCCCAACACTGATGTGCCGTATTCTCGGGCCCGGGTTTTGCCCCGGGGGAAAACTAAATTAAACCGAGTCCCCTTTACATGTAGCCCCCAGACCAAAATGGAATTCCTTTTACGTTTTCATTCCCGGGATTTTATTTAAGCAAAAATCTGAAATTATGGGGCCCATTCGGCTGTGTCGGGTGGCGTTGGGGTGTCAGTATTGCAAGTTATGGGTTGTTGGGGGGGACGGCGCGTGACGTCCCCCGAATGGAGGGGGGGGGGGGGGGGTACTCAAGCTGGGTACACGACAAAGCACATTTGTCGTCGTAGAGGACTTAAAGGGGTTGTCCACATGCGGGATCAAAACAGCGATACTGACGCCACCAGAGTTCGTTGGCCAGTGCAGTGCCCTTGGTGGGGCACGCATGGTTCTTTCTGATTGCTTCCGATGGAACCGGGGCCAAGGCTGTTCCTGACCCCCCGGGCATGGCTGTACCGGGGTCGAGGCTGTTCCCACCACCCGGACATGGTGTGGGCGGGTTTTAAGGCGTCCGACCACTCAGGACATGGGGGTGGACGGGGTCAAGGCCCGGTTCCTGACCACCCGGACATGGCTGTGGCGGGGTCAAGGGTGTGTCCTGACCACCCGGACATGGTTGGACGGGGTCAAGGGGGTGTCCGACCACCCCCGGACGGCTGTGGGCGGGGTCAAGGGCTGGTCCTGACCACCCCCGGACTGGCGTGGGCGGGCAAGGGCTGTGTCGACCACCCCCGGACTGGCTGGGCGGGGGAAGGCTGTTCCTACCCCCAGGGGCATGGCTATAAGGGGGTCAAGGGTGTGTCTGACCGCCCGGCTGCTTTAGCCGGGGCAAGGCTGGCCTGCCACCCCGGGGGTGCGTACCGGGGGCAAGGCTGTGTCCTGCCACCCCCGGCATGGCTGTTAGCCGGGGGCAAGGTTGCCGACCACCCAGGACAGGCTGTGAGCCGGGGTCAAAGGGTGTGTCCGACCACCCAGGACAGGCCGTGGACGGGGAATGGAAAGAGTTGGAATGCCCCCTTGGGGCGTGGAAGATAAGAAAAAAAAAAAAGAAAGAAATCATGGACGGGCAAGAAAGGTGTGGCAGTCCCAAAGCAAGAAAATGTGAATGTTCATGCCAAGGGAATCTGACAGGACTTGAAGGAATTTTCCTTTGTATACAGAAATGGGACTGTCGTCTCTGTCTCTTCTGTCGTCGTCCGTCCTCTCTCCTCTCTGTCCTGTCTCTGCGCTCTCTCTCTCTCTCTTCTCCCTCTCTCTCTCTCCCCTCTCTCTCTCCCGTCGCTCTCTCTCTCTCTCTTCTCTCTCTCTCTCTCCCTCTCTCTTCTCTCTCCTCTCTCTCTCTAACAAATCCCCCCCGTAAAATTTAAATTTATTTGTTATGCTTTTTTCCCCCTGTGCCCTTCGTAATAACTAAGCCTATGTATAAGTAAAATATCGCATCTAAATGTCTTTCCGCAGCCCTCATGTTAATGTAAATCTCCACACAAGTCGCAACAAATGGTGGACCAGGGGGAGGGGAAAAAAAGCTCACTTGGAAAAAAAGGGATAAAAGGGGACGGCCCATTTAAGTGAATAAATCCTTGATGGTGTGAAATTCATGTTAACATTTGATTGTGGAAAAGGAAATAATGGAAAAAACCTTTTGAAAAAAAAATTTTCCCGGATCACTGTTACCGTAACCGTCCATTTTTGTGTCCCACCCGCATTTTGGAAAATGCATCAAACCTTCAAACAAACATTTAAAACTTTTGAAACGCAACAGTCTTCAGTGAAACCCAAAATTGTGCTAACAGCATCCTCACAGAAAAACATCCACTACCCCATCCCTACCCCCCCATCCCCCCGTTTTCCTCCCCCATCCAATCATTTCTTAAAAGAATTTCTGCCGATATTTTTTTCTCATGTTAAAATTCTGGAAAAACTGCTTTCTGGTCTAGAACTGTTACCTGGGTTTTTCCCCAAAAAGTCTTTGATAGGTCTGCATGGAAACATTAGCGTTTTTCTGATGCCAAATAAGGGGGGTCGAAGAGGCAGAGCAGCTTTCAGGACACGTTTTCAATTCTTACAAAAGTTCATTCATCCCTTTATATTGCTACAGTGAAAATGCGTAATCATGGATAGTGGGGCACAGCAAGTTCACCTAAAAATAAAACCCCAAAAAAATTACTGCGGCCCCGGCCGGGCTTCTGGGGGCTGCCAGAGACTCGCTGGGTGCGGACAGGGGGACCGCGTTTCTGCGGAAACACCAGGTGGGCGCGATTGGTGCCCCGTATTTCCCCAAAGGGTGGCCTCTGACCTGGAAGGGCTTGGCCAACTGGACCCATTTTTAACTTTGACGACGCAAAAAAATCGCAGACCTTCCCCCCGGGGCTTTATAGGGAAGAGAACAATCGAAAAATATTCGTTAAAGTAATTTGACAAACAATTGATTGAATGGCTTTTTTACTGGTTTGTCTGTATGGGTTTTTTTTTCTAAAAATTGTTGATATGTTAGTTTTTTTGTTTCCGTCGGTCTGTCTGCTGTGTGTGTGTGGTTGGTGGTGTGTGTGTGTGTGTGTTGTGGGGTATGGTGGATGCTTGCATGCGTGAGTGCTGCTTTTGCTGCGTGCGTGGGCGTGGTGTGGTGTGTGGGTTTTGTGTGTGTGTGGGTGTGTGGTTTTTGTGGGGTTGTGTGTGTTTTTGTGTGTGTTTAAGATTTATTAAAACAAAGCCTCCACTGCCTCCCATTTCCCCTTTTGCTCAATTTCCTTTCCTGGGATCTCCTCTGGTAGGCTGTCTCATGACGACTCGACATTGATTCTCCCGTCAACTTGCCCCGGTGTTGGGGCTGCGCAAGACAACCTCAGGGGTTGCTGTGGAAGGGGAGCCGCAATGGCGGCATTGGGGACAGGCCACACAGGGCATTTAAGATGAACTGGGGAAAAAAAAAAACTGTTTGTAATTTACGACTCCCACCTTTTCATTAACCCCTCCACCCCCCTTCTCCCTCGGCCCTCTTCCTCTTCCCCCCCTTGTCGACGTTTCTTTTGTTTTTTTAGGGCACTCTCCCACCATCCTCCCACTTCCCCCACCCCCCATTCCTTCCTTCACACACCCACTCTCTACATCCACTTCAAAAACTTTTTGTGGAGGGGGGAGGGAAGAGGGAGGGGGGGGAGGGAGGGGGGTAATTCCGCTCTTCCGTTGCAATGCCAAATCTCAAGGGAAGTGAGAAGGTGACCCGAACATACACCACACAACCCCAACAACCCCCAAAACCACGCCGCACGCAGCACCACGCACGACGCAGCACGCAGCACGCACCACGCACACAACACACCAACACACCCACACACACACACACACACAAGCACATACATTCCACACCACGGACACACTCACCATTACGCACACACGCGCCGACGTGCGTGCCCCTGGGGCCGCACACTCACACACACACACACACCACACCACACAACACAACACCACACACACACACACAACACGCACGACACGCGCACGCCCAACGCACACCCCCCAACAGGCGCGCGCGGCCCACACCACACACCCCAACACACACACACACCCACCACCACACACACACACACACACACAGAACCCGCACGCACACTCAGACACACACACCAACCACACACCCAACAACCCCCACACACACATGCACACACCCGTACACGGGTGGTTATTGTGATGTCTTTTTGTGTGAGTGGTGTTGGAGAGGAGAGGAGAGAGAGAGAGAGAGAGGGGAGGAGAGAGAGCAGAAGGGGAGAGAATATTATATATATATAATATATATTATATAAATTATAAATATATATATATATAATATATTTAATTTTTAAAAAAAAAGGTTTTTTGAAAAATCAACAACTACCCGGTATTGCCACCACCTTTTTGGGGTTGCATTCTTTTTAAAACGAAAAAACGAGGATCAAATTACACTTTCCGCGGTCACTGAGGAGAAACAAACCCAAATTTCGAAATACGGAAAGACCAGGGTTTTATTTAGTGAGTTCCCTCCCTTTGGAGGATTCCCCCCTTTGGGGAATAAAGCTTTCTAAGGCTCATTTTGAAAGCATTTTTTTTATTTTATTTTTCCCCCTTCACCCATCAAGCCTACTTAATTTGGGGAAAACATCTTCCCTGCAGAATGAATGCGTATCTCCCCCTATTTTTTCAATCTAAACAAAGAGCAAGCTTGTTTATAATTCATTATTTTTTGCAGTCATTGCAACACCAACGCCTGTAAGTTTCTGGGAAAGGGGCTCGGGGACTTATCCTGGAATTTATTAGTTTGTTGTATTTTTTCCCTTGCGGATTCTTTTCCCAAAAACGGGCCCCCGCACTTGTGTTTAGAGGAATCTTTTTTTTCACTTTCACAGAAAATGTAGCTTTTTTTCTTTCATGATTTTCTTTTGTTCTTAGATGGACCTTTGGTTTTTTTTGAAAACTCAAAAAAATACTACGGGTTTTCACACCAACCCTTTTTTGGGTTGCATTCTTCTTAAAATGAAAAGGGAGAGGAGTCAAATTAAAAACTTTCCCCCCGGTCACGAGGAGAAAAAAAAATTTCGAAAATTTGGTTTTAGCCAGAGTTATATGTAGTAGTTTTCCTCCCCTATTGGAGGGTATAAGCTGGGAAGGCTCATTTGGGGAAACATTTTTATTTTTTTTTTCCCCCCTACCCACTCAAAAACCTCAGTTAGTTGGCGAAACATCTACCCCGGGAGTAGAATGCTATCCCCCCTATTTCTTCACAAGACATAAAAGCAAGCTTTGTTTTAAATTCATTATTTCTTGCAGCATTGCAACACCAATTTCCTGTAATTGGGAACGGTGCCGGACTTTTCCTTGGAATTTTTAGTTTGTTGTATTTTAGTCCCTTCGGATTTATTTCCCGAACTGGCCCCGCACTTTTTCTTAGAGGGTATCTTTTTATTTTTCACTTTTCACAAAAAAATGTAGCTTGCTTTCTCTTTCAGATTTTCTTTTTTTCTTTTAAGGCACCTTTGGGTTGGTTTTTTAAAAAATCAACAAACATACACGGATTGCAACCAACCCTTTTTTGGGATTGCATTCTTCTTAAAACTGAAAAGGCGAAGAGTCAAATTACCACTTTCCGCGGTCACGGGAGAAACAACCAAAAATTTCGAAATATCGGTAAATACCAGAGTTATTGTTAGTGATTTCCCTTTCCCATTGGAGGTTGCTGCCCCTTGGAGAATAAGCTTTCTGAAGTCTTTGAAAGATTTTTATTTTATTTTCCCCTTCTCCCTCAACACATACTGTTGTTAAAGGGAGAATCATTACCACGCAGATATGAAGCTATCTCCCCCCAAATTTCTTCAATCTAAGAAAGGAGCAAGCTTTGTTTATAATTTATTATATCAAATAATTTATAAAAAAAGTTGCTCTTTTGTTTAGATTGAAGAAATGGGGGGATACGCATTCGGGACTTTCCTTGGGGTTATTAGTTTGTTATATATATATTTAAATATAATAATTTATATTTATTAATAATATGAGGGGGTAAAAATTTAGAAGTGGCCTCTGATCGTGCCTATGAAACATCCCTTTTTAATTGTTTTTATGGAAAAGGAGTGGACTTTTCGGACAGAAGTTGCAAAAAAACAGGGTTGTTTAAACTTTGTCCCCTTTTTGTGTTTTCGTCTGCTCTTTTTGTTATTTGTAAAAAATGCAACAAACTTTGGGAAGTCTGAAAAGACCAGACTGTTGCTGAGGTCAAATTAAGTGGGGTGGTGGTGGGGGGGTTTTTGACTTTTGGTGGGGGGATGTCGCGTTTTTCCCGACCCGTTCGACAGCGTCACTCCCACCAGAGGGAGGGTGATTCCTGACCCTGGCTGGACGAAAACCGAAAACAGATATCCCGAGGGGCTTCATGTCGTCCTGGGGCACCAAGGGAATACCGACTTTTTAGGTAGCGAAGGTTTGATGAAAACTACACGGAAACTTTTTGCGTTTTACCCCGTGAACTCTGTCTCGCCCCCTCCTTCCTCTCTCCTCCCATCTCTGTATGTGGTGGGTGTACGGGGGTGGGGTGTGGGTGGTGTGTGTGGGGGGGGTTGGGGGCGCGCCGCGCGCGGTATGTGTGTGTTTTCGAGGTTTTCTTCCCCCCCAAACCCTTTCTACGCTCTGTACATACCGGGCACAGTACTCTCTTCCCCCCAGCTAGAAACTCCTGAAGACCCCAAAGCGAATCTAAATTGTTTTGGGGACAAATTCATTGTGTTGTTTTTACCTGCCCCAACAATTGAAAACCTTATTCCCCCTAAAAATCGAATGACCACATTGCCTGTATTAAAAACACCTAAAAATTCCCTTTAAAAAGCATTTTTCGCAAAAAAACTGTTCCCCAAAATATTAGTACTAATAAGTTCTGTGGTAAGTTTGTTATTACATGTGAAGGAAGGAAGGTATGTGTGGTTTTATGAAAGCGCAATGAGTAGTTTTCGACCAAAACTGCGCTACACAAATATTATTTAAAGTATCACTATCGTTTACACGTCTCCAAGGTCTGTTTTGAAGTTCTTAACCTTCAAGTTTTTACTGAATTTGAATTTGACTTTGTGTACGCAGTGTTCAGCGATAGAGGATGATAGATGGCGAGGATGCGCTGGTACTCAGCATCCAGTCTGAAGCAACCTGGGCAGAATTATGATGTATTGTTATTATTCGTTCAAAAACACGAGGTCTCGGTGGTGCCGCGATTTGTGTTGTAACAGATAACCTTCTTTCATAGAATATTACACACCTGTATTTTAAGTGCCACTTATAGTCACACGCATCGCTGAAAAAAAAAGAAAAAAGAAAAAATTACGACACGAATTCCCCGCGAAATGAAACCAAACAAAACCATAACAACAACAAAGTGGTATTTTCAACCGAACTTCATCCTGAAGCTTTTATATCTATATTTATCTATCTATGTATCTATGTATCTATCTATCTATCTATATATATAATATATATAATATATATGTATATATATATATATATATATATATATATATATATATATATATATTATATATATATATACTGACTTCCATAAAAAACGCGAAAAAATTGAAAGGCTATTTTTCGGGTGAAAAGGGGTGAATATACAATATTGAACCATTGTGGCAAGTTGTTTGGGTCCAAGACTCACGTGCAGTGAAAAAATTGTGTGAGCAACACATCATTCCCGCATTGGAGGGTCAACAAAAATGGCAAACTGGTTGCTGCATGTGAGGCACGTGCACACCATGCAGAGCAAAGTTAACCAGCGACAAGTACGCAGGTATGCAGCCTTTATAAAGCCGCGCTACAAGGTTCAGATAACGACTTGCCGTCTGAGCGCTACAGAGATGCCAAGACTACGAGCAGAGGAACGCAATCGTGCCCTAGGCCATCTGGAGGCTGGTGTGGATGCCAGGCAGGTCGCCAACATCTTTAACGTCCACATCTCAACCATCTATCGTCTGCAGCACCGCATGCGAGTCACTGGTACCACTGATGATCGTCCCCGGCCAGGCCGTCCTCGGGTCACCACACCAAGAGAGGATCGCCATTTTGTTCGAACCCATCTGCGGGACAGGCGGCAAACAGCCGCTAACACTGCTCGACAGGTGCCTGGGAATCTCCAGCAACGAATCGGCCTCAACACTGTGCAGCGGCGTCTTCAGAGAACGGGCTAGCATGTAGGCGTCCTCACAGAGGTCCGGTACTGACACCAAGACACCGCAGACAGGCTGCAGTGGGCACAAGCCCGAATCACTGGCGCAGGCAGCATGGGGACGCATACTGTTCTCAGATGAGAGTCGTTTTTGCATTGACATGGCTGACGGTCGTGTCAGAATATGGCGTCGACCTGGTGAACGCTATGCTGACTCCTGTGTGGGTAGAGCGGAACCCCTGGGGAGGCCCGAACGTTATGATATGGGATGCAATTGGCATTAACCACGCCATAGGACCAGTCATCTTTCAGAACATGGTCCTGGTCGCGGACAGGGTGTCAATGCACAGCGCTACATCCACCAGGTGCTCAGACCCCATGTCGTTCCTTTTTTTTGCGCAACACCCAAACTGGACATTCCACCAGGACAATGCAAGACCACACACAGCCAGGGCCACCAGCAATTTCTTCAGCATAACAACGTCAATGTGCTGCCCTGGCCAGCCCTCAGTCCCGATTTAAACCCAATAGAACATTTTTGGGATGAACTTGGCAGACGGTTGACCTCCTGCGTCCACGACCAGCAACAGCGGCTCAACTTCACCAGGCCATCGTCCATGTGTGGGCTGGTGTGCCAAGGGACGCATCAACCACCTGGTCCACTCAATGAGCCGCAGGTGTCAAGCAGTTGTCCATGCAAATGGTGGCCACACACGGTATTAGACTTCAAGCTGGTTTGTCACGTGACCTTGGATTTTCCACACAAAGACATATTGCTGATGACATTTTCACACATTACCTGTGTAATGAATCAGATCACGTTGAATTCTCGCTTCCACTCTGCACAATTGTGACCAATAAAATTCGCCCCTAACCTTCAGCTTGTTTTGTTTTCGCGTTTTTTATGGAAGTCAGTATATGTATATATATAATATAATATATATATATATATATATATATATATATATATATATATATATAATTTTTTTTTTTTTTTTTTTTTTTTTTAAAGAGATCGCGGCTAAATATCTGCACAGTATTGTTGACGTATATGATAAGATTTCAAAAGTTAGAGTCTTGTGTTATTGCCATTGGCATGCAACATATTTTTAACTTCCACGTGAATTGATCTGTGCCTGATAATAAGCCGTATGATGCTATCTCTCTCTTTCTCTCTGTCTGTGTTGTGGTGTGTCTCTCTCTCTGTCTCTCTCTCTCTCTCTCCTCTCTCTGTCTCTCTCTCACTCTCTCTCTCTCCCTCCTCTCTCTCTCTCCTCTCTCTCTCTCTCTCCATAATTTATT
>CM031597.1:32762675-32829379 GCA_018398815.1 Conus ventricosus | reverse complement strand
ATATCATGTCGCTAGCTAAGTACTATTGACGCAAATGGGGTTGTATAACCGTTGCTAGTATACTTCATGCGACCTAGCCGCCTACCTTCCCGCTAGCGCCAAGGTTCTGGGGTTACCTTGCGCGCAGGCCTCGATGAATGACGTATGGGAGACTTACACTGGCTTCTCCCTACGGCGGAAGTGGGTTGGGCACCACGTGACTGTCTTATCACTGCATTAGCCACACAAAAACTTCGGCCTGGCAGAGCAGACTAACTGCCGTGAATGCTATTGTCTGACATGGTAAGTATACTAGCCAAACAGGGAGTATAATACAAAACTCCCATATTCGTCAAATTTCTTGATAACGACGTCATAATCATTCTTCTCTGCTTCGTTTCGAAATTCGAATTGCTTAAATATTTTGTCCGCTTCCGATCCCATGGCATATACAAGGGAACTTACTTGGATTTCGCCCTCTTCTTTTTTTGAGTTTTTGAGGCCAGACGATATCGGTGAAACCGTTCTTTCCAGGCAGGCCATGTTGCCGGCTCCAAAAAGTCGAAGTCAGTAGGTCGCTTGAAAGACATTTTCAGCACAAACTTAACTGGAAACCTCGTTCCGCAGTAAAACCTTCAATTCAGTATACTCAAGGGAATACTTCTGACACCATGTAATGGTAGGCTGGCTGCGTGGTTGTGGGCGAGTATATCTTGAAGCAGGGAACTCCGTGAACAGCAGTGTTCAATCAGTTGATATGTAATGGTAGGCTGGCTGCGTGGTTGTGTGGGCGAGTATATCTTGAAGCAGGGAACTCCGTGAACAGCAGTGTTCAATCAGTTGATGTCTGACCGTTGTCCTCCTCTGCGCATGTCTAACATTTACTTTATAAGGGAGGTAACTTTAACTATACTAAAATAAGCTGTCTGGTTGGACGATCAGGTTAACATCACAACAGTCATGGTGAGAATAAAAGAAAGCAGATCACAGACACAGGGAGAATTAAGGGCAGCACAATAAAAATATGGAGGAAAGAAAGGGAGGCAAAATATGGGGCCACAGGAAACAAAGGGTAGCAGTATACAGGGATGAAGAAACAATGGGAAGCAGAATACAGGGGCGGTGAAACAATGAATAGCAGAATAGAAGGATGGGGGAATAAAAGATGGCAATATGTACGGATAGTAAAACAAAGGTTGGCAGAATACAAGGATCGGGAAATAAAGACTGACAGACAACTAGGACGGTGGAATAAAGGGTGACAAACAGTATCAGGAAGGGGAAATAATGACTGAGAATAAACTGGGATAGGTGAATAAACAGCTGCAAAATATTGGGGTGGGAACTGAAGGGTGACAGGAATGGAGGAACGAAGGACGACAGAATACTGGGATGGGGGAATAGTGGGTAACTCAATACTGGGACAGTAAAATATACTAATGTGACAAATATAAGGATGGGTAAACCCAGAATGATGATTACACAGATGGGAAAACCAAAAAAAAGCAAAGTGCTTCTTCATCCCAGTAAAATAAAGTTCGACAAATATAAGGATAGGTAAACAGTAAATGATGATTACACAGATGGGGAAACAAAAGAAAGCAAAATGCATCTTCATATCTTTCCCAACATTTCTCTTTCTTTTTCATGCTTTTCGTTGTCATTCTCATCCCAATTAAACTCCAAAAATAGATTATACATGCATACAGTTCAGTTATACTTCTGTTATACGATTGTGTAGTTCTAGACCAAAAATGGGAACAAAAGAAGTTTACAAAATACATGTAACATACTCAGAATACACAGGAGAAATGAACTTTTACTTCAACAGACATCAACATGTGCATGCGTCTGTATGTGTATACAAGTATATGTGTCTGCAAGTGTGATCATCACTATTTCAATGTGTGATATGCAAGTTTGTGTGCCTCACTGTTACATATACCTGTGTGTGTGTGTGTGTGTGTGTGTGTGTGTGTGTGTGTGTGTGTGTGTGTGTGTTTGACATTCTCTACGTATACCTGTGTGTGTGTGTGTGTGTGTGTGTGTGGTGTGTGTGTGTGTGTGTGTGTGCGTGTGTGCGTGTGTGCATGCGTGTGTGTGTGTATGCGTGTGCGAATGTACATGTATAGAAGTGTGTGTGTGAGCGTTTGTGTATGTGTGTGTGAGCATGTGTGTGATAAAAAGAGTGAGAGAAAGAGAGAGAGAGAAAGAGAGCGTGACTGTGGCATTGTGTGCAAGTATGTGTAAGTAAGCATGTGCCCCTGCATCTACATAGTCACACAAGTGTGTGGTCCTACAACCAGCTCATCTCAGTTCTCACTCAAATCTGACCTTGTCTGAAGCTGAAATTTCTCCAGCTGACTCAGAATATCATACACAGTTGCCAGGGGCGCCCGAAAGGCGTCACCTGCAATCATCTGCTGGTGTTGCCATGGTGTCACCACTGACTTCACAACTATTTGCTGTATGTAGCCCACAGGTGCTCCAACATACTGAAACAGCCAGATCACAAAGCATTAATGAATACAATTTCTCGTTTTAATTTGGGGGTTGGGGGGGGGGGGGGGGGGGGGGGGAACGATGTGTTTCAAAACCACAGACATATGTGCAAACAGACATAAGCACATGCGCATGCATGCACACACACATGAACACACACGCACGTGTGTGTGCGCGCACGCACACACACACACACACACACACACACACACACACACACACACACACACACACTCACTCACTTGCACACACACACACACACACACACACACACACACACACACACACACACACACTCAATTACACACACACACACACACACACACACACACACACACACACACACACACACACACACATACACATAACATGAGCTAAACACAAGCAAACCATGAAAACAGAACAAACAGATTTCTCTCTTGCAAAGACAACACTCTACATCCAATGCTTAACAAGAAGACAGTGCCCTTCATGTCGTAAACAGAAACTTTAAGTTAGGAAATGTTACCAAAAAATAAAAAAATAACACTGACCCATCTGGGCCGTTTGAGGTCCTCCTTTGACCCATTGCTGGTGGGTGGTGTGTACACCCTGGATGGCACAGAGTAGCCTGCCTTGGCTGTCCTGTACTCCAGGGGGGCATTGCCAGGCAGAGGCAAATTCAGCAGTGGTGAGCTGAAAACAAAATGCATCATTCAGACAGAGAGTATTCTCAGCCAAGGCTGATAGAGACTGCATTTGTAGGCACAAGTAAAGTCAGTACTGACACACTAAGAACAAAATACACTGTCTAGGCCAGAGCAGAATTCAACAGCAAACAAATGAAAACTATTTCCCTTTTCACACATGGGCAAATGCAACAATAACAAACTAAACACAGATTACACAGCCAAGTGGGTATAACTACATCAAGGCTTAGGATGAAACGAAACAGATCACTTTAACAAACCAAGTGTCCAGTCACCTGCTGTGAACTGAAAACGCCAGGCCGCAGTACATTCACACCTTTTCTGCAGAAGAGTCCTGTAAACTGATTTTCCTGCCAGCACTGGGGTTAAATTCAGATGCTGCGGACTGAAAACAAACTGATCAAATGCACTGCCAGGTTGCCAGTTTTGGTTTGCTAGTTTACAGGTTTTATAACTGTAAGACTCATACAAGCATTTTCCTTGACTTGTCACTTCCAGGTCAGAAAACATGGGGGGAAAAATTTTAAGAAAAAAAAAAAAGGAAGAAGGAGGAGGAGAAGAAGATGAAGAAGAAGACAAAAAACAGGAAGAAGAAGAAAAACAATAAACAAAATTAAATGGCACAGAAAATATGTAAAAGCCATATGGGCAAACATACACAGCAGAACAGACAGCTTGTGTCCACTCTGGCCAGTGTGTACAACTCTTACCACTTAATCATCAAATTATTAGAGCAAAAACAGTAGGCTGGCATGTCAGAATCTGTATTCAGATTTTTTTTTAAGGGTAAAAAGGTTTCCAGAACAAGACAGGCGAATGGTGGACAAACGCAGAAAGAAAGAAAAAAAAAAGAACAGTAGAAAACCGTAAAGAAAGAAAAAAATGAAAGGAAAAAAAAGGCTGAGGGTGGCAGAAAATAAAGGAAGTTCCAGAGCAGAGCTTCCAGAAGTCTGCAGAGCTATTCGTACTTATATAACGTCTGGCATCCCATGAAGAGTTTCAGTTTTCAGTTTCCTTCAATTCCTTTTTTTTTCAGTTTCCCTTCACTTTCCAGTTTTCTGTTTCCCTTTACTTTCCAGTTTTCTGTTTCCCTTCAATTCCCTTTCTGCCTCAGTCAAATCCTTATCACTTTAACAGCAAAAACCTAACTGAGGTGCAGGGAGACCCACCATGTTAACAAAATGATGCAGCAGACAGTGATAAGTATGGGCCAAGGGTGACTGGCACAGAACAGTCCGTGCGTGTAGTAGATCTGGGAGATGCGTTGCTTCAGTGTCTTCATGCCTGTAGTCAGGTAAGGCAGATGGGCAGACGTCCAGTGATGGATGTGACGGATGACACTGATGGTGAGATGACCTCCAAGCTTGGGCCAGCTTTGTCATGGTCCTCTTCTTGTCAAGACTTCCAGTCTGCCTCTGAGCCTCACATACTCTGCTTCATTCTTTCTCTAAGCTGCGGAAATAAAACATGTTCTGAAGCTGAAATGCACATAACCATGAATGCACAAGAACGTGTGTATGTATGCAACTTGCACACAATTTAAGGTAGGCATACACACACTTATGTATACACACACATTCACACATATGCACACACAAATGTACACACAAATGTACACACACATGCATACATGCATACACACACACATGCACGCATGCACACACACACACACACACACACACACACGCGCACACACAAACACACACACAGTCCTATCGACCTATTTTGTACATCTTTTGCAATCAAAAATTCTACCAGGTCTCTTTTATCTCTATCGAAAGTTCGTCCTTGACCGACTTTGAGAACAGTTAGTCTGAATACGCTCTAAAATCAATGATGACACACACATCCAAAAAGTAAATCAGTATGTCAATGAATGAAATAAATCAACAACAATCACCACAAAAAGAAAAAAATCTCAGACACCAAGACACTGAATAACAGTAACAGACTCACACTGACCCGGTCAAGACACTATCATCATGTGTCCTCGTATACACTTGTAGTCACAAGACTAATCAGTAATCTTCTTACGTTCCTTTTTCATATTCATACACATTGACTTCCTGTTTTGCTTTTTCATTCATGAAACAAATAAGTTTCACCACAAGACAAACTACTTTAACGACCACTCTTGGATTCAGAACATGAAACAATTAAGTATCAAAAGTAAATCATTATAACTTCATCTGTAAACTCTAAATTTTAAGTACTTCAAAAACAGAACGATGATTAGTGATATTCACTACAATCGTAGTTCTGAATCTTGCAAGTCAGAGCAGCATGATTACAATATCCATGCTCCCAAACCACTCGCATGGCCCAACACCGCATCAACTTTACAGATTTGTACTGGACCAAAAAAAAAAAGCAATTTCTTTTTCCTTCTGCTTGCTATAAACTGGAAATGTATTCACACTGGGATGGAGATGTAAACTGTAATGCAAATCGAGTAGAATCACATCAGCCATGTGACTGCTGCTTTGATCATTTGTGAACATCAGTATCAGCTGACGTAAGTGTATCAAACATTTATCTATTCCTGTCAGCAATCTTCTCTCGTCTTCGGGGCTTTTCAATGCACAGCACATACAACACATTCTCTCTCTCTCTCTCTCTTCTCTTCTCTCTCTTTCTCTCTCTCTCTCTCATTCTCTCTGAATCCACTGAATGTGTTAGTGGATTACAAAAACATTCACAAACTTAACGCCACATGAATATTCTACTTCATTAACAAAATTGTTCATGTGATACATTTCTTCTGACCTTCTTTTTTCCCGTTTCTAAAGTTTCATTTTCTTCATGATAGTTTTAAAAAAAAACTTTCTTTTTTAAACAACCTAAAACCCTGTTAGGCTTTGTCTGTCTGTTCATAATGACACATATTTCTTTGCGCCAGTTTGCTTGCAAGCATAATACAACAGATACATGCATGAATAAAACATATATGTATTTGTACTTCTAATTTCAATGGCACCCACTTAAACATTTCAATGAAACAGAAAAACAAGATTCATACAATGCAAAAGTTAAACATTCCCTGTTCTTCAATCCAAACATTTTTTATTATCTTTTTCTTTCTTTCTTTCTTTCTTTCTTTCATTTTTTTTTTTTCTCTTTCCTTTTTAAACCATGGTTGTTCAGGATTTTTTCTCAGGTGAAGCGGCAGGGGAGAGGGGGTCTCTATTTGAGTCTGCTGGAACTATAAGACAGTCATTTCGAAATTCAGGGGACAGGGGGGGGGGGGGGGGGGGGGGGGGGGGGGGGGGGGGGGGGGGCTCTAAATCTTTTTTTCCAATGTGAATTTTACAAAAATAAACATGCAATTTACCTAACAAATAAGTGGGATTGATGTGCAAGCACAGAGATCTCAAAACAACAGACAGGAACACAACTGGTGAGAACTAAATTACATACAAAAGATAACATATCGTTAACAAAACAAAAAAGCAAATAAAAAATAGTAACAATAAATGCATAATATGATGATTATTGCAACAACAAAAAAACCAGACCTGCAGAACTGAAACAAATAGAAGATACTGTCTTCAAATGGTTTTGTCTCCACACTTTCACAGGAATGAAGATGTATGACAAACTTTTCCTTTTTGTCAAGTAGCACTCGCAAGTATATTGATTTTTATCTTTCCACTATTCCAGCAACTTCAGTTTAACTATATCTACCAAGCCTCAGAATATCGCAATTGGATGTAACTTGTTACCAAAGTATTTAGAGTTTGTAGCAGATTAAAAGTATTTGCCTCTATCATCAGTAGCACTAAGAGAAAGAATGAACAGCTTCAAATTGTCTACTAATCATTCGTCTAACACTTACAGTGAATAGACGTTAAACTAAAGAATTAATTAATTATTATCTACTAATCATTTTTCTAAGAGTAATATCCACTCAGCCAGTTATCTTCAACTCCAAACCTAATTTTGTCACCCCTAACCCCTAAGCCACTTATAAAACGGTATACAGCCTCTACAATTCTGAATATCTAATGTTAATTCTTGCACACCTCATGGCTTCATAGTTCCATTTCTTCAAGCTCCTTCAAGGCTGGCCTTTATTTGATATAGTCATAGTGGTCTTCCAAAGATAACAATACTAACATTACTGAACAGACATTACAACCTCAGGCCAAATACATCAACTCAGCTGTCACTATCAGTGGTATTTGTAAGATCAGGTCATGGCCAACTGCCGACAAGAGGAGCAAGGTGTCACATAATTGGCTTAACCAATTTGTACTTACCCGCATTCGGTTCAGCTATCCGCATTCATCCGTATTCGGTTCAAGGGTTAGCTTAATAAACGGTTGGCTTATCGAGCATGCAGATGTCGGCCTGTTGTCTTACAGTCAGAGTACTAACTTCACATGGTGTCAGAAGTGGCCACAGCCCACAGATAAGTATGGTTTGATGTATTATGCTAACAGTTGTTAGAGTGTCAAGATTGTTAAGCAAAAATGGCAAATGAGGGACAACAACAGAGACATTTTACAGCCAACATTCCAGCTCCTTCAAAACTAGACCTTCAAGGCATGTAGAAACATCATGGAGAAAGTTCAAACGTCAGTGGCAGAACTATGCGATCGCCTCTAGACTCAACAAAGAAGAAAAGGAGTACAGTGCGCTGTTTTCCTTCCCTGCATTGGAGAAGATGCCCTGGAAGTTTTCGACGGACTTCCTTTTGCAGAGGGAGAGAACAAAACGGACATTGATCTTGTCATCAAGAAGTTTGAGGAGTTTTGCATAGACACAACGTGTAAAGCATACGAGTCATACAAGTTCCACAAGAGAGAGCAGGAGACTGGAGAGAACATTGATGCTTATGTCACCGCCCTCAGACGAGCTGCAAAAACATGCAATTTCAAGGAAGAAGAAAGAATGATTCGCGACAGAGTTGTGATTGGCATTAGGGATGACGCTATTCGTAAGAAACTGCTTGAAGTGAAAGACCTTGACCTCCAGAAAGCTGTGCAGATATGCAGAGCTCAAGAGAGCACGCAGACCAGATGGAGTCCATGTCACAGGGAGATCGTGTCAGCCGCCTCACAGACAGCAAGCTCAAAAACAGCCAAAACTCCAGAGAGCCTAAGGAAAAACAGCCACAGCTCTATCAGCAGCGACCAAAACGTGCCCCGGACAGCACATGCTATCGATGTGGCAGAGACCGCCATAACCGAAATGATTGTCCAGCAAAGTCAGCCAGATGCAGAAAGTGTTCCAAACCAGGACATTTTGCGGTGGTGTGCAGGTCAACAGGCCAAATTCATTGGACCAGAGAGGAAGAAGAGGAACAGTCAGATGAGTACTATTTGGGATGTCTGATTGGAGAAGTCAGTGACCCTTGGAAAGTCCCATTCAGTTAGAAGGACTCCCAGACCATGACTTTAAGCTAGATACAGGTGCCGACGTCACGGTCATACCAGAGAAGATGATACCCAAGGGAAAACGTCCACTGGAGAAAACCAAGAAAAAACTCTATGGACCAGGAAAGAAGGAAATCACTGTCCTAGGCAAATTCTCAGCAAAAATGACCTACAAAGAAAAGACAGTCACACAGGACATCTACGTCATCAAAGACCTAGAAGAGCCATTGCTGGGTCGCCCAGCTATCTCTGCCCTTCAGATGATAGAAAAAGTGAACGCTGTCAGTGACAAGGAAGCCAGTACAGGAGAGAGTTCCCTACACTCTTCAGAGGCCTAGGTAACCTGACAAGCTCTACATACAAATACACCTCCAGAAAGATTGCAAACCATATGCTGTGACCTCACCATGTCGACTTGCTCTTCCACTCCAAGACAAAGTCAAAGAAGAACTAGACAATCTGCAACAACTTGGAGTCATTTCGTCCTGTCTCGAAACCAACGGACTGGTGTGCTCCAATAGTTGTAGTGCCCAATCAAACAACAGGGTCAGAATCTGTGTGGATTTCACAAAACTGAATGAGGGGGTCAAACGTGAGAACTTTCCACTTCCTTCCACCGACCAGCTTCTCGCCCAGTTATCTGGATCCACAGTCTTCACCAAACTAGACTGCAACAGTGGTTTCCATCAGATACCACTGGAGACTGAGTCACAGGAACTGACTACCTTTATTACGCCCTTCGGAAGGTTTGCTATACCAGACTCCCTTTCGGTATAAGCTCAGGCCCCGAGATCTTCCAGCGCACCATGACCCACTTGCTTGCGGGTCTCCCAGGTGCCATCTGTGACATGGATGACATCCTCGTTCATGGGAAAGACCAGAAACAACATGATGAACGCCTCCGCCAGGTGATGCAGAAGCAGAGTGATGCTGGACTGACTCTGAACCCAGACAAATCTGAATTTTCAAAGCCGTTGATCAAGTTCTTGGGACAGATCATCTCCCCAGAGGGCATCACCATTGACCCTGAGAAAGTCGTCGCCATCACAAATTTTCCAAAACCAACCAACATCACGAACTCAGACGTCTACTTGGTATGGTCAACCACGTCGCCAAGTTTGCTGGTGCCAATCTGGCAGACAACACCAGGGCTCTCAGAGACCTCCTGAAGAAAGAAAATGACTAGACCTGGGACGCCCCACAAGAAGAAGCCTTCCAACGCATCAAAAGACAGCTCAGCTCAGCACCTGTTCTGGCTCACTACAGCCCGAGCCGGAAGACCGTCTGTCTACAGACGCCTCGTCCTATGGCCTTGGAGCAGTACTGCAGCAGAAACAGGATGACGGCATTTTCAAACCAGTCTTCTATGCATCCAGATCACTTACTCCAACGGAGCAGCACTATGCCCAAGTGGAGAAAGAAGCATTAGGAGTGGCCTGGGCATGCGAGAAATTTCGAGAGTACATCACAGGTATCAAAGACTTGGTCATTGAAACAGATCACAGACCACTCCTGACCCTCTTGAAGACCAAACACTCGATGAGCTGTCACCTCGTCTGCTGCGATTCCGCATGCGTGTGATGCGATACTCATTCCAGATCGAATACAAAAAAGGCAAGGACTTGATCACTGCGGATGCCCTGTCTCGAGCACCGGTTCGACTGGCACAGAAAGAAGACAAACAGCTAGAAGAAGAAGCTGACTCCATGGTGGATCAGGTCCTCTCCAGTGCTCCCGCCACACCATCGAGACTCGACCAGATCCCGCAAGAGCTTAGCAAGGACCCAGTCTGCTCAGAAATCAAGAGATTCATTCATGAAGGATGGCCCGAACACTGTCCTAATGAGAAGATCCAGCCATATGGTCTGTTCGACACTATCTCAGCGTGGAACAAGACCTCCTGCTCTATGGAACCAGATGGTCATCCCGAGAAGATGAGGCCAGACATCCTGGAGAAAATTCACACGGGACATCAAGGAATTGTCAAGTGTCGGGCTCGAGCACGAGAAAGTGTGTGGTGGCCAGGCTTGTCTGCCCAGATCGAGTCTATGGTGGAACACTGTTCCTATCTGCGTTCGAGAGAGACAAATCCCCCAGAGCCCTAATTCCCACAGACACCCCTGATTACCCCTGGCAGAAGATAGGCATGGACCTTTTTGAACTGAAGAAAGAACAGTACCTGATCATTGTGGACTATTATTCTAGATTCATCGAGCTAGCCTCCTCAGGCAAACTACCGCTGACTGTGTGATCAACCACTGCAAGAGCATGTTTTCCAGACATGGAATCCCAGAAGTTGTTATGTCGGACAATGGCTGCCAGTTCACCAGCTGCCAGTTTGCAGCCTTCGCAGAGAAATATGGATTCACACATGTCACAAGTAGTCCATACTACCCTCAAGCTAACGGAGAAGCAGAGAGAGCAGTACAGACAGTGAAGTCTCTCATGAAGAAAGCAGAAGACCCTTACCTGGCTCTCCTCAGCTATCGGGCAACACACTTCAGCAGGGACTGAGCCCAGGAGAGCTACTCATGGGACGAAAGCTGCGAACCACAGTACCATGCTGCCATCAACCTTGAAGCCGGGGGGAAAAAGAAAAAAAACTTCGAAGAGCAGGACAAAGTTGTCAAACAGAAGCAGAAGATGAACTTTGACAGAGCACACCGCACAAGAACAGCTCCTCCACTTACTCCAGGACAACCTGTGTGGATCAAGCCATCGGGGGCACCAGGGACCGTCGTTCAGTCCTTCCCTTCCAGTCTTATGAAGTGCAGACTCCCAGTGGCAGACAGAGGAGGAACCGGCGTCACCTGGTCCCAGGGAACTCAAACCTCAGACCCCTTGCAGAGTTCCTAGGGAGGCCTCCTCTCTGTACCCAGGGTCCATGGGAGATCCTGCAGAGGAGGACGATCCGGGTCCTGAGACCGAGACACCGTGGCGGCCCGCCATGGCCCCTACCCCGTCCCAAAACCCATCAAGCAAAAAACAACTGTCCCGGGTACGCTCCAGAACTCCAGACGTGGGGACCCCATCCAGAGGCCAGTCCCCAGCCAGAAGACCAGCCTGCTACGCCTATGGTCCAGACCTCTAGATTTTGGCCGTGCCATCAGGAAGCCAGACCGCCTGGACCTCTGACTGGTTCCCTGGATGCTACGTTTGAAGAAAAGAAAAAAAACACACACACACAAAAAAAACTAGAGACGCTAAGTTTATTAAATCTATGTCCATTTCCTGAAAGAAAGGGGGATGTCCATAATTGGCTTAACCCAATTTGTACTTATCCGCATTCGGTTCAGCTATCCGCATTCATCCGTATTCGGTTCAAGGGTTAGCTTAATAAACGGTTGGCTTATCGAGCATGCAGATGTCGGCCTGTTGTCTTACAGTCAGAGTACTAACTTCACACAGGGTCACAGAATGATCTGAGCTAACTTAAGGTCAGATCATGTAAAGAGATGACAGTTTCCTTGGACATTATATACGTCAGGTTTATTCCACTGTTTGAGGAAATATATGTATCTGCACCATGTGCATTAGATAGTTGATCAGTTTCTTTCTTTTTTTAATGCATGTATAACGCTGTCAGTCTTAAACAAACAGAAAGAGATTTGGTTTGCTTGATCTAATTATATTTATTCATCTATTACGTATACATGTGTTTGTATATTACACAATCATGAGCAGGTATCCTGATGGGTAAATGAGAAAATAAAAAAAAATGAAAATAAACATAACATGAATCAGCTCTATAACTCAACCCAGCTTCAAAAACATAAAACAAATATTAAACAAAACAATTTCTTAGCTTAAAAAAAATGGAAAAAAACCCAATAAAAACAACTGCACAAAGTTATGAGAAAATTTGAATCCAGGATTTCATTTTCTTATCTGTGGCTGACTTACACACCTGAATGTGCTTTTAGCTGACGTTTACAGTTTGGTTGCAGGATGAATGTGCACAATATTAATCTTTGAAGTGTCTGGATGCAACATTGACAAAATCTTCAAACAATGAATACTTGACTTGGTGAATGCCATGTGTGTCCTAACTTGGGATACTGTTTTCATGACACTGACTATGACTGGCTATGCTACTGAAAGTCTAAATACTCATTCACTTTATTAGATCTGAACATTACTTTGATAAGTTTGAATCATTAAAGCCATGATAAGCACTGCCAAATCCAGATACTGCTGAAATTGTTCCTCTGGAAACTAATTAGCCTAAATCTTGTCCTTTGAATCTGAAAAACTGAGTGTAGCTCTTGATTAAGGACACTTTTCATTATACTATTTATAGTTCTGCCATTTGGAAGAATAAAATGTAATGTCAGTAAATGTTCAGGTTCAAATTCCACCAAGACACATATTCGCTCACTGTTATCCGTAGTAAACAGGTTCTATCCAGAGCTGTTAATTAAGTAATAAATGACAATGGACATTACATAATAAACACACAGAGTGGAAACAGAAGGGCAATTACTATGCAATATGAAATTCAGAGTGCTGTTACATGAATTATTTTTCACACTACGATAAGCTACACCGGTGTTTTCTGTGAAATTTGAGTACACAATAAAATGAGAAAGTTCTATGAAGAGAATAAGACAAAGCACCACCTACTTTTACCACTACCTATTATCAGAAAATGTGAAATGAAATGTAACTTCCACTGAAGTAATTTATTTCACAATGAACCTAATATAAGGACTGATTCAAAGACCGAGAATGTAAGCATCCACTTTCATTGATTTTCTGGTCATTTTGTGTGTTCAGTATCCAATCTTAAAAGTTACATTACATTTCATAGAGTTATGTTAGTACACTGTAGTATACATGTGTCAGATGTAGATGTACTAAAAATCATAAATGTGCTAAAAATAAAAAATCTGTCCTGGGCAAGAAACACATTATCCCCCTCTCTTTAATTGGGCACATAAGACCGTATGGCGAAAGCTTGGCTGTGTCTGGAGTGGCACCGTCTTCATCTGTCCGTGGGCAGGGGTGGTTGGGTCTGTGGGGTGTGCTCGGCAGCTGGAGGGTGGTGTTTTTCGCCGGTGGGCTCTGCAGTCATGAAATACAGTCTGGTACACCCATGGGGATGCTACTTTAAGGCTGTTATGAGCTGCATCCTGTAGTCTAATTTACCTCTGTTCAGGAGCAGTTATGTCCCTTGATATCTTAATGGAGTGTCCTGCGCGTGCCTGTACCCATCGTCAACACAGCGCAGGCCTCCAAGTGTGGTACAGGACTGCTCTAAAGGCAGGTGAAGACAGTGCTTCTCTGGGTCCTCCCCAGCACCTTCGGGTGTTTCTTTTTCTTCTTTGCCTTAACAAGGCTGACCCTGGAGAAAGGTCCAGTGACGGTGAGGAAAGACCCACTGACCACAGGGAAAGTCCTGTTGACAGTGGGAAAGACTACAACTTTGGATTCTCTCTTGAGGGCACATAAGACCGTATGGCGAAAGCTTGGCTGTGTCTGGAGTGGCACCGTCTTCATCTGTCCGTGGGCAGGGGTGGTTGGGTCTGTGGGGTGTGCTCGGCAGCTGGAAGGTGGTGTTTTTCGCCGGTGGGCTCTGCAGTCATGAAATACGGTCTGGTACACCCATGGGGATGCTACTTTAAGGCTGTTATGAGCTGCATCCTGTAGTCTAATTTACCTCTGTTCAGGAGCAGTTATGTCCCTTGATATCTTAATGGAGTGTCCTGCGCGTGCCTGTACCCATCGTCAACACAGTGCAGGCCTCCAAGGGTGGTACAGGACTGCTCTAAAGGCAGGTGAAGACAGTGCTTCTCTGGGTCCTCCCCAGCACCTTCGGGTGTTTCTTTTTCTTGAAGTATTGGCTCGCGCGCGCGCGGGCGTGTATGTGTGTGTGTGTGTGTGTGTGTGTGTGTGTGTGTGTGTGTGTGTGTGTGTGTGTGTGTGTTTCTTTTTCTTCTTCATAGAGTTATGTTAGTACACTGTAGTATACATGTGTCAGATGTAGATGTACTAAAAATCATAAATGTGCTAAAAAAAAAAAATCTGTCCTTGGCAAGAAACACATTATCCCCCTCTCTTTAATTGGAAAAAAATGTAATTTCAAGTGTACAAAATCTAAACATTACTTTGTCAAATTATCACAGTACAATAAATTAATTTTGCTTCTCTCTTCTTAATTGACAAAACGAAAATGTGAAACTAAGTCTGAAGAAAAAATGGAAATATCGCTGTTTTATTTAACAACCATCTTCACTCATACACAAATAATTCAACCACATTCTGCCTGAAGCCACATTAACACAAACCTCATCCACCAAAAGTGCATCAAAATGTAAAAACTGCAAGTGGTAACACACTGACAAAACACACTACCACTGCTTTTCTGTGCTCCAATTCAGTCACTATCATCATAGTAATAGTAGCAATGAATGCACATGTGATGCCATTATCATAGAATTGTCATGATATATGATGAAACCCCATGAGTTACCTATGTTGGTATGCAAAATCATTGCTTTCATTCATCAGACCTCCTCTGGAGTTAGGAACACATGACTTCTATCGTTTCTCTGTGCTTCAAGTTCAAATATATATGCTTTCAAGTTCATTCTAAATTATAACAAATCCCATTCAATCACTAAAACAAAGTTTTCCAAGTTAAGTTTTTTCACTAGGTCAGCTGGTGTGATGCGGCATTCATACTATCATAGTCATGTGAACTGTTTTCAAATTGTAAACAGTAAGTATGCAGGTTTGTGTAGTCCTTCTTTCTTAGATGTCCACCGTCAACAAACTGAAGATTTTTATACATGACCTGCCAGAATGTGTAATTAGTACATGTAAAATAGTTGCAGATGACACGAAAATATATGATTCTGTAACCATCTTAAGTTACAAGATAAGATAAGATAATGTTGCTTATAGCCCAGCCGACCGCAAAGGGCCACATCAGGGCTGATCTTAAGTTACAAGATGATATTCATAATTTAATTAAGTTGAGTGAAACATGGAATTTATATCTTAATCCAGGTAAATGAAAGGTTATACATTATGGAAAAAATAATCCGGAATATACATATAGATACTATGATTATGAAATACAATGATGCTGTCTCAAATATTGATTCCGTTTCAAAAAAAAAAAGATCTTGGGGTAACGTTTGATAGATGTCTAAAATTTGATAAGCACATAAACGGTGCGATGATGAAAACTAATAAAATGCTTGGTATAATTAGACAATCTTTTTCATATTTGGATCCTGAAATTTTTACAATACTATATAAATCATTAGTTAGACCCTACCTGGAGTATGGAAATGTGATGTGGTGCCCTTACTTAAATAGGCAATCAGTGAGTATTGAGAGAGTGCAAAGAAGAGCCACCTTGTTAAAAAGTTTCAACATATAAGCTATGCAGATAGATTGCGAAGGTTAAATTTACCATTGTTAAAGTTCCGACGAATAAGGGGAGACTTGAATGAGACTTACACTGCTATTCAAGGGACTTCACAGTACAAATTTTAACAGATTTTTTCAACTAACCTCTAATCAGATTACAATAAATTCTGCTAACAAAATCCAAATTAAATACTACCACACTAATATTAGAAAATTTTCTTTTAGTAACAAAGTGGCACCATATTGGAACAAACTACCTAAACACATTAAAAAAGCAAAAGTCCCAAGTGAACTGAGCTGAACTGAGAAAAATTATTACGGTGCATTGCAGTGTGTGTGTATATTATATATATATATATATATATATATATATATATATATATATATATATATTATATATATATATATATATGTGTGTGTGTGTGTGTGTGTGTGTGTGTGTGTGTGTGTGTCTGTGTCTGTGTCTATGTGTCTGTCTGTCTGTGCATATGAGAGAAAGAGAAGGGAGAGAGTAACGTGAATCTGCTGATTATACAACCGAATGATTAAATAATCAGCGACTGCTTGATCGTGATTCTCATATGTGAGCGTTATAATAAAGATGCAGACAAGTCTCATTCCAGATCAACAACTGAGCACCAAAATGACAAGAGGAGCCGGACAGAAGATAACACTAGAGACTTGTCTAGTAGAAGTTAGACTGCATTTTCTCCCGGACAAATGTTGTGTTTTGAAGCTTGGTCGGAGTAATGAAAATGAGTATTTCATGGGGAAAAGAGTCAGATGGCAACAAAACAAGAGTGAGACTAAAAGAAACTGAAAAGGAAAAAGATTTCGGTGTCGTAGTGGATAATATTAATAAACGCTCGTTTAAAGAGCAGGTTGCTCAGACTACATAAAAAGGCACTTATATGCCGATCTTTTGATCATCTGTCTGAAAGAACTTTTGTACTTTTGTTTAAGAGCATGGTCAGGCCACTGTTGGAATATGGTCACAGTGTCTGGCAACCGCATACCAAAGGCTTATGTAGTGACACCGAGGATGTGCAACATTGCGCAACGAAAACACTGAGCCATCTCAAAGACAAACTGTACCCCGAGAGACTGAAAATTCTCAAGCTTCCGTGTCTTGAGCACCGCCGTCTTTGGGGTGATATGATCGAAAACCTATAGGTAGGCCTACCTCAATGGAATGTACAACACCCAGAAACCTATACTTGAGAAGGACACGAAAAGCCAGTTAAGAGGAAATTCAATGAAGCTGAAGAAGAGGAGAAGCAAATTAGCAGTTAGAGCGAACTTTTTCTCGAACAGGATCAATAACACTTGGAACAATCTCCCAGAGTCAGTGGTTTCTGCACCATCAGTGGATGCTTTCAAGAGACGACGTGATGAACATTGGAAGAATCTACCGTCATTGTACAACCCTACTTGCCAAGAATAACTTTTGAAAAACTAAGCTTGCACACTATGCTAAAAATCAAAGCTAGAATTAGACAGACGAATAGGCTCTTTAAAAGTAGAGCCTCAATCGCTCTTAATACTATACTATACTTGTCGAACACTCCCACTGGTGACAGCTAACTGAGCACGTCAGTCGGCTCAGTCAGTGTGTCATTCACAAAGAGCACCTCATCCGTCTCTGTAGGATCACATTGAATATTTACCTTCTCCCGGCCTTGTGTGTGTCAATTACTGGAAATGTTGATTATATCCGCATAAGAAGTATATATTCAGTATTTTCCTTTTTAATTTAAGATTTTGACTCACACAGTGGTATGGCATGACCGGAAATGTTTATAGTTGTTGGCATTTTCGGGGTGATTTTCAGTCCCCCATCCTATTGGTTGCTTCCGGTGGGGGGGTGAAATATCTTTGTACATTCAACAAATAAGTGAATGAATATATAAATAAAAGTTGTTGTTTTTTCCCTATTTAATGTGTGGTGAACTTTCCTTTTCATGAACTGATATTAATTGTATTTTACTGAAGAAAACAAAGGGACGCAACAACTGTGTATTTAAATCAGAAATAGAAACTACCTCCACAAGCAGACACTTTTTAAAAAACAAAATCGAACAAACAAGCAAAAATCACGACAAGCATTAGACGGACGTAAGGCCACATTCGATTTCAAATTTGTAATGAGGCTGGACAAAAACAAATGCGATCAAATTAAAAGTACCCACGCCGTGCTTATAAAGGCTATTTTCCTGTCTGTGTCCAAATAAATGAAAACATTTATCCAAATGTTCAAACGATTGATTGTTTGGCATTGAATATTTTTATTTAAAGGGGAGGGGGGAGACTGTCTTGTTTGCAAATGGTGCAATGTTCTAAGCCTGTTTCTTTATTGCAATTCTTTCTCTCACTCAGTAGGACAGCTCGGCCTTCATCCATTATTCTTCTTCTTCTTCTTCTTCTTTCTATGGGGATGTTTAACCTGCCCCGCGCCCACAGTCTTCAAGTAGACTATTCTGGCACACAGGTTTGCATGCATTGTGTATTTTCGTGTAGCCGGTACTCACCCGTCTTAGGACATGAGCATCGGGATCTTTAGAGTCCGTGTATGGTCTTTAGTGCATGTGACACAGACTAGACCTCGGTTTATAGTCCCATCCGAACGACTATAGGGGGGATGGAGTCAGAACCAATGTTAACTCCGAGGGAAAAATCCCCCTAGACCGAAATTCGAACCCGCAACCCCAGGATCACGAGTCCGGCGCTCTACCAACTGAGCTATCGGCGTATTATTCATTCACATTTGTGACTGGTCTATGGCTGTTGAAGACACCGACATCTCTGTGATAAGTATGCAGATTACTTAAACACGAACTTCAAAAACCCAAACAACCATAGCTATCACATCAAAACTAGCCTTCTCGTTTTGCAGAGCACCATTGCAACGCGTATGACAACTCTCTTTGTTTCTCAAGAACCAAATCAACTGAGAAATAGATAACTGATAGTGCCTCCGGCCAGGTCGGCAGCTCTTCACAGTAGCCGAGTCTAAGCCCTGGGATCACTAGGCCCAACTTTTTTTTTCTCTCCGGCGTCCTGATCACCAACGGCACAGACCTTTAAGAAGAAACACACAAACAAACAAAACTGGTAGAATCATCAACTCATTGAGGGCAATCACTCTATGGATGGATGTCTGGGACATTGTGATTCATTCAGTAGGCAAATACAGCATCTCTATATCAGCTAATCATTAACGTAAACATTTATCACTTGATAGTTTCCCTGTATGCCTAGACAGTACAGCTGCTGTGATCGGATCTCGTCATCAACCATGAATATTTTAATACATTTCTCGCTATGTGTATGAGTGTGTGTTGGTGCGCGCACATGCGTTCATACACACACACACACACACACACACACAAACACACACACACACACTCACACACACACACACACACACACACACACACACACACACACACAAGCACGCACGCATGCGCATGCGCGCTTTAAAGAGATTAATTGATACCAATAGCAAAATTGCATTTTTAGTTTGATCAGTCTAGAACGTTGTGCTGTTGGGCGAGACTGGACATGTTTTTTGGTTTCTTTTAAGCTCCATTTTTTTTCGCAATGGCACCAAGACTGCATGCCTTCGAAATTTTTGCAACACGCTAGAGGAGAAACAGTTGATGGATATTATTATCAGTGGAAGACGGTGCTCTTGCCGGTGCATTATTTTCGTTGTATCACTTTCTCCTTGCAGTCCCTTGGTCACAAATAACAGGTGACCACTATCTCCTTGTCTGCATGGAATTGGAGTGGATGACTGGTTGTGCAGATCTTTCAAAATGGGAAAACTGATGTCCAGATATCTTTAGGAAGAGTGGCGTGAGACCCCATGCTGTGCTCCTATCAGGTTCATCAAAACAGTTGATTCTGATTGTTGAACTCACAGCGCCATGAGCAGAATGGAGCAAGCCTAGATCTACGAGCCTGAGAAGTTACCAGTCAAGCCAGCACCTTGAGGAAATCTAGTTTTCCAATCACAAGTCCTTGCCAGAGGTTGGAGCAAGGGGCGTTGTGGGCTCATCAGCCTATGATTTCATGAAACAACTTGGGATTTCTGAGAAGAAGAGGACCAGAACCCTGAAAGCAATGGTAGAGGCAGCTGAAAAGAGTTTTGTTGGATCTGTTCAGGGTGGAACAACAACAAAATCAAATCAAATAAAGGCCATACGGCTTACATTTCCCAACTGGTGTATCACAACAATGTGGGCAAGACACCCATCTAGAAATGCCATGAAATGCCCACCCATGCAGAAATTGCTGGTTCAAATCCAAGAAGCACCAGGAAAGAAAAGGAAATCTGACAGCAAAAGGGCATCTAGGAGTCATGACCTAGATGCGGCCCAGCCCCCTTACTGTGTATGACCTTCAGGACCAAAACACTTGCGTGATGGGGATTTCTTCTCTCAAGACTTCCTGCTGTCCAAGCTTCCTAATCATCCTGCTTTTTGTTGGGAGGAGTTCTTGTTTGTGCTTATGCGCACAGCTGTATGTGTATGTATGTGAAAGAGAGAGAGGTGAGGGGGGAAGGGGATGGGGGGTGATTACACATTCTGTAGTAGGTGTGACATGGCAATTGATAGCCACACCATCCTCAAACTCCTTCTCCTCCCCCACCTTCCACCCCCCTCTCTTTCTCTTTGTCTGACAAACGGCATAAAGATTACAAATCTACATCAAGTCTCAGTATCTACCCTCACTGCTCTAACCCCCTCCCCCTCTCTACATTAATTCCACCCCACCCACTCCTCACCTCGCCCCCTCTTCCCACCATCTGTCTGGCTTTCGTTTGAAGGAAGCTGAACGCACTGCACAGACAATGGGGGCTGAAACTAGCCTGTGCGTACCCTTCCAAGCCGTTTCTTATCCGATAGCATAGCGCTAAAGCGGGGCCCCTCTCTCCACCACCCCCTCATCCCCTGTTTCTACGTTCCCTTCCCCCTTCACTGTAATCACGGGAAAGACGGAAACTAATACGCATGTCTCACACGTGCAGGCCATGTAGCTTTATCAATTAGCAAGGAGGCTAAACAAAATCAATGCCAACCGCTAAGATAGAGCGTTCTCGAATCTTCTACCTGTTACCTCACACTGTAGGTGGTGGGGAATGATCAAAATGATCTCAAAAGCAGAGGAAGCCAATATCGAGGAATCACAGTTGATCAACATAAGAATGCCTCATCCAAGATCTAAAAATGCATGGAAATCACTTGGAAACTCCATGCATGGTCCATTGAATGTGTGTGCGTGTGTGTGTGTGTGTGTGTGCGTGTGTGCGCTCTGCGTATGTGAATGCGCTTGTGTGCGCATGTGTATGAGTATTCAGCGAGGTCAGTCTGCAGGAGTATGTGTGTGTGTGCATGAGCATTTGTGTACATATGTGCGTGCTTGCAAGAGTGTGTGCTCACATGCATGAGTGTGTACAAGTGGGGCCACAGAAGGATGTGCAAGCTCATTAAATGGTAGCAGAGAGAGATATAATCACAGAGCTGACACATTATATTCCGTTCTTATCATAAATACAGCGGGAGTCTTTGAAGTTGACGGACTAGCATCCTGTGAAGCAGAGCCACACATCGTCTGTCCGACCATTTCAACTGATTACAAGTTATATTTTCCATTCCTGACAGCAAAGATCTGAGATGTAAAGAGGCTCCGTCACATGATGCTGGAGTAACTCAGTGTGGTGCACCCACCAACTGATAACATTTTTGTGACTAAAGATGGCATGCAATGGAACTCTGTCTCTGATAACATTTTTGTGACTAAAGATGGCATGCAATGGAACTCTCTCTCTGATAACATTTTTGTGACTAAAGATGGCATGCAATGGAACTCTGTCTCTGATAACATTTTTGTGACTAAAGAGGGCATGCAATGGAACTCTGTCTCTGATAACATTTTTGTGACTAAAGATGGCATGCAATGGAACTCTGTCTCTGATAACATTTTTGTGACTAAAGATGGCATGCACTGGAACTCTGCCTCTGATAACATTTTTGTGACTAAAGATGGCATGCACTGGAACTCTGTCTCCGATAACATTTTTGTGACTAAAGATGGCATGCAATGGAACTCTGTCTCTGATAACATTTTTGTGACTAAAGATGGCAGGCAATGGAGCTCTGTTTTCCCCGTAAAAACAGAGCACACTAAACAGAAATAGTTTTATGTTTTGGCCAAAAATCAATATGTGCTGGTTTGCTTTGGCTTGAAGACCATCAGGGTTGTTTCTTTTTTCTTTTTTTTTTTTAAAAAGCCCAATCAAAAAAATACTAGGGAAGCATACAAATCTTGAAAAAGCAGTGAATGAAAAAAAGTATAAACCAAAACCGTGTCCGTTGTTCAAAGAGAATAAAGCATAGCGATCCAACTCGTGTTGTTTTTTTCCCTTTATCCTTTTCTTAAATGAAATAACCTTTAAAATTTTCTGTGTAGGTTAACCTTTTTTCTGCAAAGGTAAACGGGGCCACTTTGTGCAGCATGTTCTATCGTTGAAAGTTAAAAAAAGGGAAACTGGCAATCGGTTGTTTTGTGTGAAGGTTGAATAATGGAATTGGGGGTGAATCTTCCAAAATTCAAAAAGGAAAAACCCAGCAACACGAGCCCTTTTTTTTCCTTTTTTGCATATATGCTCTCTTCTTCTTTTAAAAATTTTGGGGGGGTTCTTGCCCTTTATTACTTCTTATCTTCTCTCACCTCACTGCATAAGTCGTTTTTTTTGCCCCGTCATGAGATGTGTAACAGAAATTTTGCAGTTTGGGGGGCCTTATTATTTGTGTGCAAGTGATGGGGCAAGTGTATGTGGCGCAGGCCGCAGCTGCATGCAGCATGGTGCGTTTTTGTTGTGGTTTTTGGGCTTTGGTGTGTGTGTGCGTGCAGTGTGTTTTGGTGCATGGGGTTTTGCATGCGGTTTTTGTGTGTGTGCACAGCGAGAAGTTTTTGTTCTCAACAGGGTCAACCCCAAACCAAGTAAATATGTAATGAACACAAAATGAGGTAATGTGTCCCTATAAAAGGGTTTTAGTTTGTTTGCTTAAAAGTTTTTCTTAACATGATAAAACTTTCATTATCTTGTCTTCTTTGGGCAAGTGTGGAAGGCTAAGATAACACAGAAACTTTTGACTTTTTACCAAAAAAATTTTGGTCTGCTTACAGAAGGTAAGTGCATTAGCCATAAACGGGAAAGCTGTATTTTAGAGTGTATAACCACCCATTTGATTTTGGAAAAAAAAATGAATACGTATTCTTTTGCAAAAATAAATCAACCAATTTTGTGTACTCAAAAAAAATTTAATCCATGCATCACCCCGTCCAGAACTTGACTAAAAATTTGCGCAAATAATCAGTCACACAATTTTTGGGGCTCGTCAAAAATATGGGCTACCTTTTTACGCCTACAATTCTGATCAATCTGTCAGCCTTGCTTGATAAATGGGAAAGAAAGCAAGAAGAAATGAAACTATTTAATGCACATATCTCTTATATTTTAAGTAAGTCCACCGTCAAAAAAGCATGCAAGCCTTTCGGGTGGGCAAAATTTGTAAAAAAAAAAAAAAATTTGACCCTTTAGTATCCAAGTGAACATTAACACTCTCCCCATTCTTTCTGTCATGGACTGTAACGAAACTCAAAGAAACCCCTAAAAAAACATGTAGTCGTTCCTTTACGTGTCCTTCATTTTTGTGTGTCTCAAGATCGTCACAGTATGCATAAGAACGCATTTTACCAAATTTTAACACTTGCTCCCCACCAATTTTTTGGGGAAAAAAATGGCCCAAAAGCCGCTTTTCCTGTTTTCTGACAAGTAAGACTTTAAAAACCAAAAAAAAAACGATTATCTCAAAAAAAAAATGTGTAGGGTTATCTTTTTTTATAAATTTTCTAAATTTTCAGATTTAGTTTTGCTTTTCCTTTTTTTCTGGTCATTTTCAATAACATCATTTTGCGCAAACATTCTTCAAATGAGCTTGTCTTTCATGTGAAATAACACTACAGTTTTAATGTTCTCTAAAGTTTTTAAAAGAGTTATATTTCTGGAAAAATCCACACACTTTTTCCCCTCATGTTTCCCCTCCCCTTTGACAAAGTGTTTTTCTTTTTAATAACTTTTTTTGCCAACAGTATCATAATAAAAGAGTGTCTGCTTCCTTCAAAACTTTTTAAAAGTATTCTAAACACTCACTCAGTTTAGTGTAGGTTTAAATAAATATACGCTTGTTTTAAAAAACCTTTTATCATGATATGCTTTGTTCCTTTTAAATGTTGGAAAAAATCACAATATGTCAAAAAAATGCGATTAAAAGTTTGTAAAAGTCTAGGAAAATATTGTTTTTCCACAACCAGTTTGCCCCAAATCATTGAAAAATGAGGGGTTTTTATCAAAAATTTTAACTGCCCATAGTTTTATAAACTTTTTTAAAACTCCCCTTTATTTTTTTTCCCTACTCTCCGTCAAAATTTTCATAAAAAAAAAACCCCTTGGGGCCAAAATTTTAAAAGTTAAAACCCAATTCATTTGTAAATTTTTTCTTTTTAAAGTAAACATGATTTTGTTGTTTGTTGTTTTGATCTTAAACCCCAACCATTGTGAAAAACGGGGTAACGAAAGGCGTTTAACGTCTAGTTTTGCAGCTAATAAAATTTTTTTTTTATAAGGTCATCACTAACCCCCACACCCCACCCCTCTCCACATTTTTAAAGACAGAAATTTAAATACATTTGAACGGTTCATTTTTCTGCGGAAAAAACTGTAATTTTGTAGAATTTTTTTTTAAAAATGTTTTTTTCTGTGGGGATGACTTTTTTTTCCCCCTATGGGTTATTTCAATTTTTTTCCCGACTATTTCGCCCGGGCATAAGACTTACATGTAAAGGGGGGTTTTGAATGTTTTTGAAACTTTTTTGACGGTTTAAAAATGAAAGGGTTAAAATTCAAATTTTATGTCCCTTTAAATATGGTTTAGTGCCATTTGGGTCGGGGTTTTCGAACTATTTTATATTCATACTGGCCAACTTTTTTCCCTTTGATTGCGAGTTTTTTTGTTTAGGAAACTTTTGTTGTCCCCAAAATTTTTGGTTTTTAATCCCCACTTTAGTGTACTAAAAACCATACAAAGCGCCATCTCCCCTTTTTTAAATTTCCCCCAAAAACGTCTGCAAGGTTTTAATTCAAGGTATACCCCTTTTAAGGGAAATGTAACCCTGACTTCCCGGACCGCATTTTTAGTACAAGTATTATTTTTTTTCCCAAAAAACAATGTGCAGGTTATAATTTTCAGATTTTCCCCTGTTTTGCTTTGATTTTTATATTAAATGATGCCCTCCCCAAATAATTTTTTAAACTGTAAATTAGGGAATTGTATAATTTATAATCGAAATTGCAAGTTTTCCCCCTGACGGAGAGCTCTTAAAACAGTTGGGGTTTTCCAATAAAGTTTTCATCAGTGTCAGTCCCAAATGAACATAGATAATGAATGAAATGAAGATCGAGGGGATTTTCCCCCTTAAAAGAGTTTTTTTTGACTAACTCTAAAATTTTAATGGCCCGTTTTGCATTGTAAAGCCTAACTTTTTGTACTTTTATCAAAAAAGTACCCTATTTCTTCTTCTTAGGTTAAAGGGTCACTTTGTTTTCGATTCGCATTTTTTAAGTTTGAGAGCAAGTCAAATTTTACTCTTTGCTTTTTTAGCGAGAAAACCCCCGTAAAAACCCATCGGGTAGGGTTTAACTGGAAAATTTAATTGGCCCTTTTATTAACTTTTTTAATTTATTATTTCCTGGCTTTGTTAATTAAACCTCATTTATTTGAATTTTTGGGGGGACGTTTGGTTCCGCTTTTTTAAAAAATTTTAAAAAAAGGGCGGTTTTGGGTTTTATTGTTACAAAATTTTTTTAAAAAAAATTAAAAAGAGTGCATTCAATATATGATGCAAAAATTTTTTTTGGGCCGCACTAAAAATCTTAAAATAAAACAACTGCCCCTCGACATTCTGTGACCAGACGCACCTTTCAAAAAAGGTAAGTATCTTTAAAGCTTTTTTTAAACCCCCCTTTTAAAAAAACTAATCCCAAAAGTGTGGTTCAGTCATCCGATGCGTTTTATCAAAAAACCAGTTAAACTTTGCTGTGTTTTGTGCAAAAAATGGGGTGGAGTTTCGTTGTGTTTTAAATATCCTAACCCTTTGGGTTTGGGTCGTTTTAAGTTTTCATTTTATTACCCTTCGGCTATTTTGAAAAAATGAAGCCCATTACAAATGACAAACCTTTTAAACCCATTTAAAAACCAAAAAAAATGAAGGCTTTAAAAGGGATCGTAACAAATTCAATATTATTTTTAAGGAAACTTTAGACAAAAGTTGGTCAATCTGGTCAGGCCCCCTTTTTTTTGGGGGGTGCACAGAAAGTATAACTAGTTGGGAAAACCTTTTACACATCTTTTTCTTCAGGCACGCTGTTCCCTGGGGGCCATAGAGCAAGAGCATAAAACAGCATGACAAATTTATCTTAGACACTTCTAAGGGCCTAACTAAAGCAGGAATAGAACGAATAAACGACTTGTTCGTACTTACTTTTTGGTGTTTGTAGGTTCCAAGCAAAAAAATCGAACATAACAGATCCTTTTTTGGGCTTTGACAAAACAAAAAAAAAAACTTAAAATTTAGGGGCCCCATTAATTCTATGTTGATTTCCCTTCAAGTATTAAATTTACCAAAATGTTTTAAATCGCAAGACGAAATTTAACTTTGCTGTTGGACGGGTTTTACATCTCCCTTTGCCAGGCCCAGATAGAACAAAAAAACCAACAATAAAATTTTGTTGCAGGAAAGAACAAAGGTTTGGAAAAACGACTAAATCTGAGCCAAAAAATATTGCAAGCATAAAAAAAAAAGATGCCCCCCCAAGAATAGTCATCCAAATCCGGGCCAAAACCCCGAAGACGTTGAAGATCAGCAAAACCCGCGGCTTTTTCGCGTTGCCCATGAATAGAAAAACAGCGTTGTTTTTGGTTAACAGGCCTAGGTTTCTTGGTCTTTATCTTACAAAATTTAAAACCCATTTTTAAGAGAATAATGTCCATAAGTGCTCGGCCTAAAACACTTTTGCTTGCAGTAGAAAAAACCCGCTAACAATACTCCAATATACCGGTAAAGACCAAAGCTTTACGGCAATTTTTTAAAAACTCGCAAGATAAAAGCTGTTTTTTTACCCTGATTTATCAGGTGGAGGCGAGGGCGGCAGGTAAGAACTTTGACCCCCGCCCCCTGAAAAAGCCAACCCCCAGTGTACTTATTGAAACCAAAGGCCGTTTTAACGTTTGCAAATGGCTCCGCCTCTAAACAGTGTTGTTTCGTTCTGCTAGTGTGTGTTTTCATATAAAATTTTTTCGATAGTTTCCTTTTATTTTTCACTTGATTCGAAGGGTCCCGGTTAGTAGTTACCCTTTTTTTGTCTTGCGATCTTTTTGCTAAATTTTTTAGTCTTTGGGCTTTTTTTCTTTAATTTCCAGCCCTCGTGCGGTGTCAGTCTAGCGATTTTTTTCTTTTTCTTTTTATATGTTTGTTCCCCTAGTTTTGCTAAATTGTTTGTTAATTCCCCTTTGATGGTTCTTAAAGCAGATCGGGGCCCGTTAGTTTCGCAGGGTAGCGGTGTTTTGGGTAAGTTTTTAAATGTGTTTCTTCTGAAAAACTGGTTTGCTTTTTTAATTTTTTAAACCTGCTGTTTGATTTAATTTTTTAATTTCCCTTTTTTGATTTGGTTACTTTTGGGATTCCTGCAGTGGTTTTGAATTTTAGAAAACTGCACCTTTTTATTTTGGGGTTAGCAATGCCAAGGGATTTTGTACGCTGCAGGAGTCTATTTTCTAATTGAACCCCCGGGCTAAAAATTTTGGGCTTTTTTAGTTGTAAGCTGAACAAGTTTTTCCTTGGTCGCTCCTCAAAAAAAATGGTCATCTTTTCTTAAAATCATTGGGGTCTATAAATTGGGGAGGTTCTTGGCCAAAATTTTGGTATATGATCGCCCTTACTTTCTTTTAAAATTCACGCGCAAAGGACCCCCCGAGGATGTTGTACAAAGGAGTCATTTCCTCTGTCGCTCCAGAATCTAAAAAATCTAATCTTCATCCCTCCGCCAGTTTTTAAAAAATTTAACTTTTTTTTTTTGTTTTTATAAAAAAATGCCACAATCTAGGCTCGATCAAAACCCGATAGAATCTGAAAGAGCCCTTGGCGTAAAGGGGAAATAACGGAATATTATTTTTCCAAATAACCCATCATATTGATGCAGACAAATTCTTACTGTCAATTTCCAACCTAGGAGCAGATAATTATTCCCAGGTCTGAGGTTTATTTAAAAATAGAACTCGCTCAAAAAACAGACCCAAACAGGACAGTTGTAAGAATCGGGGCGGGACGTTAAGAAATTTTTTAAAAATTGAGGGGAAAGAAAATTTTCTTTACACAATGCAGAATATTTTTAACCTATTCTGATCAAAGGGGCTAAGGGGAATGAAAGGGTGATCTTGCTTTTAAAGGAACGAAATGAAGAAGCACAAAAACAAAAATGCCCGCAGATACAAAAGACGGAAAAAAGATGAGCTGAAAATTTTTGGGTATGGAAATCTTTTTTCCTCCCCTTTAGATTTTGATTGTTAAAAGGCATGCCCATATTTAAAGGGCTTTAAAGACAGATTGTCTACGAACATTTTTTAAGAATACAAATGTTATCAGATAAACGACCCGGGAAGCAAAGTACAGCTTTTGACATTGTTGGGTTTGACGTTTTTAGAACTCTAATTTAGAAAAGGTGATTGAGCCCCAATATGAGTCACAATTATAATATTTAAAAAAACGTGCGTCATTTTCAAATACCCTAAAAGCGGGGCAGCCTAATGGAATTTTATTTTAGTGTTGCAGCAAGATGCTTAAGGTTTTATTGCTGTGGGGAAGATGAAAAACCCGTTCAAAAAGGAAGTAAAAAGTTTTTACCCAAAATAAGAAAAAAATGTTCGATTGGGGTAGCCAAACCAAATCTACGCTAGGGGCAAAAACTTATCAGCTTTTTGATGAAATAAAAAAAACTGTTTGGGGGGGGGAGGGGGAAAAAATCAACAGTTGCCCTTTGCGCTAAGATTTACATTTTAAAAATGTTGGCTTGTGATTTTTAACAAAAAAAAACGGTTTATGATTGCCCTAAGGTCAAAAAAGGAAAAATTTGCTGGAAGGGGAGAACTGGAGAGACGAATAAACATAAATGATAAAGGAAAAAAACCGAAAAAACGCTTAATGTACTTTTTGTTTTTATTATATGATGCGCGCTGAATTTTTGGAGATAAAAGATTAACAGATGTAGTAACTAAATTTTTTTTTTCTTTTTTTAAAAAAGATGTCTTTGGGTTTATCCAAATGTCCTACGCCCGCAAAGAAAGATAGTGAAACCCCTAACAAAAAAAACCTTAGTTAACCAAAAAAAAACCCAAATGCAAAAACTGGGCCCAGCCCTTTCAAAATACAGAAAAACCAAACAAAAGGTATTCTGTGCCTTTAAGGGTTTTTAATAGTTAATACGGCCCATCGACTTAAGGCTCATCAGAGGAAAAAAGGTTGGTTTTTAGAAAAGGGAAGGCGCACCCCAGTTTCCTCAGGAGGTTTGTCTTTAGCTCTCGGTCGTTTTCATTAGCTGTAAGTTGGGGAAAAAAATTAAAAAAATTAAACTCCAAAAGCACACAGCTTGTTCAAAATAAGGCAATTTAGCTCGTTTAAACTGACAAAAAATAAAGCGCTTGTTGATCAAACACCCGGGATAAAGAATTTAATGTTTACAGGCCGATTTTGATGACTCAAAAGACAAAGTTTGATTTCAAAAAGGGGGACAATTTTTTCTCAACACCGAGCGAGAATAAAAAGGAAGTTTAAAAAAAAAGTAAACGGACATTAAACTTTTTTAACAGCTCACAGTAACAACACCGAAGGGTGTTTAACTTTAGTTATGGTCCAAGCAAAAAAAGACGTTAAAATTTTGATTCTGATTAAGTATTTTTTTTTAATTTAAATAAATTTTTTTGATTTAGAAAAGAAATCACAGGGAAAGATAATAAAGGGGGCAAGACAAAATTTTTTGAAGGAATGCTTGAGAGAGAGCGTTTTCAAGGCACTGAATGATATTGATTAAAAAGTCATTGACCCAGAAAGTGCGGGCAAGCGTTTACTGCTATTCTAAAGTTCCAAGAAAACAAACAATGACCCGCCATTTAAAAGAAATGTAGCGTTTTAATCGACTTTTAACAAAAAATGAAAAAAACTAAAGTCTGGGTCTGAAAAACAACGCATTCTTCTCGTAATGATTAACCCCCTTTGGGCAGAAAATGCTTGCACGTTGACCTGCGGCGAAAAAACCCAATGAGGGCTTGGTTTCAGAGGGCAATTTTTAGGATTAGATTAAAACGACTAAGTATGCACCGATTTTGCAAGTTTAATTCACTGCCTCGAGGTTGGGGAAAAGAGCAGTTCTAAACAAAAGAATTCAGACAACAAATGTTTTATGGGGTGTGTTCTGAAAGGCTGCTTATATCCCAAAAACGCAAGAGAGTTTTAAACTTTCGCCCTTTTCATCAATGATCTTAACTTTGGGGGGTTTCCCCTTTCTTTTAGGGAAACCCAAAAATTGTCGTTTGAAGAACAAAAAAAACCAATAACTTTAAGTTCACAGGGGAGAGGAAACAAATTACTGCGTTTAAAATGTCAAAGAAAACCCCCCAAAAATTGGCAAACCCAACAAAAATCATGTTGATTTTACTACTGATTTTTCCCCAGGGGGGTACCATTCCCTTTTTTCAAAAAAGGGTAAACAAAATGCAGCATATTCAAAAGAGGGGCCCAAACAAGAATTCTGTAGAAAATGTTTAACAAAATGCCATCTTTCAAGCCGCGAGCAAAAAATAAGAAACACTTATTGGCCCAGTTGACTGAAATACAGAAAAAAACGCCCCACTGGTTTAAAGTTAGTTTTAAGAACGGGAAGCGGATGCAAAATTCCCATATTTTTTTACCAGCTTTGAATCCTTTTTGTTCCTTATGAAGGGCCAGCGCCCAAAAATTCGAAAAACGTCTTAATTTTTAATCATCAAATTGTTATTTGCTTTAACGTTGTCAGGTGGATGGCGTTCTTTTCAGAGCCAGATTTATAGGGGGCCTAATGCTGCAAAATACTTTTAGAACGCATGCAGAAATGCGTATGACTGTTCTAAAAATAAAATTATCTGAAATCAAAATGACCCTGAAGCCCACACAGTATGACCAGCCACACATGTTGGTTTTGCGGTTTTAGGTTTTTCCATCAGAGCAGAGAACCCGACGTAAGAGACCATGATACTTTAGGGAAAGTTCAGAGGAGCACGCCAGAAAATGCAATCTTCAACAAAAGTTTGATCCTAAGACGGGAAGCTGCCTGTTTCTTTTAATTTGCGGGTTAGACCTCCTTATAATAAAACAGGGACGATCCCTTCAGAGTGTCACATTGCACAGTCTCAAAAAAGTAATGTGTTTAATCAAATAAAGTCTTTTTATGCCCTTATCAACACATAAAGGGTTCGTTAGAGTCAGGCTATTCCTTAAAGTCTCCCCAATAACAAAAGATTTTTTTTGACCCAATCCGTTAAAAAGGGGGTTTAAAACTTATGAGCATGAACAGTTGGGAAAAGGTTTGCAAAGACACACTTCCTCTAAAGGGCGTTCTTTTTTTGTTTTTGGGGAAAGGACATCGGACCGTTACAGCATGCTCGGCTGGCAGTGCAGAGTGAAAAGATGGGAGACTTCATGATGCATACTTGAGGGGTATACATGTTTGTTGGGGGAGTTTTTTGAAAATTTGAAAGCCCTGATGAAAATTAAGCCTGGACCCGGGTTTACTTTCTGCCCCCGGGGATGATTTGGGACGCTTTTTTAAAAGTTTAGGGAGTACAAAATGATTTATTGTTAAATCCCAAATGATCAGTGTTTGAAACGGATTGCGTGGGGAATTAGTAGGCTCGATCATTATGTAAACAAAAAACAAAATTTGGCGCTTACCGGTAAAAGGTCTAACATCTATGTTTTTAAAGGAAACAATCTGTAGGTTGGGCAATGGCGCAAACCTTTTCCCTTCGTAATTCAAATTTTCAAGGCGGCATCCCAAAAATATCAAAAGGGATTAAAGTGGTTTGGGGAGTTTAACGCTTTTTCAACAGCGGGTTTCATTAGAAGTTGTTTGAATATCCCCAGAACTCCATGACCGTAATGACTTCCTTGCGCAGAAAGTCTAAAGATGATCCAAGAGAACCCCCTAAACTTTTGCCCAATCTTCGCGCAAAAAAAATTATGTTTGCATTACAGACTTCTACAATTTTTTTTAGAATGGTTTGAAGTTACAGCTGTTCATGTATAATTGCTTTTGATCAAGAACGTTCAGAAACCATACAATTTAAGAAAACGATCTCGAATAAATCCCAATGCTTTAGAAAAACTTTTTTTAAGTGGAACAACAGCTGTTTTGGAAAGATATGGAAATGCACAAGCCAAAGATGCAGTTATCACCCAAAAAGAAGAAGCAATTAAGCGACTTCAAAAAAAAATTTCAGGACTTTGAAGATTCCTGATCACCTTTTGGGATAAAGATGAAAAAAAAGAAAGTCAAATTAGACAAACCCGTTTTTTTTGGGGTTTTCTGTTTTGAAATTTTCAAAGCTTTTTATGTTAGAATTTCTTTATGATACTTTAACCCCTGTTCCTGAGTCCCGAGTATTTAACAGTCAGTAGTTTTTTTAAGATATCCCCACTGAAGACTTAAAACAGGAATTAGAAGTAGCTAAAGGGATGCGGATGGTTGACCGTCGATTACCCCAAAGACTCCCTTTACATTTTAAATTTCAACAGAAAGGTTTAGGAAAGATAAGGATGAAAAATTGGAAAGGTATAAGGGTTTTTTGGTTTTAAAGGTAAAAAATGTACGTATTTCGGGCCCGGAGAAAAAATAAAAAGCAAAGGGAATATCCGCAGCGTTTGAGTTTAAACATAAACATACAACTACAAAAAAGCTTGTTTGGCATAAGCTTTTCATCGACAAGTAAAAAGCGATCTAATCTAATGAGTCAACCCCAACAGTTGTAAAAAAGAAGTCGAGATAGAACAAAAACAAAACGGTGTTTTTAATCCCGGTTTTTATATGCAAACGGGCACGGGGGACCCCCATAAACAGGGGGGTTTAATTTTTTTATCAACTTTATTTAAGATCGATTGTTCTCCAATTCTTTAAATCTTTTTTTTTTGTTGAAGCGTTAAATTTTTTTTTTTTTCAAAAATTCTTTTTTCCCAAATTGGGGTTTTGAGTTTGGGGTCTGGATGTTTAGCATGCATTGTTATCCCCGAAATGTTTTTCCCTTAAAAGCATTACAGATGAAAAAGATTCCCGTTCATTTTTAAAGGGCTTTCCTTTTTCATTCTTGTTTCTTCGCGCTTCCTCTGCTTCCTTTTAAACTCAAAAATATTTACTAAATTTTAAATTTAAAACGGAACGTGCTGGGGATTATCTGCGTTCTTCCCTTTGAAAAATCTTGAGGAGTGGGTTTTTTTGTTGTGTCGTTTCTCGTAAAAATTTAAACGGGCGGATTCATTTTTTTAAATTCTTTTTTTTTATACGGAAACACTCCAAAATGGATCTGTTGCCCCGTCGGTGTCCCTTCTGCTTTTCCCGGGAAATAAAAATACCTTATTTTAAACCAAAAGGAATGTTTTTTGGGTTATGGGTTTCGCAACATTTTTGTTTTTTTTTGATTGCTTTTATGTTTTAACCCTTTTTAATTCTTTTTATTCTTGCGCCAAAAACGAGGGAGTTTCTAACCTTCTGTGTTGGAGAATTGTCAATAAGCTCCCGGATATGGTAGGAAAAAAGTCTTTGGATAATGTTTTTTAAAGTTTTTGCTAAGCCTTGATCTGTGAACTTGGAATGCCTTTTTAATGGAACTCATGTTTTAAACAACAATTTTTACTTGCCCCTTTAAATTTTTTCCATCACAACTTGAATCTGCAGGGGAGTTAGCGGGCCCCCGTTGGTATATCGTTGTATGCGACAGCAACAGAAAGCAACCTTTTGTGTAAAGGTTTTGTTTTGTACTTGAAGCTATGTCAATGTGTAAGTGGTACTTTAAAACTTTTTCGCTAAAATATCAGAGGGGAAATTAGAAGGTCCCTTTGATGGGGGTCGTTTGGGGTTTTTTGACAAAGTGTTTTCTCTGTATTTGTCTAGGCGTGGAAATAAATTTCCAAATCGCTTGTTTAGAAACATTCTTTTGCTGTTTTTTTTACTGATCCGCGCTTGGGTTTCTTTTTTTAATTTCTGTTTTTTCCCCTTCAAATCCTTTTGGGAATAAAAGATTTTGTATTTTTTTTTCGCCAAAATTTTTTTTTTCAAAAAAATACACAAAAGGGCTAAAGACAATAAACCCAATTTTTTTTTCATCTTTTGTTTTTCTGATGGGTGATAAAAGTCCTGAATTTTTTGGGGGGGGGCAAGTCTCATTGGTTTGCCCTTTTTAAAGAAATATTGTTTTATTGCTTTATAACATCTTTAAAAAGTGAAGGCATGCCCCGTTTTTTCGTGTGTTATTAAAAAAAACTAACTGCTCAAATTTTCTCTTTTTATAGCGTCTTTGTGCGGCAAATTGTCCCAAACTTTTTTATGTCTTTTTCTCTGCCCCTTTTCCCCAGTTTAATAAAAACGTATTACTTTCCACTAAAAGCGAGCGCATTAAACCCCAGCGCCGCCTTTTCATCATTCGAGTGGCCTTTTTTTTTAAATGTTTTTTTATTACATTTTAACTGCTGGAAATTTTTCCTTGCTTTCTAGAAAAACTTTCGTGGCAAAAGAAGCGCAAAAAAGCAATCAGTTTGGTGAATCTCAAAATTAGTTTGCCAAAATCTGTGGTTTAATTCTTAACAAGCTTTTACCAAGCATTGATATCTAACTTTAAACCAATTTAAAACCCGAAAAGGGATACAAATTAGCAACTTTTTTTCGGTGCCCTTTTTAGAAATAAAAAAAATTTTAATTTTAAAAAACATGAACATGAGATTAAATACAGCTACAAGGGGGCCCCAAACCTTCCTGAACTTATGAAGACCCGTTGATGACCAAGTATTTTTCCCAAAAAAGGAAAGGTTGTATTCTTTGGCGGCGTGTGGAAAAACAAAAAAGTTCCGGAACGAATTCAGCATTGAACAAATTCAACAGAGTCGCCCCAAGAAATTATAAAATTAAAAAACGGTAGAGGCGCAGTTGGGGTTTTAGAATGGTGAAAAGTGTGGGGGAAAAAGGTTCTTAGTTTGTACATAAATGTCAGTAGATTTGCCCCCTTTTTCTAAAAGATCTTCGATGATTTAAGCAAGATCAGTTTTAACAAAGTCATTTGGGGTCTTAGGGTGTATCAACACAGATTTGGAAAAATTTTTTCGCCCTTAATCATGGATAATAACTTTTAAAATATAGATTTTGTTTCCCCTTTAAAATGAACGGCTGGAAAATTCAGAACCCGAATCAGAAACATTGAACGGGGGAAAAGTAACCCAACCAGAAAATAGCAGAATCAAAAACATGAAAACCCGGTGGGGGCCGTGAAAAAACATCCCGGGGTGTTAAAACAGGGGAAAAAAATTTTGCGATGGAAAGACAAAAAAAATTTAATGTTACAGAATATAACTCATCATGAAAAAATTAAAACCCCCAGCGCCGAAAAGTTTTTCAAACCGCTTAAAACCCGTGATACAAGACCTACAGGGCCAAAGCTTCATGGAAATTGAACTTAAAATGTTGCCCTTTTGGCCCATTGTGCGTTGGGGGGTTATTACGGTTATAAATTAATACACAAAAGGCACAGAAAAAAAACAATCAAAAAAATTGAACCACTAAATACAGAAAAAGAAACGCCCCCCAAAAAAAACCCCCAACAAAAAAATCATTTTGTCCATTTCAATGGAAAAAATTTTTTAAGAACTTTAATTTTAAAATTTTTTTTAAAAAAAATAATTTTGGCGTATTATAAATGATAAAGTCATAAATAAAGACATGGAGTCTATAAAAGCATTTTCCAATAACCCGAATTTTAAAACAATTGGTGCTTGGATGAAAAACTTCATTAAAATCTATGCAGAGAACGCTGAGCGACATTCTCAAAGATGACACGTTTTTTGGGCGTGGTGTATATTTAGGTTTACTATTTAAAATAAAAAATAGCTTGTATTTTTTTGATAATTTTTAAAATAACTTAAATAAGAACTGGTTTTACTTAAGGATATTTAATTAGATCTTGAGGTAATTAATCAAGAACTTAATTAAAAACTTAAACAAGAATTATCAAGAACTTGAAGTAATTAATTAAAAAAATTAATTAAGACTTGGGGGGAAAAATTAATTAAAAACTTGAGTGACTTTTTAAAAAAATTGGGAATGCTTGGGGGGAAGAATTGGGGTTTGGGTTATTAAAAAAAATTTAAATAAAAACTTGAGGTAATAAAACCTTTACCCCCCAAGCATTCAAAAAATGGGGAACGGATTTCCTTCCATAAATGAACCAAGGGAAATAAGGCCCGTAACTACTTGGGGATTTTGAACGAGTTATTTTCAGTGGCCTTTTTGAATTGGCTGGTCTCATTATGTGTAAGCCTGTGTTTTGTCGTGTGGGTGACGTGTGTCATCACACAGCATCACACACACGTTACACTGTCTAAAACACTTTAAGTGAAAAAAACGTTAAAACAAAGAACAACAACCAAAAAACAACGCACGCACGCGCGATGCACCACACACACTGCCCGCCCATGAAAAATTTCGGCGGCCCGGGCGGGTTTGATAGGACTAGACTATCCCTTACTTACTACGGGGACCAGCCAGAGCCCCGACCCCCACAACACAAAAAAAGAAGAGAAAAAGAACGAAGGTGAGAATGAGACGGTAGTTCGACAAAGATTAATTCACGGAAACGGGGGCGAACGCTGTGTTATGTTGTGGGGTGTTCGGTTTACCTTTCGGGCTGATTGTACCGTGTTGGTGTTTTAGCTTTAAGCAAAAAAAACAGCCGCGGCGGTAGCAGGTTGAGCGTTAGGCTGGGGTTTTCTTCCCCCCACAACACCCCCATACGTACGCGTGCGCATGCACACAACACACACACACCACACCAATCTTCGCGCACGCCCGCTAAAAGAACACCGCGCATTTGCGCGCACCAACGGCCCCCTGTCAGAGGGGCCCCGCACGCAGCTTTTTCGTTTCATCACGAAAAGTAGAAGGAGTGGTCTCCCTGTACAGTGGATTGCACCACCCCAAAAATAAGCTTAAAATAAGAATTAAATACTCGTATTGGGGGTCGGGTTTGGGCCCCCGCAGGGTAAAACTTTCGGGTTTGGAGTTGGAGTTAGGCTGACTTTCCCCCATTTGTTGGTACACAGTTTTGAGTTTCGAGTGAGCCCGAGTTTGGGGGTCAAATTCACCCCCTCCAGAATGAAACCCGGTGCCCCCATTCCAGACCCGAGGCCGCCCCCCACCCCAAAAAAACCCCGGAAACATACTGGGTTTCCCCCCCGAAAGCAGGTCGAACAAAGTGAGCCTGCGAATAAAATTAAATCAACAGCGGCCATGCTAGGGGGGGGGGTTTTTGCTATTTTTTATGTTAAAAAAAAATTTTATTGTTCGCCTTTTTTTTTTAAAAAAAACTCTAACATGCATTAAATAAAATTTTATCCATTGTTTAAAAAACACCCAAGCACATAGATCCATTGTTTTAAAAAAAAAGCCAAAACATAACGCGCCTTCCCCGGGAAGCGTCATGAGAGAAATGGAGTAGCTGGGACATCGGCCCCTCGCGCGAGGGGAGCTGTGTAAAATTTTGCAACACAAAGACAGTTCGAAATGTTATGTCTAGTCAGAGTAAGTAATCAGGTGCGACCAGCCGGGTCTCTGCGTAATGGATGTAGAAAATTTAAAGGCTCCCCCCCTTTGTAATGGGCCGGTTCGTCGCGGCTGCTTTTCCCATACTTTCTCTATGGGGGGTGTGTTCAGCCCCCGTGTTTCCCCCAGTTACTCTCGAAAAGTTTGGATAATCGTTATTGAAGTCTTATTGTCAGAGAACAGGAAAAATTATTTTGGGGGCACTTTCGCCCCAAAAATGGTGAGGGAAGGAGTCAGGATTGGGTAAAATGTGTTCCGCATTTTTGAAAAAAGAGGCCCGTTTTTCCCCAAAAACAAAAATAGGCAGTTTCCCCAAAAACAAGAAATAAACATTTTAAAAACCCTTTTGAGCTTTAAAAAGAACCCAGCAAAAGGTCAACACCCTCGCTTTGTAAGTCACAAAATTTTACGTCGATCCCAAAGGGAAAAGTCAACCCGGAGGGCGTTCTGAAAAAATACCAAAAAAACACGTCTCATTTCGTTTACAATATTGTTTTTTTCCTATTGCAAAAAAAAAACTTCAGAAAATCCCCAAAGTTTGATGTATTTCATTTTTTGTGTATAATGGCACCCCTCCACTTTTAATGAATCCCGACCCGAATAAAGGACTCAAAAAGATCACGCTTCAAAACATTCTTTAAATTGGGGGGAAAATTTTTTTTGCATTTTAGAAAATTATGGGTATTTAAAAAAGACATTGTTTTTTAATTATTTTTCAGCCCCCCCCCTTTTCCCCCCCAACCTTTTTCTTCCCAAAAGGGGGGATTTTTCCAAACATTCACCCACGCACGCCTCGTTGGGTTCACTTGCCCCCCCTTCCAGAGGATCTTCCTGGGGGAGTAATCAAAATTAATTGTCTTGGGGCCACCCCTACAGGGGATCCTGCACAGGTGCTGAGTCCATCATGCTGTTTGCTTGACCGCTGTGTTCAACACAACAGCAATCACGCAATAAAGCTGATCCAAATTTCCCCAAAGTTTTAAAAGGGAAATATCCTGCCCCGAAAAAACTGCCCTAAATCAAGTTTTTTTTCTTTTTTGAGATTTTTGGTTTTACTACAGGGGGCCAAGGGGGATAAAGTGGCCCAATCCCACCCATTTCCCAAAAATAAACATGCTGTAATCAAAATGTGTACCAAAATCACTGAAATACTTTTGTTTTGTTCATTCCCGTCCCAAATTGATTTTCAGATTCGGGAGTTGTATTTCCGGGCAGCCATTTTTTAAAAGATAATTTTTTCTTCCCTAAGGAGCCCCACTATCATCTCAGAGCTACATCACAGTTCCTCCTTTCATTTATATTGCATATGATTATGTAAAAGATGGTTAAAACAAATTCTCAGCTAACCAAAATTCGGCGCTGTAAGGTCATAACATGAACGACCAAAATTCAAATACTTTTTTTTTCCTCAAAAACAAAGCTGTTTTTCTCATCCCATCCCTCCCCCCCCAATGCTTTCCCCCCTCCCCCCGCTCCCCTTTCCCATTCCCCCTCCTTCCCCTTTTCTCCCCTCCTCCTTTCCCCCTTCCCACTCTCTTTAGATCTGCATAAATCTTGACGTTTTTTCTTTATCCTGTCACCCTTATTGCCCCCTCCTTTTCCCCCTCCTTTTTCCCCTTTTTTGCTATATTTTTCTTCAACCCCGTTGGAATCCCCCAAAACATTTTTCTTTTGCCATATTACTCATTTAAAAACCAATAAAGAACTGCCCTTTCCCCAAAAAGGGTTGATCTTGATTACCCCGTTCTGAGTCACCCAGCCAAAATTTTGGAAAAAAAAACTGCAAACGGATTTGAAAAGGAGCAAAAACCAACAGACGACTGCACACAAAACATGATTTATGTTTTACATTTTAAGATAAGGAATAAAATGTTCATGATACAGAGATCAATTCTGGTTTGAGACTACGTGACAGGGCTGTGCCTTTATGCTTCTTCGCTACTATATCCCAGTGAAATGGAGACAGTCACATGGAGAACTGGTCAGAAAACACGAGCATTCAGAATATGAGAAATACCAATCCAGATACCAGTCTACCTGTCTAAAAATTGCTTGAGGTTTCAAGCATTCAAGCAGGTTACATGCAACTATCACTGAAGCACATTATCAGAGTAGCACTGATATGCATACACACACTACACTCCACACATACAGATACACACATACACATGCACACATAGTTGTACATGGAACACACGGCTGTACACAGAAACACAAATACCTTAAAGTCACTTCCAAGTTCTTTCTCTGTCCTGGTCACCACCTTCCCGTTAATAAAGAGGACATTAGCTGACAACTCTTTCTCCAAGTGAACAACCTGGTACTCCCCTCTTGCTGCTTCCTGAAGAACCTGTACAGAGAACAAAAACCCTTGCCAACCTCCTGGACCAGCATCCATGTTGATGTCATCGCAGAACTAAGAACCGGACAGTTGGTCATGAGCAGATGGTAAATACATTCATAATGTCATGTTTTCTCTTAGGACGCTGTGAGCCTTTAAACAGGCTACTGGCTTAACTTGAATCCAGCCCAGCAGTCCTAATACAGGTGTGGAAGGATGTAAGCTGGGGTTAACTGAAAGCATCACAACTCCAAAATGCTTCAACTGACCTGTGGAAGAATCACAGAGGCTTCACATGTTGGAATCTTTCTTAAATCATTTTTCTACTTTCAGTGTCGGTGAACTTTTCACAACTCATTCTAAATTGTGTGAACATATTTAGAAAATTATACTTTAAAATCAATGATATTCCATGCTGACTGTGCAACTTTTCTGTAAATGTTGAATCACGAAAGAATGCTTCTGTTCTCAAGTCAAAGCTTAAGATAAGATAAGATAAGATAATGTTGCTTATAGCCCAGCCGACCGCAGAGGGCCACATCAGGGCTGTCACCACGTTAAAATCAACTCACCAGTCATAAAAAAAAAAAAAAAAAAAAAACTTTCACACATCTCGTTAAATGACATCGTCTACAAACGAACCAGAAACTTTGTTAAAAATCCTTCTTCCGTAAAATCTCAAATCAGATGAAAAATGTTAATTTCTCTCAAAAACCCAAGGATCACGTCAGGCGGGACATCCCTGAACAGGATCTTCATGGACTCCGCTGTAAAATGTTTGTGTCTCACATCGTGCAAGTCCCAACACTCTAAAAGAACATGTTTCATTGTGAGTGGTGCATGACATGGAATGCACCACGGAGCTTCTTCACTCTTTAAAAGGTAAGAATGGGTAAAATACGAATGGCCGGTGTGCAGCCGGCACAGAACCGTTTCCTCTTTACGACCACCCGACGTAGATGGGAGGAAGTCTTTAAGGTCTGGACGGATCTGAAAGAGTTTGTTATTCGTCTGTGTGTTCCAATCCTCCTGCCAGAGGTCTCTCACATAATCGTTAATTTTGGGTTTCACATCTGAGCAGGGGATATAAGTGTTGGACAGTTTCTCTCTTGTGGCGTTCTTGGCTAAACGATCAACCATTTCGTTCCCGCCGATGCCAACATGGCCAGGAACCCAAGCAAGAGTAATGCTGTAACCGTCCGAAGTCAAAGCTTATGTGAAAGTTTGATACACATATCAAACAAAGATAATGAAAGAAAACAAAATAATGTAAGAGTTATTAAGAATCAAACGATGTTTGAGCTGTTTTCAGGCCTTTTCTGTCTAAGCGGAACCAGCCCTTGATTGGAGTGATAGTCACCAGTCCTGATGGGACGAAGTGTGGGTGTACAAGCTGGGGGTCAGCCCACTCCTCTCTGGTTTGAAGAGGAGCAATTTAAAGGTTCAAGTTCTACATTCTTTCAACTAAAAGGTGATAAACAAAACTTGCAGCCCCAACCTATAGGAGGTAAAAATTGTTGTGAGTGTGGGACCTAGCCATTTGCAGCAGAAAGAAAGTGAAACCAATGTGCACAGAGTGCTTATGATTATAACAGTTTTGAGCGACGTTTCAAACACTGACATTATGTTCCAACCAATGGTGAAAGTATTGTGAACAGAGAGTTGTCACTCCTTGATGAAATATTTTTGTGAACTGCCAACCATGTCATGGTGATAGTGGAAGTGAAATTTGTGTGGATTGTAACTTGTGCTCCTGAATTAGGGTGGCAGCCATGATGAAAACGAACATTTTGTGAATGATTCAACACCCATCTTGCTTCAAATTTGACAAAGGTAAGTGACTGCTCGCTATACACTTTCGTTGTCCTGAGTGTTGTTTATTTTGCCTGAAGAAGACCTATGAGCTGTCGAAACGCGCCCCGTTTTGTCTTGTGATTCGTTTGTCGACGTTGTTTGGTGGAGTTCTTATAGATACTTTTTAAAATCTGTTTCAAAATGTCAACTGCAGCGAGAACTTGTCAACACTTACAAAGTGGAAATGGGCACTGTGTTCTTGCAGCAAAGTGTCATGGGAGGTTTTTAGTTTTTACTGTGTAGTTAACCTATGATTTTGCCTTTGCCACGTTGATGATTAAAGGGGATTCTGTGTCAAACACTCCCTTGTGGGTGTGTAACAGTTGTTCTTCATGAACTGTACCAAAAATTTGAAAGAAAAAAATTGTTGAATTTGTTTATTTCATTTAGAAATCTATAATTATTGTTCCCAAATCATTTCTTGTTATTTTGTCTGGGAACAATGTTTTGTTATCAGTGCTTATCTTAACTCTTTAACGCTGAAGCACATTTTGTCTCCAGACTTGTTCATCCTTGTGGGAGCATGATGACTTATTTTTCTAAAAAGTTAACATGATGGAATGGGTTAAAAATCTAACCAAAAAATCCCCATTTTCAGCCACTTTCTAACTGTTTTCCACAATTATTATGATACACCCACACCACTGGTGGTGTACTCTCCCCCCCCCCCCCCCCCCACCCCCCCAAAAAAACAACAAAAAAACTGACAATGACTGCCCACCACTGGATACCACTTTTTATTTTAAAAAAATTAAAAAAAAACAACAACAACTGGAATGTACTATCTTCTCTGGTAGGGAGTCTCTTTGTAGACTGGTGGTGCAAAAACTCTGACAAGACATGCTTGCATGCGACTGTGCAGAAGGAACCTGGACAAGTGACAAAAAAAGAATGCCACAGACAGGGCACAGAAGGTTTCCAAGTGGGGTGACGACGGCAGGAGGAACTTGAAACATGAGCAAAATCAAAGCAGAAGCTGAACTTTGTTCATCCAAGACCCAATTTTTCACCCAGACTGAACAGATAGATGACCGTCTCTTTATCCCTTGTTTTCAAAGTTTTGAATGTTGATTGTCGTGCCTGAAGAAGACTCGGTACTTGGAAAGACCTTGTGTTTGTTTTGTAATTTGTTACTTTGTTTGTGGCCCAGTGATGCTGTTTCCGCCAGGTTAAGATTAAGCAACTGAAAGAGTGGTAGTGACACACAGGGCGGTTTACAGCCGGAGACACAAGTGCTGTAATGAAGGTACCACCAGACTTCACCGACATAGGATAGTCAACATTACAGGCAAACAGGGCACCAGATCGTAAGGAAAACAAACGTCAAGGTCATAGCCACTCAAAATTATAACCAATGAAAAAAAAAATCAGGAAATCACATGAAAAGAGAGAGAGAGAGAGAATAGATGCTGATGTTGTTTTCATATTTGTTTATGGTCTAAAGTGGTTAAGAATAAACAAGGAAACACACACACACGCACACACACACACACAAACATACACACACACCACACACAAACATACACACACACACAAACACACACACATACACACTATTTTGACCCTGGACACAGCAGGTAAACTGCTCCACTGCAGAGCACACACACACACACACACACACACACACAACACACACACACACACACACACACACACACAAAACGTACACACTATTTTGACCCTGGAAACGGCAGTGAACTCTTCCAATGCAGAGCAAATGCATCTTACCTTCAGTACCGTCAGACCATCTCCATCGCCACCGACAAGGATGAGGCCATCCTGGGCCAGGGTGGCCACACTCTTCAAGTGCAGGCTTTTTACAATAGGTATCCTGGTCACTGGGATCTCTGGAAACACACGCTGAAGGCTCTCTGCCCCTGCTTTGTTGGTGCGGGTACTCTGACCAACAAAGATCTCTTGACCTGTTTAGACACGGATACCATACTGAAAGGAATGTCTCAACGTCCCCTCTGCCCTCCCCCCCAGAAAACAAAACAAAACAAAACAAAAAGCAAACCCAAGAAAAGCTTCAACTATCCAAATACAATATATGACAGGGAGGAAATAGGTCTGCCTTTGTGTACACTTTGTTTCCTACGTTTGTAATTTACAGTGATTAGCACCCAGGCAAACTACTATTTGGAATTCTTATTTTCATGTAGCTGTCCTAAGTTAAAACCATCTAGGTTCTAACTGTTTTCACTTATCAACTATGTTAGTCTAGCCAAGCTTATACTGAGATGCAATTTAGTTTCATGGGAGATTTCTAAAATCTTCATGTAGGCAGGGATTAAATCTCACTCAAGAAAATTCAAGTAATATTCTCAAAACTCTGAAACGTCAAGATGTCATAGAAGTGTAGTTTTTTAAGACTGAAAAATCAATATGCTTTTTACAGTTTTGTTCAATAATCACACAGTAAAAAGTGAGGGGAAAGTGTTGTTGGAATCACTGCATCTAATAAAACCCATGAGTTAAAACTTAAATCCATGTGTAACTGCACATTCTGAAATTGAATAAATAAGAAAAGTACACTCAAAATTTTGTTTCTTAATTTTCAACCCTTCCCTTTTATTTCTTCCTGATCATCAAAATAATACTTGCAACAAAATTTGAGATATATCTCTGCATGACAAAATGTCTAAAGGTAGTGTTCCTTTGCCTCTCTACTTTCTCTAACTGTGTGCAAAGCATATCAAATGCTGAAGGCACAGGCTACCTGTAAAAAGAACATCACCACCATCCAGTTTGGCTGTTGGGTCATCAAGCTCCTGGATTTCCAAACCAAGGATTTGAAGACTTTTTCTTACTGCTTCTACCTACCAACACACACACACACACACACACACACACACACACACACACACACACACACACGCACAACACACACACACAACACACACACACACACACACACACACACACACACACACACACGCGCGCGCGCGCGCGCGCGCGCCCACACACACACACTCATTACATATTTTTGTCAACATTAACATCAGGACCTAACTGAAAGGTTTAAATATAGTTATGATTTAAGATGTTTTCTCTCAAAGCAGAGATCAAAAGCTAGAGAAAATGAGAAATGACACTAAAATGATACTTACCATATATCTATACAACTATTAAAGAATGAGCTGTTTTACAACACTGAGACGAAATCAAGATGCCTAATACTGAAATTCACTTTATAAAAACACGCATGATACACCATCCATTTATCAATAAAAAAAATTATTTTTGATAGAATGACCTTTACTTAATACAAAAAATATCAGTTTTAGGGCTGCAAAACAATACTGACCATGAACAACTTCAACAAGCATTACCAAAAATGTATTCAGAGTCAAAGGACACATACCATAAGTTGCAAAGCTTACATAGTCAATGAAACCTGGCTCTATATGCAACCTATCATGTACATAACACCTACTAAGAACACACCTGCTAGTATATTATTGCCACAAGTCTTATTACAACACGACATATAACTTTCAGCCACATAATCAGATAAGGAAGAGCGGAACAAAAAAACAACAGAAAAAGAAGAACAGAACAAAAAAAGTAGCTCTGCCAACTTAATTCACCACGGCCATGATAGTAATTACCTCATTCCTTCTCACAGGATGCCCAGGCTGTGTCAAACATGCCTTCTGTCCAATCACTACCACTGTGTCCTCAACAAAAACACAGTCTGGATTCCTTTCCTCCGCTGGAAGGGCGGTGACCTTCAATCCACAGGACTCCAGTGTTCCTTTATAGGTCTTCCACTGCTGTTTCGCGCGTTCCTGGGATATCAGTTGAGAGGCATTTGATTTGATGGCATGCTCAGCAAAGCTGTGTGGAAGCTCTCTTATAATGGCATGGCAGTAGCTGAAACCACGACTGCCCAACAGCAAAGATGAGGTCTTGAATAGCTGCCGCAACAACATCTGCAACCAAAAATGAACAAATATCTGAATCTGCATGCCTGCAACTCTTAGCTTTTAATGACTATTTACATACCAGGCATATAAGAATATGACAGTGTACTATACACATCAGGCATATAAAAATATGACAGTGTCCTTTCAAAATTTATGGGGAAAAAAAGTAAAGCAGAGTTGCATTTGTGTTTTGTTTTCAAGAATAGTGGATGAGGAGCGAGACACAAAAACGAAGGAAGACCTGTAGAAGGGAGAAAAAGGCGATGGAGAGGAAGTGGTTTGATAGGAAGAAAATGCTGAGACTATTTTTTTTTTAAAGAATTTAACATTAATAAAGATAAGTCATATTTTTACTTAGACAGTGACTGTGTAGCCCCATGTACATAAGATAAGTTATTGATGGAAAGAATCTTAACAAATACTTAAGAATTTTTTTTCATCCACTGGTTATCTTCTCTAACTTTAATTTTTGAGCTTCTTTCCATCCATAGATTATCTTCTCTTAACTATGGCTGTGTAGCCATTATTGTACAATTTAAAAGATCAGCAGCATCTGCTGTTAAGGTCAACACGATCTGTAAAAGAACAAAATATGTTAATACTGGTTGCATTACTAGAGCTACAGAAATAGCATACAAACATTGGGCAAATGTCAAGATTGCCTCTCCATTTTCACTTCATACATCTTTCAAACAAGGCTGTTCAAATCAGATTCCATTCATACCTTTTATGCAAATTTATTGTACATGGACTTCCAATCTGTAAAGTGGTGATGCAAAGGGTATTGGATTAGGGTGTGATATTAGGGTTTCCCAGTTCCCCATGCCTGTGGCAGAGTTGAAAGGTAGGCAGAACAACTTCTTTCCCCATAACTGAAAACAAAAATGTTGGCATAAACTTGACATTAGTTTCAGAATCTTCAACTAGTTGAAAGTGGACAGTTAAGAAAGAAGGACATTTGCTTTAAAAAAAAAAAAAATGTGAGTAAAGAGAGCTGAGGAGGAAGAATCTAGCTTGTATAGTCTTCTGACATAAAAATAATTTTCGCTGCCTAGGTCTAGACCCAAGCACAATTATATACCTGAAGGGTTAGATATGTGCCAGAATTGTACTAGTGAGCGCACGAACTCTGACAGGTTAATCATTCACTGTACATCGCCTAACATTTTGTTTACATCATGTTGTGGATCTCTTCAAGGACCTATGCTCTTTGTGAAGGAATAAAGCCTAGCCAAACATCGTGGCTCTCCGGAGATCCATACTTTTTGCGAAGGAATAAAGTCTTGCTGTACATCATGGGTCTCCAGGAACCCATGCCTAGTCTAAATGAATAAAGGCTTTTGTTCTTTTGTTTACTTAAGGACAAAAAAATTTTGGTGCTGTTGCAGAGCCATATGTTATTCATATCATATCATATTAGTGGCATCTTAGGCATTTCCAGCCTTTAGCCTGCTCAATGTTGATTATTATAATTTTTTTTAGGGAAATATTTTGGTCTTTTTCTCATACTTTTATAAAGCACATAGTATGCATGGTTTTCACTTTTTTTTTATCAATGAAAGTCAGTAATTATATGTTTGAAACATACGGTGTACCCAGTGTTTATCAAGACGGTTTTTGAAAGTATTAACAGTTTCTGCTTCAACAACATTGACTGGCAAGTTATTCCAAGTATTAACAATTTTGTTAGTAAAAACGTTTGCCGCTTTTGAAGTATTAGTAAATTTTTTTGTCAGTTTGAACAGGTGTCCTCTAGTTGTAGATTCTGTATTCAACTGAAATAGTGTGCCAGTGGTTTTAATGTCATAATTTTTCTGGGAACTGCGATGGTTTTGATTTATGGCAGTGCAGAGCGAAGGGAATTTGCTTTGTGAATAATCTCCATCTGTGGGAACAAACCCTTCACTAACCAACATAACCCGTAACAGTTGTGACACATAACCCGTAACAGTTGTGACAAAGTACAAATAGAGCAATTTAATACTAATATAAGGAAACATTCCTTCAGCCAGAGGATAGCACCAATTTGGAATAAACTAACTCCGAACATCAAACGTGCATCAAATACTCAGGATCAGGATCAGGATCAGAATCAGGGCGTTGTATCAAACACAACTTAGCCTATTTAGGCTTTTTACGCCCCTTCTGTATGTATATATCCTTCTTCTTTTTTTTTTCGTGACTGTTGGTCCAGTCATAGGCTAGCTCAGTCCTATTATCCATCAAATTCATATCTAATTTTTGTTAATAATTCATGTTTATCTACGAAGTTCTTAAAAACATTAATACTAGGTGCACATTTGATGTTAACTGTTAGTTCATTCAAAAAATTGGTTACTCTATTAGTAAAAGTAAATTTTCTCAAATTAGTTCTGGAATATTGTTTAAATATCTTATCTTCACTGTTCCTTGTAACATTCTTCTGCGGAGTACCAAAAAAAAAACATGCTTTATCAACATCATCAATTCCATTAAATATCTTGTATGCTTGAATCAAGTCTCCTCTTATTCTTCTTGCCTTAAATGTTGGAAGTTGTAGATATCTTAATCTTTCCTGATATGAGTAATCTTTTATATTATGAATCATCTTGGTTGCTCTTCTTTGTACCTGTTCTAAAGCTTCTGATTGTCTCTTTAACATTGGATACCATACAGTGTTGCCATATTCAAGAACAGGTCTAACTAGTGTCTTATATAATTGCAAAAAAGTGTCCTTTTCTATAAAATGTAAAGGTTATTTTTATTATTCGAATCATTCTGTTAGCCTTATTAATACTATTTACAATATGTTTGTCAAATAGCACATTTTTGTCAAAAGTCACACCTAGATCTTTCTCTTCCTCACACTCAGGTACTTTTATTTCCTTATCCCCAATTTTCATTATATACTCCTTTTGTGGGTTTGTTTTACCAATATGAAGTATACATTTTTCTGCATTAAAATATGGGTTCCAAGTATCAGACCACTGTACTAATGTTTCAATATCCTTTGTAATTCCTTACGCAATTTCGGAGAGTTATAAAGTTTTGTGTCATCTGCAAAGATTTTACATGTACTCTTTAATTCTACAGGGAGATCATTTATAAACACCGTAAATAATATTGGTCCCAAAATACTGCCTTGTGGTATCCCACTAATAACATCAGCACTGTGTGAGAACTCATTTAAAAATCTTATCGATAACGGATAAGCATAAAACAATTACTGACATCATGTTCGACTTCGATGGTCGAAAATAAAAACTGGGCTCGCTGCGGACCTGACAAATGAAAGAGCACACAAAGAAGTAAATAAAGGGGCATATATAGAGCCGCGAGGCTATGACGATATAATCATCGCCCCTAAACCTGAACCTGAAAAAAACGGTTTATCAAGTGACAAAACGGCGTAAAAATCAATTGGATGATTGTGGCCGTGTATGCAGTAAAAGTAAAAGACATAACTGGGGGCACATTGATAAAACGACTTACGGCGATGGTAAGGCAGTGTTGAGCGAAGGGAATTTGCTTTGTGAATAATCCCCATCTCCTTCCGTTAGGCGGCCACATCGTTATGTCGATGATTATGTCTGTGGGAACTAACCCTTCACTTGACGACAGGTTGCTTTCCGACGCCAACGACTAAGCAAACCCGATAAGTCATGAAATAAGTTGGGGGTTTGAGAAGGAGACATCGGGAGATCGTTGAATGTGCTATTCCCACGTGAGGTGAAAAAAAGCGCATCTTGCAAATGCGCACGCTGCCGGCTAGCGACGACGCGTGCATAAACAAAACCTCATCAACACTCAAACCAATGCGATGACAGGACCAGCAGTCGTCTGCTAGGCCTAGAGCCCGTTGCCGCACGGTTTAAGACCGGCCAAGCTCACCTTTCCCCGCACCATCTGAGCACATGGAGCATCATCAGCACCGATACTGCACACAGCCTCTCAGCCAGAACTCTCCCAGACTTGTCCTTATTCTTTTCTTCTTTTTCTTAATCAGCTTTTTTTAACATGCGCGCTGGTGACCTACTCGTTTTTGAGTGAACCAGTATTTTAGGAAGAAGAAGAAGCTAGGCCTATCCGATAAGCGATCGAGTAAGCATCGGACGGTGTCACAGCCGAAACTGTCCCCACCCCCACTTCCCAAGTTGTCGCCCAGAGCAGAACTACTACGGCTGGTCCACACTCCCCTCCCCTCTCTCACACACGCACGCAACCACACATCTGACTCTTTCAATCAACACAAATCAAAATATGGCTTACAATAGTCTACTTCCCTGGAAAAACAATGAAAATAATTTTCCTTTTCTTTTGCGCCTTACTCTTTGCGCGCGGAGATTTTAATCTATCATTAATTTTTTTTTCTTTGTTTCAATACCCACAATCCACCTCACAATATACAGGACGACCAGCCTCGAGGCCTCATAACACGTCCTTCTTTTCGGTTAATTTGACAATTGCTGTCAAATATAACACATTTATTTCTAAACATTTCATAACAAGCTTACGTTAATTTTTCATTTTTACTTTTTTTTTTGTCTTCTAGGTCACTAGTTGCTGATCCGCCCCACATACATAAATCACTATGCACACAGATGCCAAATCTCAATTGTCAATACGTCTTTTTTTCTTTTTTTCTTTTTTAAAAAGAAAAATCTACCTATCATGGCAGCGGACACCACACCAAGGGCCGAGAAGGGTCATCGGGGCACTGATTAAGTATATAACAAGATGCGAAGCATATAAACGTAACTCCCATATAACGGGGCAAACTAAAACATCAGGCATCATCCTTGACCCATAATGAACATACCTACAAATTTTCAGAAAGATCGGCCAAGTACTTTCTGAGATATTCCATAAAGAAGAAAAAGCGTTACAGGCCGTTACAGCCGTTAGTAAGGGCTGTAACGGTAAACTAAAACGTCGGGCATCATCCTTGACCCATAATGAACATACCTACAAATTTTCAGAAAGATCGACCCAGTAGTTTTGTCTGGAGCGAGTGGAACACATTTTGACCACGGACACACACACACACAGACACACAGACAGCATTTCATCGTTCCCATTCTAAAGTACCCCTGTTCTATAAGAACTGGGAGTACAAAAACCAGGGCGTCAAGGGCCGAGAAGGGGCTGCCAACTACAGGGTGCTTGTCGTTGAAAGACAAGACACCTAGCTTAGTAACAGAATACACTTTTAGGCATACTTTATAGTTGATCACAGGATCCACATCCTACCTATCGAGTGTGTGAACAGGTAGAAATTGGAAATAATACCGATCAGATAATTCAGAATTTTAAATCGCAAGAAAAAAAAATCTTGTATGCAAGTTATCAAATATGTTCACAAATCACACACTCACCCTAGAATCAACAATACTTTTTAATATATATTTTTCTGTCCTTCCTTCTTGTCTGCCGCATCCACCAGAAGTGCCAGGCAACCTTCTTTCGTCCAAGCGCAGAAATTACTAGCTGCCCAATCAGAGACACGCACCCTGTGAAGATGAACTTTCAAAAAACGTGTTTTTTTCTCTTCTTCACAGGGCGCACGACAGTGAGCTTCCAACCAAGAACCACTTCTCTCTCTCTCTCTCTCTCTCTCTCTCTCTCTCTCTCTCTCTCTCTCTCTCTCTCTCTCCCTCTCTCTCTCTCAAGGAAAGGGCCGGATGAAAAAAAACATGTGTTTGCTTATCTGCTACCCTTGAAAATAAAGATTATCATCATCATCATCATCATCATCATCATCTCTCTCTCTCTCTCTCTCTCTCTCTCTCTCTCTCTCTCTCTCTCTCTCTCTCTCTCCTCTCTCTCTCTCTCCCCAGACGGCTGGATGTAAAAAAAAGTATTTCTACTAAGACCACTACCCTCTTCAAATAAAATTTGTTCGTTCGTTCCATCGTTCGTTCGTTCGTTCTCTCTCTCTCTCCTCTCCCTCTCTCTCTCTCCTCTCTCTCATCTCTCTCCTCTCTCTCTCTCTCTCTCTCTCTCTCTCTCTCACGGGGTGCACGACAGTAATTAATCAAATGATTAGGAGACATAGGCCTACAGTAAGCTACATCCTAACATTTTCAGACCTTCTAGGTTAAAAACAAACAGAATTTGCCGTGTTTCCACGGTAGTGTGCGTGACCTAAGAAACAATAGAGAAATAACCTTGTTCCGCTGCTTTGGTGAACTGTTTATGAACCTAATAAATGATAGGCTAAACATTTTCTTAAAGCACGAATTCACTAATATGCTATGGGCGAATGAGCTTTCCTCGCTAGACATTCCACTATTGACTATGTAAATTTAGGCCCCTATAAGTCACTGAATCATACTTCCTGTCAACAACAACTAAAAAGTTCATCCAGTTCACTGATTATGAGAAGGCAACTGATTGTATAAACATAGTCTTTCTGTGGAAAAGGCTTTTTAACGCTGATGATAACGGGTTCCATTTCTGTCAAATTCGGGGAAGGGTGGGAGCAGTGTTTGGATTCTTTTCAGTGCTAAAAAGGCGTCCGCCAGGGACACAATTTTTTTTTAACCTTTGTTATTTGCTGTGTGTTTGAATGACCTGCTGGCGTGTATATTCAGAGAAATGTGTGGACTTGGTGCACTAGAACGAAAAGATAGAGACCTTGGCTGGGGAAAGCATGATCAATAAGTTATGCTAAAATGTTTTTGTTATTATATGCAGATGACACAATTGTTTGTACAGAAACAGTAGAACGTCTGCAAAAAGTGTTAGATGCTATGTCTGATTTCTGTAAAAACTGGGATCTAAGAATCAGTGTAGCTAAAACAAAAATCGTTGTCTTCTCAAGGAGTAAAATCTGAAATGTTCTGAGGTTCTGCTACCATGGAAGACATAACAGATTTTTTTCCCTATTCATGTGTTCACTTCATGTAAAACAATAAATCCAACAAAGCTCAGAAACGCTTTATAACAATGCATCAAGAGCTATGTTTCATCTGTTAAATTCATTATGTTACTGTTAGATAATACAGTAAAACGTTTTGTAAAAAATAAAAAAAAAAAAATAAAAACTTACAAACCTCATGCAGCGTATCATAGCAAGAAAACGCGCAAAAGATCTAGAAACTCCTCCCTCCAAAACAAGGAGACTACAGAGCAGGTAAAAGCACATGGACAAACGTGGCCACTTTTGCATATGGAGTATAAGAAAAATTCCAAAGAAAGGAAGAAACATTGGCAGAAGAAAGAGACCTGGAAGATGAATATACATTTAAGTCCAGTTTTCGCTCCTCGTGTTATTACTCATTGGTAATGGAGTATCCAGCACACTTACATGCTTGATTGCAGCAGCAATTTGGGAGCGGATAGTCATCCTAACGATTTGGAGAATGGAAGTCTGAACCTCATAAACTCTCTATGGGATTACTTCAAGGTACCCCCCCTCTCTCTCTCTCTCTCTTTCTCTCTCTGTTTTGTACATAATTACACTAAATGCCTTGCAGACCTCAATAGAAACAGAACTGCTCAATTGCTGACACTAGCAGATGACGGTCTGATCTACAAAACGTCAAAGAATGCTGTTGTTGTTCGTCCGTCGAGTCGACAAGAACCACTTCAGTCATCTTGGGGTTGAGGGTGGATGGGTTGGGGGTGGGTGGTGGGTGGGTGAGATGATTTGTGGATATGCAGGTGGCTGATCAAGCCGATGCATGCGCGGAATGTGTGATGACAGCTTGGACAGGGAATGTAGGAGACCTCTTGTTTGCTGGCACGGGCTTTCCTTGCTGCAGCTATCCTCCTTTCTTCACATGAACTGGCACCTTTGTGGATAGAGCAGTTCCATCTAGCTTAATCCATAGCAGTTTGTTCCCATGTATCAGGGGTTTATGTTAAACGCTTTCAAGGAGGAGGTTTTGAGAGTGTTTTTGAAGCATTTCTTCTAACCTCCATGGGAACGCTTTCCTTGTTGCAGCTCACCAAAACTCTCATGAGTAGCCGGTGGTCTGGCATGCGAGCTATATGACGTGCCCATCGAAGTTGAGACAGCATCAGGATGGTGTGGATGCTCGGCAGGTCTGCTTGGTCGAGCACCTCTGTGCCTGGGATTGTGTCCCGCCAGTTCATGTTTGGTCCTCTTCTGAGAGAGGTTGTTTGGAACGGTTTCAGCTTCTTGGCATGCCATTGGTATACTGTCCATGTTTCACATGCGTAGGAGAGTCTGGGAAGAAAAACTGCCCTGTACACCTTGAGCTTGGTCTTAAGACTGATGCCTCTTCTATTCCAAACATTGGTGTGTAATCTGCCAAAGGTTGCACTTGCTTTTGCAAATCTGATCCTCACTATATCGTCGATGGTGTCGTTCTGGGACAGTGTGCTGCAAAGGTAGGTGAATGTACTCACCACAGCAAGTCTCACACCTTTGTGATGTTAAGCTCATCGTAGGGTCTGCCTGTTGCGGGTTGATACAGAACTTCCGTCTTTTTTATATTTATGGTGAGACCGAAGTTGGTGCAGGAGAACTTGTTGATGCTGGATTGCATGTTAATTTCTGAGCCAACATTGAGAGGCTGGCATCAGCAAACAGAAAGTCCCTGATGATGTCTGTCATAACCTTAGATTTTGCCTGGAGCCTTTTGCGGATAAACAGCTTTCCATCTGTTCTGAATCTGATATTAATGCCTACATTTTCTTCTCTGAAGGCGTCAGTCAGCATTGCAGAGAACATAATGCTAAACAGACTGGGTGTCAAAACACAGCCTTGTTTTATGCCATTTGCGACAGGAAATGGGCCAGATGTTTTTCTGTTGTCCTGGATTTTGGCCTGCATGCTATCATGCGATTGTCGTACAATAGAGATGAATTTCGGTGGGCAACCGTATTTGGTCACGATCTTCCACAGGCTCTGTCTATTGATAGTATCGAAGGCCTCGGACAGGTCGACATAGGTGGAAAACAGATCGGCATTTTGTACCTGACATTTGTCTTTGAGCTGTCTAGCAGCAAATACCATATCAATGGTTCCTCTGTCCTTTCTGAAGCCGCACTGGCTCTCAGACAAAAGCTCTTGCTCAGGGTGTGTTATAAGGTGGTTCAGCAGAATCCTGGCAAAGTATCTTTCCTGCTATAGAAAGGAGAGATGTGCCTCGGTGGTTGTCATAAGCCTTGATGTTCCTTTCCGCTCGCTAGAGAAAGAACGAAAGCAGTCTAGCAGCAACTGTACAACATTACTCATTGGTGGCACGAAACTGGGTTATCATCCATCAACTCTACAAAAACCCTGACACTGGTCTGCACTCTCATTAACAAGAAAGACATCAGAAAAATTACCCTCACCAGTTTCCTTCAACGGAATAAAAATCAAATGAGTTCACAGCCTAGAATTCTGACCTTTACAAAACATGCTGAGATTATTGTACTTAACTGCAAAAAAGGGCCTTTCTGCCATGAAAACAATGACAGCCAAGAGCGCTGAACAACGCCATCTCTATTGACCGCATCATGCAGTTGTACTCAGTGTTGTTGATTATGAATTGGGGCTCACAACACTGGGTGCAATCTTTTTTCCAGTCAGAAAGAACTTAAGATGAAGTAGTGCCTTGGGAACTACAAAGGACACGCCGATTAAACTATCTGTTACTCGCTTGACATTCCATCGTTGCAGGCCAGGCACAAGCCAGAGCAGGTGAAGGCACATTTTAGAACCCTTGAATTTACCCAAAACCCACTTGATGTGGCAGTCAAGGAAACGAAAAGCACTCGTCTAGGACGTCAAAAATCGTGGATGGGACAGTCAGAAGATAATATACAGCTTGTGTGCCATTTATCAGAACTCAGAGAAACAAAGGAATGGGAAATATCCTGACCACTTCAAACACCTCTATCAAACTCAAACAAAGTCTAACAATGAGGTAGAAAACAAGGAGGAATTTAAAGTAAATCCGCCAAATTGCAGGACAAAACACGATGCGTTTTGACCTCTTAGGTCTTCTTCTGGCAAGATAAACAATGAAAACGAAGAACGAGCGATCAATTATTTTCTCAAATTCGGCGCAAGATGGGTGTTAAGAAGGAGTTTGAAGCAGTAATACAAACACTCCACTGACTCTTATCCACAGACCAGCTTCGAACTCAACAGGCCATGATACTGACTGACTCAATGAAGTATTGTGCGGCCTTCCCTTTGAAAGATTCATTTGGATGTGATGCCCATGACATGCAAGTGTCAAAGGAAATGAGAGAGCAGACACACTGGCAGGCAAGGCAACGATAAGAACTGGATTACAACTTGGTCGATCTGATTTAATAAGAAATCTAAAGAATCGCCTCAACAAACACCGTTTAAAACCATTATAACTTGGACCGTCTTATGGATCTCCACTTCAAGAAAGGAAGCGGTTACACATCCAGACTTACAGGATGAGCCAGAAACATCATCAACCGACCAAATATTGAAATAATCCCAAAGCCAACAATGCGAAGACTCCTATAGAATGGGGCATACTCATATTGGGCCTTTCTGCAGACGCAAACGAGTAAATACTCATCAATTGAGGTAACGGACTTCGAATTTCTCAACATGAAGAGTCCATAGCGGTGAATGGGTATGCATCACAGTGTGTGTGTGTGTGTGTGTGTGTGTGTGTGTGTGTGTGTGTGTGTGTGTGTGTGTGTGTGTGTGTGTGTGTGTGCGCGCGCACGTGAGATAGACAGCCAGACAAACAGACAGACAGACAGACAAACTGAGAGAGAAAGACACTGACACTGACACAATTTTCAATTTTATTGCCATTAACAAAAGGCCCTGTTGGCATGGGGGTATCATGAGTCATATCATATAACTTACAAAAAAGAATCGACGAAACACGCACCCATCCATCCACACGACCCCCCCCCCCCCCCACACACACACACACACACACACACTCGCGCGCGCATGAGCGCGTACGCACACACAATATACTATTGAGAGAGAGAGAGACAGAGACAGAGACAGAGACAGACAGAGTTCGGAACATTTAATTGGAATCATTTATTGCTTGAGAGATCTATCGATGTGTATGTTTATTTCTATCTGTTGTGCGACACTGGTGGCGTGCCATGAACCAAACACGTAGGCCCATTGGGTGCTTTACAGATTCGGGGGGACCTCAGCATGGTAACCGTGGGCTTCAGATGCCTGTGGGTGTGGGTGTGGGTGGATAGAGAGAATGGGCAACTGCCTTGTACGCAATCCGAAGGTATTATGCTCATGTGGGGGTGCATGTGCTCTTGTGGTGGTAGTAGATGGCATGCGTGGTTGTGCGTATTATGTGTTCCACGTGCTGTGGTGGCCGGAAGGGGGTGGTGATGGTAAAGAATTGTGGAATGTCTGTTTGTCCATTTATTATTTTATTTTTCTACTGTATTGTATGTGATATACTGTCCATTTTTGTACTTGCTTCCTTTTTTGTCGCTGTCATTGTTATTGTTATCTTAATTAGCATTTTCCTTTCAGTTAGTATTACATTCATCACTATCATTTTGATTTTCACCACAATCGTCATCATCATCACCATCATCATCATCATCATCGTCATCATCATCATCATCATCATCATCATCATCATCATCACATCATCATCATCATCATCATCATATTGCTATTAATTGTTATTGTTCTTACTATTACTGATCTTCTGAACATTTCGTCCCCCACAAATAATAGAAGGCACACATACACACACACGGGCACGCGCACTCATAATAGTGGCGTAGACAATATTAGGTAGGTAGGCCTACTCAAAGTCTGACATGCGCATTGGGCTAATGTATAGATCAGACATCTGCTGAGTCTCACGGACACTCTGCTGAGTAGTGTCCGTGAGACCCTTGTCTTAAAACCTTTGATCTGAGTCTTAATTCATTTATCCATCACTTGTAAATCCTGTGCAGTGTGGTCTTGAAACTTGATAGGTTTGGTCATAGAGTGTATGGACAAGTCACACGCAGTGATACCGCTATGAAACTCATATACCATATGGGAGTTGTTCAAATAGACATCTTGTCTTGTTTTGTCAGATAGTTATCAAGCAGCACATCCAACCAGATGAAGATCTGTTGACATCAGTTGAATGGAGAAAGAAAGCTACGTTGGCATGACCATGGAAGAAGATCTGGAGGCCTCGCTAAAACAAAACTCCAGTGAACTGTTAGAGACGGAGACAGAGGGAAGACAGAGAAAACCAACCAACCAGTGGACTGGCGATACCAGACTGGACAGAGACCCCAAGCCTTGGCACACAGCCAACAGAACTGGACTGACGAACCCAGAAACTGCTCCCCAGAGAAGCTACGAGAGATTAACAGATTGATTGATTGACTGATCGATTTCTGATTGATTGAATACTGATTTACTCCCAAGGGCAATAGATAAGCAAGAAGATGCTTTCTCCCCCCCCCCCCCCCCCCCCCCCCCCCCCCCATCTGGCCCTTGTCTCTTCAGAGACTAAGGAAATTATTAGAGAGAGAGAGAGAGAGAGAGAGAGAGAGAGAGAGAGAGGTACATAGGATTACCTTAAAAAATCGACTCACTGTTTGATGTTGACCAGTTGTAGCTTCGGTCACGTACACAATATTATCTGAATCACTGACCTGACGTGAGCCCAGCTAACAATCGATCAAGAGAAGTGCCGTTCTACGCGTAAAACCGTACCAGACAAGTGAACAAGATTCGTATACAAAATATTCACTTCTCTTTCAATCGTCGTAAATTGTGTGGTACGTGCTGTCTTCTCACAAACCGTTGGCAAGAATCGTTCCTTCCTCACAAATACATCTATCAGCGAACCGAGGACTTAAATGGGGAAGAGAGGGAGGTGAAGGGAAGCGGACATGCAGATTTCCACCGCATCTTTGAGGGTGTAAAATGTCCCCCCCCCCCTCCATACAAAATGTCACCCCGGATGACATTTTGTTCAAATGTTGTGATACAGCAGAATGTCAACCTGCACAGGCACGTCACATGTGCGTGTCTACTAGAGAACAATTTGCCATGATTTGTGTTTTTTGGGTGGGGTCTGATTGTGACTTGTACTGATTATGTGATTGTTATACATCATAATATACTATATGAGGTAAGGGATGACGAGTATACCCAGATGATGATCACCAGTGAGTTTGGATTCAACATCCCCTACCCCACCCTCCCTCAATAAAAAAAAGAAAAATATCTGTGAGAGCTGGAAGAAACTTTGTCCAAAAAGTATTGCAAGGGTTTTACTGGCGCGTCTGTCTTGGGCATCCTCTGAGAAACTGGTGAGAATATAGGCCCACCAATGCTTAAAGCAATGTCATACAGTAACGTCATCATTATTATTATCATTATTATTGCCTTAGTCATTGTTGTCGTCGTCAGTTGAGAAGGTTGTCATTTTTTTCAACATCATTATAAAGTACAGACAGGTGCGTACGCCAACAAGACTTGACTTGCTCTGTTACTCCACCCACCAGTCAATCGTCATCATCACCACCACCATAAGAAAGCATCGTATGTAACTACAATCGTTAAAACTAGCACCATCACTGGTCATCAGATGTAGGCTGTGGTAATCATAATTATCTCCCTACTCCACTTTGTACACCCACATCACCAAAATTTGATCCTGGTCAGGCTCGAACCAAACCCATACATTCTCATATGGTGACTAAGCTGTTGCACAGTGGACATAAATATGGATCCCGATGGTACAAAGTGTCACCCAGGTAAGGGGTGACGTTCTGTATTGCAATGTCAGAACACAATATTATCCGGGTGATAATCTGTACCGTGGCGTTTGTATAGGATGTCACCGTATAACGTTTCGTACATAAACAGCATCCAAGAGGAGTGGAACAGCTGCGCATTGGCGTTCGTAATGCGAAACGTCAGATGTTCAGCAGGTAGTTGATATACATAATTGATTATAAGGGCAAAAGGCTATCAGCCTATAGCCATACATTTCTGTGATTCTGTGATAATTAAGTGTGAACATATATGACTCATTAGCAAACGATACCAAAGGCGTTTTTATTTATTTCTTCTTCTTCTTCTTCCTAAAATACTGGTTCACTCAAAAACGAGTAGGTCACCAGCGCGCATGTTAAAAAAAGTAAAATAAAATAACATAAAATAGTGCGACTCAGACTGTTGGCCCCTGGAGCAAATTTGGCAACAAGGGGTCGCACTCGATATTCAAGAAGTTAAAAGCAATGGCCAAATTCAGGCCCAGGTAACAGTAAAATATCTGGGGAAGTAAAAATAGAAAATCGTCAATATGCAGATCTCAAAACTGTCGTATCAATTTGTTTGTTAAATGAGATTGCATTTGTGGCAATCTTGATGGCACCCGGCAGTGAGTTCCACAGCCGTACAGAACTGGGATAAAAAGAATGTAAGTGGCTGTCAATATTTGATGCAGGTATGGTATAACATTGACCGCCACTCCTGGTGCTACTTTTATTCAATACTAGTTGTTCCATTGGAATATCAATTACTTTAGCTCTGCCTTTGAAGAAGATGTTAAGTTTGATAAAAGCTCTTCTCTCTTCTAAGGGTTTCCATTCTAATTTCCTCATGTTCTTCCTAGTATTCCCCTTTTCTCTGATGTGGTTCCCTGTTACGAACCGTGCTGCTCTCTTCTGAATCTTTTCGAGGTTATCAATGTCCTTTAGATGGTAAGGATCCCAAACTGAGCAACCATATTCCAGTACTGGTCTAACCATGTTTTGTAGCAGTCGTCTTTAACCTTTTGGGGGCAGTCATTGATATTCCTGTATAAGAAAGCTAAGATTTTATTTGCTTTCTTACATACTAAATTGTAATGTTCTTTCCATTTGAGACGACTATCTATAATCACGCCTAAATATTTTGCAGCATTAGTTTCTTTAAGAATAGTATTATGGATAGAATATTCTGATCTAATTGGTGAGCGTTTGTTACATATTCGCAACACTTGGCACTTTTGGGGATGAAATTCCATTTTCCAAGTTCTTTCCCACTCTTGTAAAGCATTTAGATCTTCTTGTAGAATGCGTGTATCATTCTTGCTTCTGATTGTTCTATATACTAAGCTGTCATCTGCAAAAAGCCTTATAGTAGTTCCAGGAGAGAGATTTCTACTTATGTCATTTATATAAATTAAGAAAAACAAGGGCCCCAGAACAGTTCCCTGTGGTACACCTGACAAGACTGGTTTACAATGGGATGACGACCCTTCCATAACAACTTTCTGCGTTCTCCCAACGAGGAATGATCTAGCCCATTTTAGCAAAGAACCGCCAATGCCGATGGGTTCTAATTTAAGCAGCAGGCCCTCATGGTCAACCTTATCAAAGGCTTTAGAAAAGTCTAATAAAATTGCATCTATTTGCTGTCTGTAGACAGTTATTAAAATCATTGAGAGTTGTTATAAGTTGAGTCTCACAACTCCTTCGCTGTCTAAAACCATGCTGGGCGTTATTTAAGAAGTCATATTTGTCAAGATGGTCCATTATGCTACTATATATTATGTGTTCAAGTAGTTTAGCTGATATGGATGTAAGAGATACAGGTCTATAGTTCTCTGCTTTTGTTTTGTCACCCTTTTTGAATAAGGGAACAATGCTCGCATCTCGCCACTCATCAGGTATTACTCCCTGGTTCAGTGAAGCTTGGTAAAGCAGTTGGTATACCTCACTCAATTCATTGGCACATAATTTTAAGAGCTTGCCAGGAACGCCATCGGGACCAGTAGCTTTGTTTTCATTGATGTTGGTCAGTAACTTAAATACTCCTGCTTTGTTTACTTTCATGTTTTGCATTTCAGGGAGTTTATCATCATTTGTTTGTATGTTTATTTGCCTATCTATTTTATTAAACGTTTTTCTTTTGTGTGTCAAGGACTAATTTGAGCTCTTGTTTGTGTAGGTACGGCAGTGGTTTAGTGCGTTCGCTTGCACCCAAGAGAGAGAGAGAGAGAGAGAGAAGAGAGAGAGAGAGAGAGAGAGAGAGAGAGAGAGAGAGAGAGAGAGAGAGAGTTGTTTACGTTTTAAGTTCGTGTTGCTTTCTTGCAGTTCGGTCCATGGTAGCAGCTGAAGAAGCTTTAAATAAAGCGAAATATATTTTGCAATTACTCCAGTGTTTGTAGTTTTTTTTTAACCATTCAGAGAGAGAGAGAGAGAGAGAGAGAGAGAGAGAGAGAGAGAGAGAGAGAGAGAGATGACACCACAAATGTTGAAGGCGGCAACGGTGAGGGGAGGGAGGGAGGGGGAGGCGAAGGTTGTTTCCCCTGCCTTCATCTGTGCTTAGCAACTTGAAGCGACAAATGGCGGCACAGAAAAGGAAATGGACCATGGTGGCATACAACACAACTTCATGCTACGTTAGAAAAGAAAAAGTGCCCATCAGACAGGAGAAGGTTAGTCTGCAAAAGCTGAAATGTTTATTTGTTAGACTATAATTCTCTTATTTCATTACCAATAACTGATTCTTCAACTGGCTTTGAGTGGACCATTGCTTAAATTTTCCGATGTTTCAGTTCAGTTGAACTGAACTGAACTGAACACTGATGTTTCCTCAACAGTATCTGACATTTCACTCATCAGATAGTGACGAATGAAACGAAAAGATAAAATGCATGGAAAGATAAGAAAGTGTGTGTGTGTGTGTGTGTGTGTGTGTGTGTGTGTGTGTGTGTGTGTGTGTGTATAGTACTTCAGTTTTACGTCTGTTCACAGATGTGATATCAGACAAGGAGAGAGAGAGAGAGAGAGAGAGAGAGAGAGAGAGAGAGAGAGAGAGAGAGATGCATAAATGTTTGTGACTATGTAAGTGTATGCATAATGTGTTTATCTAAGTACAGATAAATGTCCCTCAAAACATCCCTACAACATACCTGCAAATAATCTTATTAACGTAAATGCTTATCTGGACAACAAATTAAAGAAAAAAACAACATTGAAAAAACAACATTTGAATCTGAAAAGACATCACACAAACACATGCCTGATAATGATGGTAAATGAGCTTGAAGAGGTAAACAGTCAAACAGCAGATGCTTGCTGGTTATTCTTCGTTCTCTACAAATACATTTTGCTTCATTTGTATATTAAGTCTTTAAAGCATCAAGTTTTAATTTATAAAATATTGAAATGAAATTTCTGTATTGATACATATTTTCACTTGTAAATGAGGAATGCTGTTTACATGTTCATGATTAATTAAATGAGTATTTTTATCAGCCACACCAAGCAACGTATTTTTGTTGTATTTTCTGAATCGGCACCAGACAGTTTGCTTTAATAATTGATTGGCTTGAGCTAAAGAAAAGGATATATTCAATACTGTGGCGCACTTTTCATTTCTGCTCCTCTCTTTGCGCATCTATCAGCAAGCTCATTGCCCTAAATACCACAATGCGATGGAATCCAACAGAAGGTGACATCAGTTCCTTTACATATCAAAACATGAATAAGATGACATATTTCATTTACAAGAAAGTTGTTCAAAAGGGTATTGGGAAATTTTATGGTTTGCAGAACAGACATTGTTGAATCCACACAAATAACTAGTGTGGCAAGTTAATTAAATAGGATAACGCCATAATAATAGCTATTATTTTGGTGACAAATATTGATCTGCCTTTTCCAATGGAATATATCTTTTCAACCTTTTGTGATGGTATAAAAAAGCAGAACCAGACTGATTATTAGACGATACTGAACCATCTGGTAAACTTTAAGATGTTGAGGATATTTCTCTTGTATATGCATCTTTACAGAATAAGATAAAATATTTGGTTGGTCAGTTTTGCTTACATCAGTGTGATCAAGATCAAAATGTGCCCAGTTTCTGTCCCAAGCTGGGAAGAAATCAAGGAAAACCTTCACTAATGTCTCAGAACTGGCTGTTGACTCTTTCAAAAGATTTTTAGTAAAAAAAACCAATGGTAGAATATGACAGAATAGTCCTGAGATCTTTTTGGATAATGAGATTCAGGTTTTATAGCAATCTCATTTTCGTTCACACCTATGAGTGTTGAACACTTCATTACATATTTGGCAAGTTTTTAGCTTTCTATGTTCATCTAATGGTAAAATATTAATTTTCTTATCAGTTCGGTAAGTTGAAGCATGGAATGGAAGACCAATGCACAATTTATAGGCTTTACTATCTATGCTTTGCAGCTTTCGAAACAATGTTTAGGGCACTGAAGAAAGCCTCTTGCACATAGCATAATTTTGATCGGATCAGCGATGTGGCTAAATGTTGTAAAGTGTTTATATCCTGACACCAGCTTTGTTTACTGATAATTTTCAAAAAGTTTAATGTTTTTCTAGCTTTGTTCAGAAGGTAATGAATATGAAAGTTTCACGTTCATTTAGATGTTAGATACTCCCAAAAATTTAACTAAAGGTTTGTAGTCTAGTGTGACTGCATCCATTTTAAAAGAGGGCAGATCACTTGTATTGGCACCATTGTTAAATAACACCATATATGTTTTCTCACAAAAAAAAACATTAGACCATTCTCAAACATGTATCTGTCAAGACTGTCTAATTCATTTTGGGAAAGTTTTTTTTATATTTTTTATAATAATTAGGTGTTCTTTTATGTGCATTTTTCCTTATTGAAGTATTCATCCACATGCGCAAATCGTCAGCATACTGCACAGCTGTGATATTTTTGCTTATATGTTTTGGAAGATCACAGAGTAAAATGTTAAACAACATTGGAGCTATCACAGAGCCTTGTGGAATTCCCATTTGTAATTATTTAACTTCAGAGTACATATTTTCTACTTTAACTTGTAGCTTTCTGTCTTGAACAAATTCTCTGATATAATAATAAAGATTGCCAGATAGACCTATGTTTCTTAATTTGAATAACAAATTGGCATGCCAAACACTATCAAAAGCTCTTTTAACATTAAAAAAAAAGTAACTAAAATGCTTTTTCGTTTTGCAAATTGGTTTTTAATTTGTGTGGTTATTTGAACTATATGATCAATGACTGATCTGTGTGTGTGTGTGTGTGTGTGTGTGTGTGTGTGTGTGTGTGTGTGTGTCCCTCTCTGTCTCTGAACTAAAATAAGATTTTTGTTTGAATTTTGCAGATGATTACAACATGTGTTTATAAAATCATTTTTGCACAAGATTATGAGGTGTAACAATAGTAAATAATAGATTCTAGATCAAATAGATCCAGCATATTTACACCAACATTTGTTGTCAACAGATTGAGTGAGACTAAGACTGCCGAAGGAAATTAGAGAAATTAACAACATTTTTATTCTCATGAACAGAGAGCATATCCCAGGCCATGATGATGAAGCATTGATGAATGTATTGTTCCAAAGGTATAACAATCCATTTTTATGTATCATGTGTATTTTACACACACAGTGACACACACACACACACACACACACACACACACACACACACACACACACACACACATACACATACCGCAATCCACTTTTGTGTATCACACACGCAATGCACATGCAGACAGACAGATAGACAGACACACACACACACACTCACACACATACACACACACACACACACACACACACACACACACACACACACACACACACACACACACACACACACACACACACTACACTACACTACACTACACTACACTACACTACACTACACTACATTACACTGCGTTGCACTACACCACATTACAGTCCTGCTTTCTCTCTCTCTCTCTCTCTCTCTCTCTCTCTCTCTCCTCTCTCTCTCTCTCTCTCTCTCTCTCTCCACACACACACACACACACACACACACACACACACACACACACACACACACACACACACACGCACATATCTATTCACTTCTGCATTATCATTTCATGTGTGTGTGTGTGTGTGTGTGGTGTGTGTGTGTGTGTGTGTGTGTGTGTGTGTGTGTGTGTGTGTGTGTGTGTGTGTGTGTGGTTGAAAAGCAGCAGAGGTTTAATGATTGCATGAGCTGGTTGCTTGACATCAAGTTACTTAATGTTCATGTTCCCTGTATGGAATGCAAAGAATGTAAAATCTATCAGAAGGTGGGGGTTTTGTTTGTCTGTTTGTTAATTGGAAAAAGAACTGGATTTCTTGAGTAAGATCTGCTGTCTGTGGCCAGCAGGGTCATCCATGCAGAAGGTTGGAGCTTAGGTGTAATTCAGAAGTGGTTTTTGTTATGCTGCTATTGCAGTACAGTTATGAAATGTATATTTCACATACAAATTCAGATTTTGTTCTTTTCATCTAGACTACGTTGGAATGTGGTGTAGAAATTCTTAATTGTTTTGCATGGTGTGTATGACAACACTGTGCAAATAGGTTTGCTTGATAATAAAGAAGTTAAGAAGTTATCTTTTGACATGGTAGACACATGAAGACAGCTCAAGCAAAATTCATGCCAATATAGCAGCTGCATATGGAACCATTTTTTTCTATCTGATACTGTATAGTTGCCCATTTAAATGATCACTTCACAAGAGGGTTAATTGTTCTTCAAGACCATTACCATTCTGACATCCAAGTATTGTCAAGAATGAATACTGCTGTTTGAAAAGAAAATTGTTGACAAATGTCATACATTTCAACAAGTAAAGTAACTGAATGTGATAGTCTTTTTATGAAATACAGTCGAGTAGAAGTTACATGGTGATTTACAGATGAAGAAAATACC
>CM031597.1:32745175-32750175 GCA_018398815.1 Conus ventricosus | reverse complement strand
GTTCATTTAGCCCTTCCTACTCCCCATTTCCCCATCCTCACAGACAATCAAACCCAGCACAGCTATTAAAGATCTGTTCACTTAAAATTGTTGTTGTTGTTGTTGTTGTCGTACCCTGGCTAAAAGACTCCAGGGATCATCCAAACAGCCGAAGTACTTGAACACTATGGTACAAATGCATCAGCTGGGGATGAGAACATTACGTGTGTGACCGTTTTTGATTACCCCGCCACATGGGCAGCCACACTCCGACTTCGGGGGATTTTAGAGACTGATAATGTTATGCTAGGAGCTTGTCACAACTGAAGACAATCCCCGCATAACTATGCAGAGCATAACAACATTTTGATGTAGCCTTGGTGTTCTAGCCTATGTCAATTAGCCTGACACAGCCTTAAGCCAAGGCAGTGTTCACTTCAAATAACACAGGTCAGTATTAGAACTATAACACTAGACCAGAAGAGTGATTGAAAAGAACAAAGGAATAAATGTGATGTACCACCATACGTGCATGATTGAATGATTTACAAGTCTGTAAAAGGCTATGATGATCATTTGACAGGATACCTTTGAAAAACAAAAGTAGTCCCCCAGGGTTTGAGCCTCAGTTTAGCTATTCTGGGGACCCGGCAGCCAAGCGACGAGGTGAAGCAGAATAATACGCTTTCTCGCATACGTGAGTTGATTTTTTTATACAGATTTAAGCAGTGTTTTAGGTCTGTCTACCTACAGATTGAAAGTTGTGTTGTTCGTGTTGTGTGTGTGTGTGTGTGTGTGTGTGGTGTGTGTGTGGTGTGTGTGTTGTGTGTGTGTGTGTGTGTATGTGTGTGTGTGTGTGTGTGTGTGTGTGTGTGTGTGTGCGCGTGAGTGCACATGAGCTTGTGTGTGTTGTGTTGTGTGTGTGTGTGTGTGTGTGCGTGTGTGTGTGTGTGTGTGTGTGTGTGTGTGTGTGTGTGTGTGTGTGTGTGTGTGTTCGTTCGTTCTTTAATTTAATGTCTATCCACTTTACAGTGATCTTAGACAAAAACAACAGACAAACGAACAGGCATACAAACATATAAAGACAAAAACAGAAAAACACATGTAAAAGGGCGCAGGTGTGTGTTATGTCGGTGTGTGTGTGGTGGGGGGGGGGGGGGGGGGGGGGGGTATAAGTGTGTGTGTTGTTTTAAAAAATGTCTAAAAGTGTATGGAGTGTGGAGGTAGTGTAGTATACTAATCTTTGCATGCATAGTCTATTTAGTTAATGAGTACCAATAAGTGACTATCACATTAACCCCATTCTAAGCTACCGGCATAACGGTTAAAACTGCTTTAGCCTGGATTCATATCTGAACATTTTTAAAGAAAAAAACATTTTAACCATTGAAATAATAAGAAAATAAATCAAACAAATAACTCGAGAATCAAAGTAAATGGACTCTTAACAATTGCCCTAACAACTTCTATAGCCTTCGCTTCGTTCCCAAAAATGTCCAAAAATTCGCGATTGATGGGTTCAACTTAATAACCAAATAGGTAAATATTTTTAGTATTTCTGCAAAGGAAGATGACATGGAATAGTGTAATATTTTGGCCACAATGCAAGTGACATTTTTACAAATTTTGTTTTGTATGCATCAAGTCTGAGTCTAAAGATCAGACTCTTCAAAAGTCGTTCCTGGTGGAGATTGTGTCCCGTTTTATATTTTACAAGCTTCTTAAAGAATTTCCCTTGTTGTCCTTTGTTATGTTTGGACACTCTTTTTGTCTTCTATCACGAATCCATGATGCTTTACCTAAAAGGCTATAATTTTCATACAAGGATAAAGGAATATTTATTTTTGTAAAGCTCTTTTCTTAGCTGCACCCATTTTTGGCTAACCGATCAACCCTTCATTTGCTGCTAAACACAATGTGATGGAATCCAACAAAAGTCAATAGAAGAACCACGTAAAGACAAAAATGAATTAAATGGTGTATCTCAGATATCATTTCTCTCTCACTCTTGTATGAGAATATTTTTAAGCTTGTAAGACAGATTTGAATCGACACAAAATAATATTTGATATATTGAATATGGAAAGTAAGAGATAGTTCAGTGCCATAATAATGGCAATTAGCTCTGCTGTAAATACAGAGAAATTTTTCCCAATGTGATACGATTTCTCTATTTTTAATGATGGAATAATAAATGCAGCACCTGATAATTGGTTTAAGTAGAGAACCGTCTGTATATATTTTAAGATGATTTATATAATTTTCGTTTATATGTGCCTTGACATATTGTTGGCAGCATGGTCCATCACTTTTCCTTAAATTTGTATAATTAATATCGAAATTAGCCTTACTAAGCTCCCATTGAGGAATATTACTGTAACTCGTTTGAGGAGCTACTGTTTCGGGTTAAAACACCAGCATCTATAAATAATTGTGACGTATAGGAGCCTATAGTTTTTACAGAGTCAAAACTCTGTGCTCGCTTTGGAAAATGTATTTCTGATTTTAACCAGTTTCTTGATACATGAATTTTGCGTTTTGAATGACTCCTTAATATATTTTGCTGAAGCAAGTTTCATATTTTCGGTAAAGGGCAAAATTCTATTTCTGTGTAGGTTTTCAGTGTTGAGGCATGGACAGGGACACCGAGAGCTATCTCTTATAAGCTTTGCTATCGATGCTTTGCATCTTTGTTATCAATATTTTGGAAACTGAAAGAATATTTCCTGAGCGTAAGATAATTTTGATCTCACGAGCGCAGTTGCTAAATGAATAAGTACCTTACTATCTTTTCCCATGACTGTCGACTTATCATTTTTAGTAAATTTAATCCTTTTCTGGCTTTTGTCAGAATATTTTCCAAATGGTAGTTCCAATTCAATTTAGAAGTCAGGCTTACTCCTAGAAATTTAACAACTTTCTTATATTCAAGCGGCATTCATTTATTTGAAAAGAGGGTAGAGGTTTAGGATCATACCCAGAGTTGAAGGAGAACCATATGCGATTTTTCATATGAAAGGGTTAGTCCGTTTTCATCATGTATTTGCTGATTTTGTCTAGTTCATTTTGATATACCTTTTTAATATAGTAATTGATCTAATTGGTGTAAGCTTTTTTAGAGTGACTTCATCCATATGCAAATATCATCCGCATATTGTGCTAACTCGACATTGTTTGAGACCACTTTTGGAAGATCATGCATCAAAATGTTGAAAGGATTGGGGCTATTACACTCCCTGTGGGATTCCATCTGTGTGCGTCTTTGATTAGAGTAGCATTACCAACCTTAGTCTGTATTGTTCTTTCACTTAAAAATGCCTTTATATAATTATACATACAACCTGAAATGCCTATTGTTCTTAGTTTGTTTAGAAGTTTTGAATGCCAAACTTGGTCATATGCCTTTCTAATGTCAAAAAAAGTGGCAAGTACGTTTTTTTACGTGAAAACTGATGTTTAATCTGTGTGGTTAATTTTTACTAAATGATCAATGATGAGTTACCTTTTCTAAAACCGCTGTTGTATTGGTATTATATCATTTTTTTACACAGAAATGTTCAAGCCTTTTTAGAATTTTCTTTCCATAAGTTTTCCCACATGTGATGTAAAAAGCGACAGGCCTGTAATTATTTTCATCTGATTTTGACTTTCCTCCTTGGGAATAGGGGTAACAGTTGATTGTTCCATAAAGATGGCTGAATCCCTTCAAACCAACATTTTGAAAAAATGAACTTAGAAAAAGTTTTATTAACTGGTAAATGCTTTATCATTTCATTGGATATTGCATCTGGTCCCACTGATTTTTTCTTTGATCCAAGGTTTGAAATTGCATCTTTTGTTTCCTGAAAAGTAATAGGAGCATTGTTATAGTGATTGTTATTTGGGACTTTTTTCATTGTCTTCGTTTTCGTCCATTTTTTCTCTAAGCTGTTTTTGTTCTTCTGAGAGGCCTTCGAAGTTACTATTTTTTGCAAATGTATCGGCAATGCTTCAGCCTTTTCAAAATTGGAAGGAAATTCGTTATTTTCCAATTTTAAGGGGTACCAGGAAGACTTACTCCATTTTTCATTTCTTTATTTTTTTCCAAGTTTTCTGGAGATCTTTGTGATTTTGAACCTCATTTTCACAGAAATTTGACCAGTATTCTTCTTTGCCTTTTCATTCACTCTATTACTATGATTTTTTGCTTTGTTTTTTTCAGCAATCTTTTGGGTCTGTTTATTTTTTTAGATACATTTTATAAGCCTCCAATTTTTGTTCTCTTGCTTCTTCACAGGAAACATTCCACCAAACATTCCTGTATATTTTTCTTGTTTTATCAGGATTACATTTAGGGATTGAAAGCTCTCAGCTGCACGCAAAACAGTATCAACAAATTTCATGTAGCTTGTATCAACATCATCAACCATCATGCCCTCGCAATTGCAAATAGAAAGCATGTTTTCAAATCTATCCCAATCAGCTTTGTTGTAGTTAAATTTGGGATTTGATCTTTTGTGAGATTAAAAATAGTTTGTTTACTTTGATGGAAATAACTATTGGTAATGATCACTGCCTAGTGAGTCTTTAAATGTGTCCCATTCACAACTTACAGCGATTGCAGCCGACATGAGAGTTAGGTCTATCGCTGAAGCCGATGATATGAAATATCGGGATTCGAGTGACACTACCATCATTCAGTATACAGAGTGAAGAGTCTACTACATTTTCAAGGAATCTGTTATGCGTTATGATTTTGCACTCATTATCCCAAAAGGGGGCGTGTGAATTGAATCCCCTGCAATTAGCCACTTATCGTTTGGTCTTGTAAAGTACGAATCCACTCTGTGTTTTGATTGTCAGGACCTTTTGGCAAATAAACCGACAATATGTTAAGTATCACTGATCCATGGGGTGTGTGTGTGTGTTGTGTGTGTGTGTGTGTGTGTGTGTGTGTGTGTGTGTATTTTAGTAAGTGCTCAGATGCTTCTGTACAATAAACCTTTTTGTGCCTTTTTGCAGAATTTTAGGATCATACAATC